>CM053783.1:229938698-230538698 GCA_028749045.1 Cupressus sempervirens | reverse complement strand
AAAGATTACTACTATACTTCAAAATACAACTATATAACTTACAATTACAATTTTCCTTATTTCTCCCCTTTTTGAAATCAATGACAAAGGTATCAACAAAGGAAAAAATCTTGTTTAAGTCTAAAAGCTGCATCAAAATCTAGAGAAACAATCACTAAAGTCAGTCTTCAACAACATAAGGTGTTTCTTCCAACTATATTTTAGTGCATCTGACACACTTATTAGAACATAGAGGGCATATGTGGCTAACTCTGTTGCATTCAAGTCTATAGCAACAAACTTGTCATATGAAGTTTTAGCTGCCAAACATTGCTCCAACTAATTCTGTAACAATGTAATATGTGGAGATAAATGATCTCTCAAAAGAGTAAATATTTTTAGGGCTTTCTCTTTTTTCTACTTGTATATCCTAGATGCTATCATGAATTTATTCTATTGAATTCTCAAAGTTTTCTAACTTTTTATCTTGTTTTAGAAAGTTATTAGTAAGTGTCTATAGCTCAGTTATCTTTCCTTTGATCTGTTCATCAAAACTATGAAGGTGAAGGTATGCCAAGTTACACTTAGCATATATAGGCTTCCCTTCCTCCATACTCTACCTCAATACCTTAATGCATATATTTAATGTTTCTATATCATTCCTTATATTTGTACACATAATATTAAGAAGATTAGCATTATGCTCAATCTGTGCTTGCATTGTAGCAACATTGGTAAGCATTGTAAACACATTGTTAAAAGTTTTGCACACAATTGTTGCTCTCTACTGAATGTTTGCAGATGTATCAATAGAACTTATTGTCTTCTCTAATTTGTCCAAAAATGAAGTTAAAGTCTTCTCAATTGACTTAACTAATTTCCTCTTTTCAAGGAATTTACTCAAAGAAGATATAAAGTTTTGTGCTTCATCTTCATCATCTGACTATACTGCTATGGTGACCATTGCCATTGTGTAGGTGGTGTAGAGGGTTTTACTATTACTATGGCTATGGGCATACTTGTAGTAGCTGGCTCAGTGCTAGTTGACATAGTTTCAAATTTCTTCTTAGAAGATACATCTTTCTTTTTCTCTTGCTCTTCTTCATTAGTAGAGCTGTCATAGTCAACAATATTGCCAACAATGTCAGAGCCAAAATCTTTGAATGGATCTTCAGTTCTATCCACTGTTACATTACACTAGTGTTATCTACTTGTATGGATTCACTATAAATGGTAATGTGTGGTGAATCACTTGGATTTGAAGCTAGTTGCTCAGAACTATGAGAAGGACTGACTACTTGCACAATAGGGCTTATCTTCCTTGACTACACACTCTTTTCAATCTCCTTAGGCATAGCAGACATGTATGTGACTATTGCCTTTTGATTTCCCATATTTACCTCTTCATAATTTCCTCCCATAAGAAGAATGGATCTCTTCTTATTCCTTAGCAAGGGTGCTAGACCTTTCAAAATTTCCTTTAACTCTTCCTCATTGTTTACTATACATAAATTTTTCACCATATTCATCCTTATTTATTTATCTTCCTCAATTACTCTACTCTTTTTGTTTCTCAATCTATTATACAAATCTTCAGGGATTTTACCTTTTATGCTATCAAACCTTTTATCTTTCAAAATCATGTTTCTAACTACAACATTCTCTAACTATCTCCTATCCATATTATTGTGCAAGTCATAATACTTATTAATTTGCACGAAATTGTTGTCATTAATAATTTTCATATTAAGATTTTCTACCTTTGGCTTCGATGCTTTCCTTCTTGCTGAAGTCTTTACTTCCTGATCTGCAAGCTCTACTAGTTTGTCACCAGTCTCTTCTTTAGATTTTGAGGAATTGATCTGCAAGGTTTTCCTCCTCTTACTTGGTCCACTTTTTATTTTCTTAATTCTCTTCTCAAGAGAGGGGATTTGCATGGGTTTTGTCTTCTCAAACCTTGTAGACTTTCTTGGCACTAATGCTTCCTCTATTTTCTTTTGGTTCCTCAAGGGTTGTTGTTGTACAACTGCTGTATATGGCACCGTAGGTGCTTGCACACTTGTCTATGTAACTATGACCTCCACAATAGGTCTAACCATTGCAATAGGTGTAGGAGTTAATAGTTCAGTTTGACCACTATCCTTTATCTCTAAGGCTATCCCTTTCACCTCTTCAAATTCTTTTCTTGACATCCTTGATTCTTTTAAGATGGAATTAATTACTTTGTCTACTTTCTTCTTGATTTCCTTATCCATTAGATTTGTTTGGACCTCTTTCATCTTTTCAGTATATTTGCCTCATCTAGGGCATCCATAATCTACTTTAGAGTGTAGAATTTCTATGCATAGCCTTCAATTAGTTCAGCACTCATTTCATAACCCATAGGTTCAATGAACTTTACTTGAGGAACTACTGCCCCCATGCATGTAAAATCTATTTCTACCATGAAACCCAGTTCATCCTTGTATTTTTCTATCAGTGCAGGTGGTATCCTATGCCTCTAATTCATTTTAGCTTGGAATGATTTCATTATTCTATCAATATCATTGTCCCTGATTGTTTCCAATTTAGATTTGTAAACTGGAGTGATAGTTTGCATTGCGCACTCGCTTCCATCCCAATTTGAAACTTCTTTGCTCTGTACAAGAATACATGAGTAAATAGGGATTCAAACCTAAAGACTTCACTCTTAGACTTCTTGATCTCTGATACATTATCCAACAACTGAGTTCGTATAATATCACATAGATTAACCTTTTCACCCTTTACTGGCATCACAAAAGTTGCGTGAAGAAATTTGGCTAGGACTGAATCTATCTTAGATCCATGGTTGAACTTATAACCCAAAATTTTACTTAGGAGTCTTACTCCATCATCTTGAATGGTGTTAATCTTCATGTTTCTGCCATCAAAACTTGTGTTGAGATTTGTTTCAACTATTATGCACACATTCTTTATGTTCACCGGATTGCATCCTTCATTTCTCAAACTAGTGACCTTGTGAATTAGGTCATTATCAATGCATATAAGTGAATCTCCTAACCATAGAAGGTCATCATGAATTTTTCTCAAAATGATTCTTGTCCATTCATGGTTTTCAAAGTCTGTATAGAACATGTACTTAACTAGGTTAAGTTGTTCTAGGTATGCATATTCTAGTTTTAATGATAAATCATTGTTTCACATTCTCTCCAATTCTTTATGGATCTCAGTATCTCCTATGCTTTCTATCTTATAGTGAATATAACTTCTTATGTCCTCGACATGAAGAAATTTTTTTGGTACTTGTAAAAATGCTCCAATGGGTTCATCAAGTAGAGAAATAAATGGGTGTTTCTTGAAGTTATTTCTAGGTCTATCATTGATACCAAACACTTCTTGAGTTTCCATTACTAAAAATATGCTCAACAAATTCAAAAAAAATACCTTAATTTCACATTTTAGGACTTTCAGTAATCACACATATCTACAAACTTCTTTAGCACTTCAAATAGTTATCAAATCACTCTTCAATATTTCACTTAAGATTTCACACAAGAAAATGATGCTCATAAATCAATTTGCATCCTTTAAATCTTTTACAACCTATACTATGCATTAAATGTGTATCTATCACAAACTTAAAATACCATCTCTATGTAATAGAGAGATTATTTTTCTACATAACCTTATACTAATCATATCAAGCAATGCACACTTTACTGTAGACTTCTCTTAGTGTCTTCTATATACTACTAACTGCACAACTTGTGGTATTCTCTCTAATAACAGTTTCTATTAACTGACATGCTATTTTACTGAGAATGCTTAATTTAGGTAGGATGAGTCATAGACAATAAGTGACCTTACTATCTTATCAGGTACATTAGGATGTACTTCTTCCAGGACTATATGAGAACTTCCAGGTTCTTTTGCCTTTACAAATGTTTCCTTGAATTCTTCTGTCAGCGCCTTCATTTCTTCCTTCAAAATTTCATCATTTCTTTTGTTGTTCCTTCTATAGTTCTAATTCCTATTTAGGTTTCTTCTATCCATTCTATAAAAAATTTCTATTACATAACTGACATATAGGTATATTCCTTCTTTGTTCATTATACTGGTTGTTAGGTGCTCTACAATTCTTTGCAATGTGTCCAAGATTATTACATCTGTAACAAACAATTTGTCTTCTTTCTCCACTCTTATTGCCATTAGATCTTCTTCTATTGCCTTTGAAATCATCTCCAGGTATGTTTAGGTTCATCACATCTGACATGAGATTCCTTTCTTCTATTTTCCTCATCTTGATCAGATTCTTTAGATTTCTCAAAGTGAGTAACATTCTCTTTGTTTTTAGATGTATCATTAGATTTTCTCATGTTTAGATCTTACTTGACTTCAAGAGTATCAGTTCTTTTCTCTTAATAGAATTCTTGGCAGATTGTCCAAGAAAGAATCCAAGTCCAGTCTTATCATAACTAGGTCTTTGTATAGATATTTGTTCTTCAATCTTTTTAGTACTGGTATACAATTCCTCAAGTTGTTGTTTGGTTTGCACCAGTTCACCTTTCAAAATAATATTGTATTTCTCTAATTTTGCATGTTCCAACTTGATAGATTCTAATTCAGATGTTACTTTTCTTAACTGGGATCTTAGATATGCATTTTTAGCTTTTATTTCAAAATCATTCTTTCCTCCATTTTTCTTAAGACTTAACTTGAGCTCTACTACTTTTAACTCATGTTTCAAGATCTCATTTTCTTTCTTTAGATCTTCAATATCATCATCACTAGTTCTCTCACTAGGTCCTTTTTGCTTCAGCTTATCTATGTCCTTTAGTTTACCAATATAAGCCTTTGCATCTTCATATCTATCATGTAGGTCATCTCTTTCATCAGGAAGGAGATCAATTTGCTCAAGAGATTCTTCAAGATTCTTCTTCAACTGTTCCATATCCATAGGGATTTTATTCAAGCTATTAAGCCTCTTTTGAATAACTAGGCTTTGATACCAATTGTTATAAAAAGATAATACTAAGAGGTGGGAGGGGGGATGAATCAATATTTTCAATCTTTGTGCCCACAAGTGGATATTATTAATTACTTTTCCATATGCATAAGAAACTAAACCAATAATGCTGAACAATATAAAAAACCATACATAAAGATAGCTCATAACAACATATTTTTTTAACTAGGTAAAGCATGGCCAAGGGAAAACCCTGGTGGGGATGAAACCCACAAGATGATTCACTATATAAAGAATCTGGTTAAGGATATTGACCCTTTTAGGAGTCTATGAAGAATGTATAGTATCTCAAGTCCCTATTAGGAGACTAGGCCTTGTTAGAAGCATCAACCCTATTAAGAGTTGCTTCAACCCTATTAAGAGTTGGTGGGTCATATACAAATGTGTGCAAGAAGAGCCCACTACCCTAACATGCAACTATAAAATTAAGTTCTTCAAGAGAATAGATATACATATAATACTGGATCACTTGTTCTAGTTTGCAATTCTTCTGATTGTCAGATCTTCATACAAGCCTTTGGTAGGCTGTAGACAATCTTCCCTTCTATTCGCTCAATGTCATAAACAAGGAGTAACAATGCATGTATCAATTTGCATCATATCACACAACATGACCTCAAGTTCACATCTAACTTCGCAAATGAAGTTCTTTATTTATATCAATCATATTAATAAATCCTTCCTTAGTTGGCTCAGATATCATCCTTAGAGTTGGCTCATCAAGAATTAATAATCAAATAATTGTTTAAATTGTACAACTCAATTTGCTGACTTGCTTTGTATACTGAAGTATCTGCATCGATATTTTCTTCATAACTTGAACTTGGTTGTCTGTACAGACATGTGCACTAGTATACATCATCAAGATGATGCCATACATATGTAGTCAACTATGCAAGAGAATATTATTAAGGAATATTCCACTATCAATAAATCTCATCGTATTGATGTAACATCATCCAAAACTTAAACAATTTTCCATCATAAACAATCATAGCTATACTATAAAACATATGTTTCCATAAATGACAACCACATATCTCATCTTATTTGACTGATTGGTAATATTGTTAGCACAAATGAATGTTACCAACAAATGGGTTAGTGTATGTTATATAACTGCCCTCTAAATTGTAAGTACATATCCCTTATATGCAATATATGCAATGAATATTTTTTTTATGAGATAAGAAGTCTTGACATTAAAAGCTCTTAACCTAAGAGTAGTAAAGGATAAACAAATTGTTTTTAGGTATAAACAATTTAGGAAAAATAGATTGGACAACCTATCACACCCAATGGAATGACTATAATAGACTATCTTGAGATTCTTGACCCTTAACTTCTATTCTGAATGCAATCTTAATCATCTAAATGTAAAAAGGAATGAACTATCTAACATGATATGAAATGAACAAGACAGGAAGCATAATCATATATGAGGAAAGTAAATGGAATCACTTCTGCTTCAAATATCAAAATGAAATGGAATCCACTTGATTATCATAGGATCAAATATAATTGTCCTTCAACTCTTAATGCATAACTAATCTATGCATGGGCAACAAAACATGACAAGAAAATACTATAAATGGAATTATAGACTACTTCACCATCAAGTTTTCTGACCTTTGTATTATCAAATGAGGTTACATTTATAGCTAGTTGTTATCCTTTCTAATTCTGGCAGAGCAATAGTCATAAATAGAAAATAAAATGAGGATGAGATATGATGTTATCCAATAATATGACCAAGTCGTATCTTCTCCATCAATGATTCTGAATCAGAGATATTCTTGAAAACACTCCATGACTTTTTAGATTCTTGCAATCTTTAGAAAACCCTGTGATAACATTGTTTTCTTCATCTTCTATCATTTCACACCAAATATGCATGATTCATATTCCAATATTACTGCTAGTTTAAACTTCCATCTTTGATCTTAGTACCTATGATCAAGATTATATCATGAGAAATATCTTTATGTATTTCCTCTATATTTCCTCAGTGGGTCCCTCTTTTCACTTTTTTGCATAGAATAATGATCAAGCAACTTCATATAGCAATATAGTGACATTTGTGGATCTCTTTTTGATATGACAATGGTAACAAAATGATGTCAGTCTCCTTGTTTTATAGCGTGGGTCCACTTTCTCTAGCTAGGCACATCGTGGCTGATAGTGGACATCATTTCATTGCATGAAGGATCTGAAATGGACTTTTTTTGGTTTATGACTGAGTTTTGATTATACCTTATGAAAGGTGATGACCCACTAGACACATGTTGATCCATCACTATGTTGCTATAAATAATGATCGAGCAACTTTACATAGTGATAATGATGATCATGGATCTTCTTTTGATCTTATGGTCAACAAGATGCATCATTAGATAGTTTATAATTTCATCTTAAAACATTATCTGTTGATCTCAAAAAATCTGATGGTCATGACTTATTTCCAAGGTGACTTGACTATTTGACTTGATGATGTGGATATTCATATGTGTTTTGATTCGTCAATTTGATTCCAACTTTGGTCTTCGCCACCTTTAACCTGATTCTTTCACCATTTTTGCATTTTTGAGTGCTTTAGTTTTCATCGACTTCAACTAATTTCTCTTGTATCTCATTCTCATGATTTTCATTTTGTCTTTAAGCCTTAGTCCTTGATATTCTCTGTCATCTTTTGCTCTGAATATATTTGTGATATTTTCATTCTACTTGTGTTATGTCTTTAATGGAACACTTGATCATAGAGTTAGGGTTTCTTAGAGATTTTAGGAATTCTTCATGAAGAACTACTTCACATCGTGAATCTTTGTCTTCAACTTCATTAGGAACAAGAAAATATGAATAAATAAAATATGCAAACCTTCTTCTCATCGAGATAAAGCATAACAAAAACCCTCCAAAACCCTAATCACCTAGCTTTGGACTAATGCATTGCTCATATGATTCTTGCATTAGTTAACTCAAAGAAATGATGAGAAGAAATATCATCCTATAGGAAATCAAGACTCAGACTCATTACTTTAACACTTGACTTGACTCAAAAACCTTAAAGCAAGGATATAGACTGAAACTCGAGCAACAACTAGCTCTGTTTGGGGATTTAGGCATGATAATGCTTGAAAGAATCCAAGAGATCTCTTGTTCTTCACAAGGGTGACAACTTGGAAACAAAAAGAATAGGGTTAACTAAGAAAGCAACAAGGAACTACCTATGGAAAACAAGCAACTAAACTAAGAAAAATGAAAGAAAGGAAAATCTACCTATCTATCTACTACACGGGGGTTACCTATTTTCAATTTTTTATTTGATACAACTTTAGATCCTACCCATTACAAGAACACGATAGGGTTTCTCTAGTTGGATATGCCAATTTGAAAGAATTATTTTGATTTTCTTGTGTGATCTAAAAAGGGCCTTTCCACAAAGACTAAAATTTGGAATTCATGCCTCGCAACTCATGTCTCTTATCCCGTAACAACACCATGTCACCTTCCATAAATTTTCTAGGCATTGCTCTTTTGTCAAATAGTTTCTTTATCCTTCTCTTATGTTCAATAATCTTGTCAACCATCTCTTCTCTCTCTTCTTACAGTTTAGTAAGATACAAGATCCTCTTCTCTAACCCATCTTGGAAGACATCATCTTCAATTACAGTTTTCAATTTCAAGCAGCTAGTTCTAATGGTAGTGGCAAATTAGCTTCTACTCCATACACCAATTCAAAAGGCAAGATTCCCATAACCCTTTTAGATGTGGTCCTATAAGCCCATAAAGCATCATGAATTTTCTTATGCCAACCTTTCTGATTATTTGAGACCAATTTCTTCAAAATATTAATTAGGTTCTTATTACTAGACTCAGCCTGTCCACTTCCTTGAGGAAAATAATTAGAGGAATGTCCAACTTGAATACCATTATCATAGCAAAACTCAATTATTTTGGAGGAGAAAAAGTAAGGTGAGATCCCAATAGCCCTTTTAGGTGTGGTCCTATCAGCCCATAAAGCATCATGAATTTTCTTATGCCAACCTTTCTAATTATTTGAGACCAATTTCTTCAAAATATTAATTAGCTTCTTATTACTAAACTCAGCCTATCCATTTCCTTGAGGAAAATAATCAAAGGAATGTCCAACTTGAATACCACTATCATAGCCAAACTCAATGATTTTTGAGGAGGAAAAGTAAGATGCATTATCCATTACTAATTTGATAGGAACTCCAAACCTTACTAGAATATGTTCTTTGATAAATTCACATACCACCTGTGAGGGAGTTTTCTTCATTGGTTTTGCCTCTACCCATTTGCTGAAATAATATGTGGCAATACGTATATATGAATGTCCTTAACTAAAGCCAATAGTGGCATGTTGTGATGGTTAAGTTGTTGAGTTTTTATCCTTGCCATCAAAGTTAAAATCTAATGGGGATGAGGTCCTCCGTTTGTGGCCTCACTAATTCATAGCTCTAGATCAAAAGAATTTACCCCTCTTTTTTTGAAAAAAAGAATATCCTTGACTAGAAGGAGGATTAGTTGGGCCTATAAAATCTAAACCCCATTGATAGAAAGGAGCTTCAATTACTACTAGTGTAAGAGGTAAGGTAACAAGATGAGGTTTACCAGTAAACATCTTGCATTTTTCACAATTAGCCACCCACTTACATGCATCTTTAAACATACTGGGCCAATAATAACATTGTCTCAAAATTTTGAATGCAGTGATAGTGGTAGAAAAATGTCCTCCACATGCTTCATCGTGAAAAGATCTTAACAACTTCACCTGATGTTCCTTATCTACACATCTTAGAAATGTTCCATCAATAGTTCTCTTATACAAGACATCATCATGAATTAAATATTTCAAGGCTTTAGTTTTTAGATCTCTCCTTTGCTTATTAGTCACTCCATTAGGACATTCACCATATGTTAGAAAATAAGCAATGTTTGAGAACTAGGGATCCTAAAGATTTGCCATAAGAACCTTTGGAGTATCTTCTTCTTTGCTTTGTTGATCCTTTGCTAAGGCTTTACAAAGTGCATTTCTTCTTACAAGCTTGGTTGGTTTTATTTCTATAGATCATATTCTTGAATTTTTTCTATCCACACTCCTTTATTATTGCAACCAACATCTTGTTGTGTCAAAATAATTTTCACTACAAGATCTGACATATATATTATTGAATGAGAATGCAACACATAGAATTTGAAATTCTTGAGGGCTCTCACCACTGCATAAGCATGTTTTCTATTTGAGAATATCTTAGTTCTTGATTTTTCAATGGTATACTCATGAAAGTTATTGGGGTTTGTATTCTCTCTTTATTTTCTTGCATCAATATGGCTGACATAGTATGTCTTGAGGCATAATAGTAAATGATGAACTCTTTGGTGTAGTTAGGATGAACAAGCACAAGGGCTTTAGCAATGGCATCCCTAATATCTTCTAAAGCCTTTTTCCCAATATCACTCCATTTGAAAGTTTTATTGCCTTTCATCATATCAACTATACTTTTAACTATTTCAGAGAAATCAAGAACAAATCTTCTCAAGAAATTTACTTGGCCAAAGAAAGACTTCACTCCAGTTTTACTCAAAGGCAGACTTAGTTGATGAATATCTCTAACCTTATCTGGATCAATCTTTACTCCTTCTTGGGATACAATATGACCAAGCAACTTGCCTTTTGTAACACAAAATAATGATTTCTTTGGGTTCAGAGAGATACTATGCCTTTTGCATCTTAACAACACCTTTTCTCAATCTCTGATATGATCTTTTCTCTTCTTGGAAAAGATTGTCAAATCATCAAGAAATATGACAATATTTCTATCTTTTAAATCTTCAAAATCCAAATTCATGCCATGTTGAAAAGTTGCTCTTGCATTGATTAAGCCAAAAGGCATTCTATTGTATGCAAATGTACCCCATGGTGTGGTAAATGCAGTCTTGAACTGATCTGCTTTATTTACCTGAATTTGATTATATCCTAAAAATCCATCCAACATGGACATCATCTTTGATCCTGCAATAGTCTGCAAAAGATGATCCATATTAGGGAGAGATAAGTTATCCTTGAGTGAGGCTTGATTCAAATTTCTAAAATCTACACAAATTCTTATTTCTCCATTCTTTTTCCTCATAGGTACAATATTAGCCACCCAAGTGGAATAATGAATAGGGTATATAATCCTAGCTTGCAACATTTTGTCAATCTCCTTGAAAATTGCCCCTTCAACTATAGGGTTATAATTTCTCTACTTCTACCTGAATGGTGTTGCATCTAGTTTAAGAGGGATTTCATGTTTGAACTTTCCACCCATGAAATTATTTAGGTCTTCCTAACTCCAAGCAAATACATCTTGAAATTCAATGAGCAATTTCTTTGATTTCCACTCTCTCTTCTGGTGTGCAACACTTGCCTATGTTTATCATCTTGGGGTTGATTTCCATCCCTATGTTGATTCCATCATATTCACCACATGTATTTCCCTTCTTATCTCTTTCTCTCTTTATATATGCATCATATATATCAAAGAGTCTCTCTAAAGAGATTAAATGAGGTGGAATCTTATTACCTTTCAACTAAACCACATCAGATCTTATCTTCTTTTTATCTCTTGCCATTGAATCCTCACCTTTTGCATTAGTGCTTCCTTCAAGATACGAACATTCAAAAGGATCCTTCACTCCAATGAATTTGAGTATTTATTTATCATTTTCAAATACTTGCCATGACTCCTCATTATCAGGGACATTAGGCCTGAATAGAACTTCTACTTTATAGGTTTGATTTTTGAAATCAAGGTTTGGTAAGAGCAATGATGCAGAGACTGCCAAATAATCAACTCTTGAATTGAATTCTCTAAGTACTAATGTAATTGATAAAGCATCAAAACCCTCAATTTCATCCCACACCTTACTACGATAGTTTCTCAATCTTGAATTCTTCACTACATATTGATTTCTGACTTGTCTTACTATGAACTTTGCATCTCCTTGTTCTTTAAGCATTTTGACTCCCTTTTGTTTTTCTGCCATTATACCAAGAAGGAGAGATTCATATTTTGCAATATTATTAGTTTTTTTGAAATCCAACTTATAAGTTGTTGGTACCCAATATGGACACAATTTTAAAAAATTTAATTGCTGTTTTCAAACCACTTTGAACTAAGGTTCAAAGTAGTTTGAAGTGGTTCAATAGCTCATACGAGTATCTTGCTGGTTCAGTTCAAGCAAAGTTCGGGCTTATGTTTCAAAATGCAAAGTGGTCAGCTCAGAAAAGTTCAAAATTCATGTTCAGCCTTCGAGCTCAGTTCCAATTCAATGGTTCAAGTTCAAAGACTTATTTCTGATTCATTACCGTTCAACAGTTCGAAGTTCAGGTGGAGATCCAAATCAGATTCTAAAATGCAGTTTCAGTTTCTCAAATTCAGACTAATAATTCAAATGCAGATTTAATGGCCCAGGTTTCAATTTCGGCACATCATATGCCCATGCTCATTATTAATACTGGTTAAGATGTAAGAGATAGTGATGTCGGTTCATTTATGGTGAATGGCTTTTGACTGTCCAAATAGTTTGAATGTTAGCATTTGTGCTAAGATTACGACTGGTATATTGTGGGATACAAAAGGCTCGAAGCTCCATCCCTATTCATTAGTAAGGATGGAGACATAAAGATTAGAGCTATCGCAATGATACACGTGACTAATGGAGCTAGACAGAGAAGCTATTTCAAATTTTTAATAAATGGCCCCTTGGCAGATTTATAGATTGAAAAAGCCTAGGCACGTAAATTTGAAAGTCCATTAAAATGTGGCTCGGCACATTGCCTTATTGACTCATATTTTTGGGTTTCCTCTTATATATGCAGCCAACACATGTGAAGTGTTTGATAGAACAAGCTAGTAAGTGTGTTCATTGTTCTACAGAATGCACATCCAAACTCATCAATGTTTTGAATGTAAATAATGACAGCAAAAGTCTGAAGGATTGAGTCAATACATATATGCAGAGGAAGTCATGTGATCCGCTTTGACAGAACACTAACGCCGAAACCAATCATGACAGAAATGGAGGAAGATGCTGGAGATTAGTTTAGTAAATTCAAGATAGAGTAATCGGGTTTCTCAATAATAAAACCCAATGGAAGGACACCCTGCACTTTGTGTAAAAACTCTCCCACGACACCCGAGTTGAAGACATACTCAGTCCAAGTAAATAATGATAATATCAAACTGTAATCCGAGCTGTATATCACATAGGAAAATTGAAGCTCAAAAGCTCATGCTCGATAGACATAGATACAGAGGTGGGATTGAAGATTAAAGAAATGGATGGGCTTGGTTTGGATGAGTTATTATTATAATACATGTAACTTTAACACCAGGCAGGAGGGAATGATAATGTATGTTTGGAGTTTACATGTAGTTTATCTTATCATCTACTGCTCTTGTTTTATGCCCCCACTTGTTCGTGGTCAGTTAATATGCACAACAAAGACAAGCATTAAGATGCATTCAATTTATCAAGTATCCATTTGTGATGTTTTCATAGAAGTTTTCTTGTAAGGGTCGACTCTCACTGATCTTCATCAAGTGGTAATGAACCAGGACCAAACGAGGCGCCTCCCGTTACCAAATTTGACACATGAAAATAGTCAATGAAGAAGTGCACGACATGTTCGATGTTATGTTCAAGCATATTGGATGGTGTCATTAAAAATATAAGGATAAGTTCATGGTAGGATCCCATGAAAAACCCAATGGGAACTGATAATATATGGCAGACCACTCGATAAACTATCAGTTTGGGAAGGCATGAACTTCACCATTGTGCAGCATAAAGAAACAAGGATTGTATTAATATAAAAATGCAGTGGAACGCAAATCATGGGAGTCACCCAAGATTACGAAGAAATCTAAAAAGTATTGGGCCTGTGCCATATTCTCATATGAATATACCTATTGAACTGTCATCAACAATGAAAGCTGCTTGACTGATTGCTGACTTGACAAAATATAGAAATGGAACGAGCTTCTTGGCTTTATTTATGTGAACTCACGGCTATGATATTGAGCCCAAATGCTATCTAATAAGCAAGAGCCTGAAAAACTTAGAATATTTTCAGCAAAAAAATGGTCTAAGAAAAATGAGACCAAGCACATGAAGGAATTGGGTTTGAAAGGATAAGGATCGGCAAGAATTGGTAATGGCTTGCAGTGCACTTCAGGATTGGACCATTTCATCACTACCCGCTATAATCCTCAAATTGGTCAAGGTCTTTATTTTGCTCTGGGTGGTTTCAGTGTTTCCTTTGTAGCAAAGTTCTTGAGCTTCTTTGGTCTATATTTACCTTGCTCCTGCAACGATATCATATAGGACCAGAATTCCATAGACAATGATGTCTGTGTGCAGAGAGCTTTCATTGAATGGCCGTTCAGAATGATTTCATCCACAAAATGCCATATTCTCAACAAGTTTCCCATTAAGTGGAGTTGTTCCATTGAAAGAAGTGGCTCATCCTCTCAAATGACTACAAATTCAAAGGAAGCGGGTTCACCCAAGTTTAATGTATATGTTTAGTGAGCCATGGTCTTATTATAATGCAAATGGGAGAGTTGAAGTCTTTCACATTTAGCCCCATGGAAGGATCATGCAAGAAACATCTCAAAGGATGACTACACTCACACCTGCCTAGTCCAAGATCTTTATAATGGATTATCAAGCTTTCAGTGAAGTTTGAGTGTTCATCATGAACATTGAAGGATGAAACCCGATCATATCATCGGGTCACCACATGACACCTATCTCTTATAAAATTTCATTTTCCTTTTCAAACGTATGAAGATGCCACCTATCAGCATGCATATATTATAAGGGCCTCATATTAGCAAAGATATAAGACAATGTTTATAATGATATAAACACATACGAAAGGGGGAAATCAGTTTCTTATTCCCGAGAAGTTGCCCTAATTGTTTAACGATTTTGAAATCCTTTATATGGTGAAAGCATCGGGCTTTTGGGGATTCCATCTTCTCTCTCCGAGACTACAAACTGTGTGCTACAATAGGAGAGAGAGGTAGCAAATTCTGAGATTGTAGGAGAGCCGATTTTTGTTTTCTTTTCTAAACTTTGTGTTAGGAAGAATACATAATTTTGATTTTAGGTGTAATAAAGGGAGATCCTGTTTGTTTTCAGATAATGATACTAATGCATATGTATTGAAATATATGTAAATTTATACACATTAGGGGAGGGAGGTTTGAGAGAAAATTGTACACTGAAACTTTGAGTTTGTGCAAAGTTCTCTCCACTGATTGTTATCTTGGTATAACTTTTAGTTTTTCCTAAAAGCATTTAGTATCATTATTTCCTACACATTTAATTTCAAGATACCCTTAAAGTTATGATTCTTCACTTTCTTAGAATTTTATTCATTATGTAATGCAGCATACAACAAATGAAGTTTGTGTAATCTATTGATCTTTGCTTTTCCTTTCTTTTCAGTTATTAAGTTTACACATCTACTCTGTTAGTGCGATCAGATTTCCACAATCCATCATAGTTATGTAAATCAGTTTCTGGATTAGATTGTGTGGAGATGCTTATAATCCTTTACTTCTTTCTGGTTAAAAGCATCCATATTCAAAATTCATTGTAGACCATTTACGGGGAGCTCTACTCGGATAAATTCAAAGGGCGCTTACACTCTTTCAATAGTGAAGTGACCCAACTATTAGTGCTGATTAGTCTTCTTACTTCCAAGGGCATTTAGAGTTATAATTGCATTTTTTTTTTTGGAGGACAATCTATTCACTAACATAAGCAAAACAAGTCATTTCTCCATCAGGTGATATCAACACTACATCTACACTTGAGCCAAGCTTTGCACAACTACCATCAAATTCTAGAGTCCATAATTGATCACCTTTATTTTGTTTTGATTCTTCTAAGATTTTAGGGGTACTAGAGAACAACATATAATTGCCAAACTACATTTCATGATAAAAGATTTGAGATCTAGGATCATCTGATTTCAAAATATTGAATTTTTCTTTCTCTTCTGGTTGTAGCTTCACCTTTTTGTCTCTAATTTGTATAGTGGCACTAGACCAATCTAATTTTATTTCTTCCCCCATGTCTTTGCAAAAACTTCTGCTCAAGAGCATTCCATAGCTTGCAAGGATGTCTGCTACTAGAATGGTTAGTTTTACTCTCTTAGAGGGATAAGCAACAAGGGCAACTTGAGCATCTTTAATCTATCCTAGCAATGACACTTGTTTAGCATCCATTGAGTAGCATCTACCAAAAGTTTTAGTCAATGGAAGACCTAAAGCTTTGGCTACAAATGCAAACATTACATTGTTAGAAGCTCCTGAATCTATGATGCAATTACTCAATCTATTTCCATTGAAGAACAAAGAAATATAAAAATGATTTGGCTTTTTCTTTAGGTAGGCAGCTAAAAAAGTAGATTATTCTTCTTGAAATAGTCTAGGAATTGCAAAATCTTCATTATCAAAAGAAGCTCCACTGGTGTTAGTCTTATTATGATGTTCAACATTGGCATTAATATTAACATGATCTATCTCTTTACTATTACAATGCTCAACTAATCTTTTCAATTGAACAGGATTAGATTTCAAATAATCCAATGGAGATATCTGAATTCTTGTTTCTTCACAATATTGTATTATGTCAAAGGAATGAGTAGACTTACCTTTATACTCCTTTTGTGAAGATGAAGTTACTATTCCACTATTTTTACCAACTTTATTTGATGGTGCATTATTCTTGATAAGAACTAAGTTGTTGTTCTTATTTCTATTTTTCTAACCTTTGGTCATTACTATTAACTAAGATTCTTCTAGAATAGCAAAACAATCTCCTCCTACTTATGAATCTGACTCATACTCCAAGAAATAATTTTTAGAGTCACCACAACAAGCATGATCATCCTCACTTTTAGGATATTGAATTTTTTGTTCTTTGTTATCCACCACCTATCTATATCTGATCATATCAACACATGTATCTCCATCATGATCTGCTCTTAGGTGAAAAGAACACATATTTTGTTTTTTTGGAGCAAGTTCAATTCCTAGTCTCTGTTGAATAGGTGGTATTTGCAATGTTTTACCTCCATTTGTATTTATATAACCTTCCTAATGAGTTTGATAAGCAGGTCTATTGATTTGTTTATTTAATGAGATGAGCTCATTAGACAACTTTTGAAGCATGACTTATATAGTATTAGAAATACTAGCTGTATTGCTCACAATTATAGATTGAAACTCTCTTTTCCACTTACTAGAGGCTATCATGTCATCCTCCATCTCCATAACTAATGTCTGGGTAGCTTGCAAGTTTGCTACATTTTCTCTTCTAATTTGGTATCCTAGATCAAGTGGCATGGAGCTAATGTAGAAAGTTTTCTTATTATCATCAATAGCTGCACTTGTAGCAAGAATTCTTTTGAGAAGTTTATTGAATTTTGCATTGAAAACTCTCATATAAACTGAGTTTTCTTTCTTTATTTGTGCCAATTGTAATAACAAGGTTTGTGCATCTTCTGTGCTTTTGTATCTTTCCTCAAACCTTTGTTTCATGGTGTTCTAATTTGTGATGCATCCTACAAGTAGGTCTTGAAACCAATCAACAACATTGTCCACCAATGTGTCAACAAACATTATGAATGCTACATCCTCATGTTGAGGAATTACTACACCACAAGCTTTATGGAAAGCACTCAAGTGATGTTCTGTAGAAGTAGAGCCATCTCCATTAAATCTAGGAAAGTTTTTCCTTGATGCTCTTGGAAAATCATTATTAACCCCAACGGCAAGAGGACCAATAACATTTCCCCATGGTTGTGCCATAGCTACTTGTACAATATTCTGATTTTCTCGAAAAGTAACATAAAGTGGAAGTGTTACACCAATCAACAACAAAGCATCAAAAGTAAGAGGAATGGAATTTTTGACAACCAGAGGAGCAAAATATTGATGTATGAACCCTTTCTACTAGGGTTTATATGGTTTGTATATGAACTCTTTTTGTCGCACTACTTGTTATTCTATATTTAGTGCAAAAATTTATTTTAGGATATAATGGCCTCTACCCTCTCCGAGCCAGTAGTTGCTGCTGGTGTTGGAGTTATTGCTACATGTGAGAATGGCCTCGTTGAGAAAACACCTGCACAAATTTTTGCCCAAGTTATTTCATGAGGTAATTCCTCTCCTAACCTGGTTTTGAATATCTCTACTTTTGAATCAGCTTGTCAATGGCTAGAAACCCAAACCCTTATTGGGTATTTTGTGGGTTGCACTCCATTTGAAAGCATGCTGCATAAATGGGTCACTAGGACCTAGACCCCACAAGGGATTCACCTTGAAGGAGTTCAAAGCCTCACTAAGGGTTTTTTTTTTTTTTTTGGTAATCCATCCAAGCCGAGAGCATTTTTAGCCATGGGCCATGGATAGTTCGCTCGTCTCTGCTTGTTTTTCAGAGATGGTCTACCCAAATTGGTACACTTGGTACAACTTTTGAGAGGGATCTGACAGGGTTCTTAAAAGGCTAGACCATGCTATGATTTCTACTTAGTCCTTCTTCTCCTTTTCTCACATGAGTATGTTACCTATCACTCCACTCCCTGATGTGACTCTTTCTGACCATTTTCCCATTCACTTCTCCATTAATTGGCATTTTGCCCCTCCTCGTAATTGTAAAACTCAATTTTACCTTAATACCTCTATTTTGTCACATCCGCCCACCACCTCTCATATTTTACAAACTTGGAATCTTGAACCTAGGCCCCATTTCACTTCTGGGTGGATTTAGTGGTGGAATGATGCCATCTCTTGTACTGCGAGGTTTCTTCACATTTATGGGAGATAGTTGGCCACTTACTGCAAGAAACTTTATGAGGCCACTACCAAATATCTATCTATGGCAACTGAAGCTCTAGCCATGATCCATTTGACATAGATCCCCAAGTTTGGCTTGCCAACCTTCACCACTAGAAATAGGTTGCAAACAATTATACTGCCTGGGAGCTCAACTCAAAGCCCACCTACATTGGCTGGAGGTTGGAGATCAGGCTTCCAAGGAATTTTTTAATTTGTTGAGGGCTTGCCATTCTGCGATGAGGATCAAACACATTTGGGAGAGTCAACTCTCCTTCTGTGAGCTTCCTGACATTCTCCAAGCTTTCGTTTGCCACTATGAAATTTTTTTCACAGCATAAGGCCCATTCAAAGCTTGAAATCAAGCCCTGCAAGCTTGTTTGGATGCCACTCCTAAAAGACTTGCTCCAAAACAATATGCATTCTGCGAGCAGAAGCTCACTTTAACAAGCCTCAAGGAAGCTATTTTCTCCATGGCAGATGATAAGGCCCCTGATTGTGATGGTTTCCCCTATGAATTTTACAAAGCCTTTTGGGCAGAGATTGGACTAGACCTACATGTTTACCTTGAAGCCTATGACTCCTACTCTTTAAGCAATTTTATTAATAAGGGGAATATCAAATTCATGCCTAAGGTGGGTGAGCTGAAGATATATGCAATTGGAGGCCCATCAACTTGTTGAATGTCCCTTACAAGATCATTGCCAAGGCTCTCTCTCTTAAAATCCATCATCTTCTTCCTCAGATTATTCACCTTGAACAAAACGAGTTTATCAAATCTCATTATATCCTAGACAATATAATTGCTATGTGAGAAGGGATGGAATGGGCTCAACACTCCAAGAAATAGGCCATCTTTCTCAAGATAGATTTCACCAAAGCTTATGACTGATTAGAGTGGCCTTTCATTCTTGCAATGCTTCGGGCACTTGGGTTTGGCCCTACTTTTTTACAATCATTCTAGATGCTTTTTGCGGATGCCTCTACTTGCATCTCCATCAATGGTTGCTAGTCTCAAGCCTTTGGGCTTTATTGTTCAATTTGACAAGGTTTCCTACTGGCATTCTTTCTATATGTGTTGGTTGCTAAAGATTTTGGGTACTTGCTTGCAAATGCCATCTCATAAGGGAGGGTCCATGGTATTTCCCTTTTGGACTCCCCTAATCAGCTTGTGAATGGCCATTTCATATATGACTCCTTCCTCACTCTCATTGAGGATGAGGAGAATTTTGCCTCTTCTTTGCAATGTCTTGACACCTTTTGTCCTGCTTCAGGGTATGCCATTCAGTGGCACAAAACCCTTTGCTACAGGTAGCCTTCCCTTATCCTACCTACTTGGCTTGGGAAATATCAATGGAAATGGGTCCAACATGGTGACATTTTTCATTTTTTGGGCATCCCTTTTGCCTTCCAAGCCTCCACTGTCGAGCTCTAGAATGTAGTTCTTGCATGAATAGAGAAGAAGCTAGAATATTGGATCACCAAACCTCTCTCCGTTGTGGGAAATTTCCAAATTTGTTCCAAAGTGTTGGCTGCCACTCATGTGTACTACTCCTCCTATTGGGCTCCTTCCAAGGCCTCTTATCTCAAGCTTGATCACTTGTTACATGAATTCCTCTAGGCTTCAGATGCTTCTCACCAGGGCTTTCATAGAGTCGCCTAAGATTTCTATTGTCTTCCAAAAGAGTCTAGTGGCTTAGGCTTGTTGTCTACCTAGAAGCAAGGTACTGCTCTTTGTGCCAAATGGGTTATTCAAGCTCTTTCTAGTAATGAAGCTTGAAAGATTTTGTTGCGACATTGCATTTCTTCAGGCTTTTTGGTTCACCGGCCTGCCTAGAAGGAAATTGATTTTCAAACCCTTCTTGTGACCATTAAACCTATTCATATTTAGAGCACTTTTGTTGCCAAGAGTATTTGGAAATCTTGGGAAGTAGTTAAGCCCTGGCTTCACTAGGTTGGTAATGGGTTCAGAGATGGGCTCTACATGAACCAACACAATCTCTGGTGGTCATTATTTGTTATCCAAGGTGTTTCCCTAGTTAAAGTACATGGGGCTAGTGTTCTGCATTTTTTTAAACATGGCATAAGAACCCCTAAAGTTCTTTTCTCTAGAGTTACTATGAGCTTACGATCATGGGAGGACATGAAAGTTTAATTTTGGCTCACTCATCAAGATCGCCAAACTTTTGATCTTCTAGTTTTTGCCGTGCCTCCACATTTGTTACATAAAGTTGGCATTCAGTCCTCTCGCCCTTGGTGGAAAGACTGGAAGTGGTACCTAGACACCCTAGTAACTAGCTACAAGCCTAGGCTAGGCTACCGATGGTTGGTTCCTCACCTGTCCATGGTTGAAGTTCTCAACCAACTATTGCATTTGCAATCTTCTCACCGTACTTGGAGTCATAGATTCTCCACTATGTGGAAAACCATTACTGAGCCTAAAATTGCACACTTCACCTGGTGTATTCTTTTCTAGTGCTTGCCTTTGGGCCCCCGACTATGACATCTAGGTGTTCCTAACCCCCGTTGTCCTCTCTATGGTCAACTAGAGACTTTTTTAACATTTTTTGGTTTTGTCAACAGGCTCAATGTTACTAGTGATGGATCCATGATCTCTTATGCACCTTCCAACCAGAACCTTTCTCTTGGCATATGGTTGTTATGGGTGACAACACTCAAATTCCCTTCAAGTACTCCCAGATATGGCATGCTTTCATATTAGAGATCTTATTTACCACTTGGAAAGATCACAATGCAGTTATTTATGCTAATAACACACTTGACATTAATGTTGCTATGTATGCTAAAGCATGTATTTATAACAATGTCATGTTGGAGATTCAAGTACAAATAGATAAAGTGGCTTTGGAGGTGGCTCACCTATAGGATCTATTGGCTCATTGGGGAAATTCCCCCTTTATGGTTTCCTATGTTCCACCAAATTTGACCTCTAGTGATTGTACCCCTCCTTGCGGTTGTTGTCGAGGATGTAACAGTTCTGCTTGCCGCTCACACATGCCTCACTCTTAGCTGCATCACTCTCCTAGTGGTGGTACTTTTGGTCAGGGTCACTCTTCTGGAGGCTCTAGTGGTCGACACTGCTCCACCTCACCTCCTCAGAGGTCTAGCTTTGGGTGGTCCCTAATGGCTCCTCCTACTGCTCTTGCTACTAGTTGCCCCCCTGCACACTCAAACCCCAAGTGGGTGTTTCCTTGGCTGGACTTAGCCATTTCTCCTCCTAGGCCTAAGGGAGAAAAAGAAGAAGATAATGCTGTTGTTGATGATGGATGGGCTCCCCTTGAGCCATCTGTACACCCTATCCCTAGGTGGTGATTAGATGATAAGGATCCTCCTCCCTTGGCTGGTGTTGTGCTAGCAGCCAGAGGCTTCCTTTTTTTTCTAATTTTTTTTTTATGAATAGTTGATATCTAGCCTTAGGCCATTTGAACTCGTGGGGTGATCCTGTTTCCCCCAACCCCTTTTTTTTGTGAATATGTAACTTGATTGTATTTTTTTTAATATAAGGAAGGGAATATTCATTAAAAAAAAAAAAAGATTTGACTTCTTAGTGTTCTATTAGGAGGAACAACTACAGATAAGATACTATCTTGGAGTTGTTTGGTTATAGATTCCCTTACAGGTGTCCTTCCTCTTCTGCAAAGGTCTTCTAGGATAGGAAAATTAGCCTTCTTGAGCTCTTCGTATATTAGGTCAACATTTCCTTTCTCCTTGGCACTCCTAGTATATTTGGAATCCAAGTGTATCAAATGTTTAGATAAATGGTGCTTTTCAAATATATCTTACCAGTCTTCAACTTTGAATTTGCTTCTTTTCTTCAACAAGTTGAGGTTGTCAAACTAGTATCAAGCACTTATGGAAAACACTTCACTACCACAAGTCCTTTCTTGCAACTCAAATATATGGAATTAGATTACAAATTAATATTAAGGAAAATTCTTTAGAACTTCCATCTAAATCTCCCTGACAGGGTCACCAAAAAATGTTGATTAATAGTTTGTCCCTCTTGCTAACTTGGCTTTACCTTGACTCTAGATGCCCAAAATGTGAGAAAATAAAAGGATGTTACCAAAAAATGGGTCAGTGTATGTGTTATATCATTTCCCTCTGAATTGTAAGGTACAACTCCCCTATATGCAATATATGCAATGTACAAGTTTTTATGAGATTAGAAGTCTTGACATTATAAGCTCTTAACCTGAGAGCAGTAAAGGATAACCAAATTGTTTTTGGGCACAAACAATTCTAGAAAAATAGACTGGACAACTTATCACACCCAATGGAATGACTGTAATAGACTATCTTGAGATTTTTGACCCTTAACTTCTATTCTAAATGTAGTCTTAATCATCTAAATATGAAAATGAATGAAACAATCTAACATGATATGAAATGAACAAGAGATGAAGCAGAATAATATATGAGGAAAGTAAATGGAATCACTTCCACTACAAATATCAAAATGAAATGGAATCCACTTGATTATCACAAGATCACATATAACTATCCTTCGACTCCTAAAGCATAACTAATCTATGCATGGGCAACAAAATATGACAAGAAAATACTTTAAATGGAATTACAGACTACTTCACTATTAAGTTTGTCAATCTTTGTATTATCAAATGAGGTTACATTTATAGCTAGTTTTTATCCTTTCTAATTCTGGTAGAGCAACAATCATAAATAGAAAATAAAGTGAGGATGAGATTTGATTTTATCCAATAATATGACCAAGTGGCATCTTCTCCATCAATGATTCTAAATTAGAGATATTCTTGAAAACACTCCATAACTTTTTAGCTTCTTACAATCTTCAGAAAACCTTGTGATAACATTATTTTCTTCATCTTCTATCATTGTGTACCAAATATGTATGATTCATAGTCCAATGTTCACTGCTAGTTTAAACTTCCATCATTGATCTTAGAACCTACGATTAGGATTATATCATGAGAAACCACTTTATGTCTTTCCTTTATATTTCCTTAGTGCATCCCTCTTGTCACTTTGTTAGATAGAATAATGATCAAGAAACTTCATATAGAGAGATAGTGACATCCAAGGATCTCTTTTTGATCTGACAGTGGTAACAAAATGATTTTAGTCTCTTTTTTTTACGATGCTAGTCCACTTTCTCTAGCTAGGCACATCGTGGCTAATAGGTGATGTCATTTCATTGCATGAAGGATTTGACATGGACTTGTTTTGGTTTGCAGCTGAGTTCTAACTGTACCTTATGAAAGGTGATGGCCCACTAGACACATGTTGATCCATCACTATGTCACTATAAATAATGATCAAACAACTTTACATAGTGACATAATGATGATCGTGGATCTTCTTTTGATCTAATGATCAACAAAATGCAGCATTAGACATTTTATAATTTCATCTTAAAACATCATCCATCAATCTAAAAACATTTGACAGTCGTGACTTATTTCCAAGGTGACTTGACTATTTGACCTGATGATAGGGATGTCCAGATATGTTTTAATTCGTCAATTTGATTCCAAATTCAGTCCTCACCACCTTTGACATGATTTTTTCACAATTTCTACATTTTTGAGTGCTTCACTTTGCATCAAATTCAATGGATTTCTCTTGTATCTCATTCTCACAATTTTCATTTTGTCTTTAAGCCCCAGTCCTTGATATTCTCTGTCATCTTTTTCTTTGAATATATCTATGATATCTTCATTCTACTAGTGTTTTGTCTTTAATGGAACACTTTATCAGAGAGTTAGGGTTTCTTAGAGATTTTAGAAATGCTTCCATGACAAACTACTTCACAATGTGAATCTTTGTCTTTAATAACATTAGGAACAAGAAAGTATGAATAAATAGAATATTCAGACCACCTTCTCATCGGGATAAAGCATAACAAAAACCCTCCAAAAACCTAACACCTAGCTTTGGAATGATGCATTACTCATATGATTCCTGCATTAGTTAACTCAAAGAAATGATGAGAAGCAAGATCATCCTATATGAAATCTAGATTCAAACTCATTACTTTGACACTTCACTTGACTCAAAAACCACAAAGCAAGGATATAGACTAAAACTCAAGAAGCATAGGTCAACAAGGTCATAGGTATGACCCGTCTTCACAATCTTCCATGTGACATCAACATCCATGCAGGGAACACTATCTAGTGAGCTTGATTGATAGAACTTGTGAGCAATAAACCTCACTACAAACTCTATTTCAACATCTTTGATGGTTTAGATAGTCATTCCATGCTTGTTCCACATTGCTAATGTTTTTGCTTCAATCACATCCTTACTTTATCTATAATAGGGAGCCTGTAACTCGATGAACAATCTATTTAGTGTTCTCAACTGGTGCACCTTCTAGCCTCAATTTCATCTCATGTAGTCAACTCAAAATGATCTATATCCATTCTATTTTGAAAACCCTCAAAAAAGTCAGGGTACACATGAGTCCAGCCTTGGAAATATTCTTATGCTCCTCCTTCAATTTCCCCTTAATGTATAACCTCTCATACAAATTCCTTAACTTAAAATCACCAACTTCACCAATCTCACATGTATAGTAGGATCTCACATCATGGATCATAACTACCCTCAGTGGGATAGAAGATAGGTTATTTGATGAATCTTCTTTCATTGCAATATCTGGATATGCCTTAAATTTTGGCAAATTAACAACTTCATTTTGAATTAATTGCATGTTACTAACCTTTGATGCTTCACCTTTATCTACAATAGTCAAACTTGATGCCAATTCCATGTTTAGGGTTTGATCTTGCAATTCTATTTCATTCGGTATTAACATAACCACTCCAAGTCACTCTCAATATCAACGACATGCACTTGTATCCTCATAAATTTGCGCAGCTAGGC
The DNA here is from genome assembly GCA_028749045.1 of Cupressus sempervirens. NCBI lineage: Eukaryota > Viridiplantae > Streptophyta > Pinopsida > Cupressales > Cupressaceae > Cupressus > Cupressus sempervirens. Next base: position 230,512,895 of record CM053783.1, on the reverse strand, counting down.
TCAAGAATCGCTTAAACTATGTTAGCTCTTATAAAATCAAATGCAAGGTTTTCAAAATGATTTTCATACTTTTCTATATAGTTCAAAAATTCAATTTTAGGGCCTCATTAATATTCTATATACATAGTGGGTGTATAACAGTTGTCTTAGGCAACATTGTAAAGCTCAATAATAATACTTCACACTCCTTCAACTTGGCCAATACCACAACTTGGTCTATACTAACAATTTCACTTGACTTCTTAACACTTTTTCATCCTTTAATACTAGTACTCGATTCACTAACTTAGTGACTCGACACCCAAACACATTGCTCGCTTCAAACTTCAAATCTATCCTTATGCATCTAATCATATGCTAATTTGGAATTTTATGCATTCAATCTTAGGAACTCATGTATGATTCAACAATTCAAAATATAGTTACATGCATACCTCTTTATTTAGTTTGTCATGGGGGAATCACCTGATCCATTGGATTCGGTGATCACAACCTCATCATTTATACTACTCCCTCCATCATATTTCTTCTTCTAGGTTTGATTTGTAAAGTTCTACAAATTTGTGGGCCTTGAATCAGACTCAGAGTTGCTGAGAATGATCTTTTCAACAATATGTATATTTAGATTTGTGAGGCAGATATCTTTTGTGCTTACTATAGGTCTAGTCCTCTATGCTCAAACTTGTGTGATTGAAAAATCTTTGCTATGTATCTGTGGGAAGGAGAATGCTTGTAGATCAAACTGCTTTGTAATGTGTGTTCACCAAACTACATTCTCAAACCTACATATATCCCATCTAGAGGGTATGCCCCTCAAGGGACATGACTATTAGTTTTGACAATAACACAAGATTATCCCTAAGTTGTCAATTTCAAGGAGTCTAAATATAATTAACAAAACTAAGCATTAGTTAAGTTAAATGAAAAACAAGAACACCTTTTGGAAATCACCGGATTCTCTAGGGAAGGTATAAATGTGTTGATTGTCAATCATTGGATATATATTATCCATAAAAGAATGAACAACCCGTATTAGTAGACCTATAGCATTATCCAAGTTATGTTCTCAACACTCCCTCTTAACCTGATAATCCTACAGAGAGATATCATATCTAGCAGCATCAATACATATGTTAAGCAAGAATTAAGACTCTATATCTGTCTATCTCTTCTTAGTATGTAGTATCATAGAACACATGATACAAAGTCATATTACTAAAATTTTGATATGACAAATCATTGCTACTAGTGATAAGATACATGTTGTGACTCATAGAAACTAGTATTTCTATATCACAATGAGATCCTGAGTTTAAGATCTACCAAAATATAGGATAAACCCGAAGAATTTCTAAAATTCTTCCTTTAACCAATTTGTGACCCATGAACATAGCAATGTCAATGTCACAAGATGATCTATAACTCATATGGATCTTACAGTAAAATCTATTGTTTAGTACATTATCTAAGAGACCGTCATCTCTTATAATACCTTTTACACAAGTATTCATTATTTCAAAGATCGTCACCTCTTAAATAATGATTACACATGGTGGAGTGCATAACAGTCAATAGCCTGACAAAAATAAAATTATTTTATTAATAATCAAAATAGTACAAATGAATTACAACTCAACCATACCAAGTCTCTTCCTGAAATGTTCTATCTTTACTCTAGATAGAGGTTTGGTGAGTATGTCTGTTGTCTAATCTATAGTACAAATGTACTCCAATTTTATAGAATTCCTTTCTACCATATCTCTTACATAATGGTAAGGAATTTCAATATGCTTGGATCTATCATGGAATACTAGATTCACCGAGAGCTTGATGGAACTCTGATTATCACAATGAATAATTGTAGGATTCATGGCTTGCCCAAATAATCCCATAAGTAACTTCCTTAGCCATACTAATTCTCGAGAGGCCATCGTTGCTGCAATGCATTCTGCTTCTGTGGAGCTCTAAGCAACTAAAGACTGCTTTCTGCATATCCATGAAATCATAGCTGATCCTAAACTGAAATAGCATCCTAAAGTGCTTTTCCCTTCTTTAACACTTCCACCCCAATCTAAATTGATGAATCCATGCAAATATAAAGCAACTTTCTCATATTTGAGTCCATAATTAAGAGTGCCTTGTAAGTATCTCATAATGTGTTTAACAACAACTAGGTGAATCTCCTTAGGTTCACACATAAACTAACTTAAGGTATGAACACCATAGCAAATATCAGATCTTGTATTTACTAGGTACATTAATGACCCAATCATCTATCAGTAGAGAGTAGAATCTATTGGAGGTGATTCTATAGCTACTTCTTTAATTTTATGCAAATTGGTCTCCATTGGAGAAGACATGGACTTGCAATTTCACATTCCAAATTTCTTCAAGATATCTAAAGTTTACTTTCCTTGATTCAATATGATACTATCATAATTTTGTCATACTTCCAATCCTAGGAAGTAATGGAGAAGCCCCAAGTCTTTCATCTCAAATTCTCTAGTTAGATCTTTCTTGCACTAATCTATAAGATGATCATCACTTGTGATTAATAAATCATCAACATACAATATCGGTATTACCATACCATCTTTATCTCTTTTATAATATAAGTTTGGATCAACTTCATTCTTATAGAATCCTAAGCCGGTGAGATTTTTATCAATCCTCTTATACCAGGCCCTAGGAGCCTCTTTAATCCCATAAAGAGCTTTCTTGAGTTTGCAAACAAAAGCATTAGGATCATGGTTTTCAAATCCTTTTGGTTGCTCTAGATAGATTTCTTCTGAAATCTTTCCATTGAGAAATGTTGTCTTTACATCTATCTGATGTGCCTTCCATCCCTTAGATGTAACAATTACTAAGATAGCTTGAATGATAGTATATCTAGCAATAGGAGCAAAGGTTTCTTCATAATCAATCCCTTCTTTCTGAGAAAAACCTCTAGCTACAAATCTAGCTTTATATTTTTCAATACTCCCATTAGTAGCATGCTTTATTTTGAATATCCATTTGGAAGAAACAATAGGTTTTCCTTTTGGCCTTGGAACTATTTTCCAAACATCATTTTTCATAATTGATTGGTATTCTTCTATCATAGCTTCTTTCCAGGCTAGATGTTTAATAGCATCAAAAGGATTGGTTGGCTCTGTTTTGGATAAATCAATCATATTTGCTATATGACTAGAGAATCTTTTAGGTCATTTACTTTCTCTGACTGATCCTGAAGGTGCAACAAAGTCTTGCGCTACTTCAACTATTTTTATGGCCCAAAGTGGTCTTTTCTTTGAACTTTCCTCAAGACTTATATTTTCATCTTCGACCTCTTCTAAGTTCTCCCTCTGGGATTCAGATTCACTAATTCTTTTAGAAATTTATAAAGGAGAGGGTTCATTGGAACTTATTGCTCTTTTGAATGCAAGACCTTCCTCAAAGATTACATCTAAGCTAAGTTCAATAGTTTTCTGTCGAGGTATGAAAATTCTATATGCTTTAGAAGTTTCACTATACCCTACAAAGATACCTTTCCTCCTAGATGGTTCTAATTTGGTTCTCTTTTCTTTTGGAACATGAATGTCTACAAGACATCCAATTTTTTTGAGATGACTTATATTGGGTTTTACTTTAGTAAATACTTCTTCAGGGGTTTTATCTTTAAGATAAGAGTGAGGGCTTCTATTTTGAATATATACAATAGTACAAGAGGCTTCTACCCAAAGATAGTATTCTATATTTTGGTCAAAAATCATAGCCCTAGCAGCTTCTATAATTGTCCTATTCTTTCTTTCAGCTACCCTATTTTGTTCTAGGTTATAAGGAATAGTGTACTCCCTCTTGATCCCTAATTCTTTACAAAACCTTTTAAATAAGTCTAAGTTATATTCTCCTCCATTATCTGTTCTAAGGGTTTTAATTTTATGTCCTAAAAAAATTTTAGTTAATGCTTTGAATTCTTTAAATCTTTGTAGGATTTCTTCTAATTCCTCGCATTTTGAAAAATATATCCATGTTTTCCTAGAGAAGTCATCTATGAACAAGACATAATACTAGAATCCTCCAAGAAAGGGAACGAACATAGGTCCACATAAATTTTAATGAATTAACTCAAGTACATTATTTGTTTTCCTAGTACTATCATGAAAGGGACTTCTAGTACTTTTACCCAGAGCACACCCTTTACAAATACTAGGGTGATCTTTATTTAATTTAGGTAATCCGGTAACCATCTTTTCCATAGTTGATAACATTTTAAAGTTTAGATTCCCTAATCTTCTATACCATATTTCATTTGAATCTTCTACTTTGTGAACTAGGGCTTGAATGGATCTACTGGGTTCTATATTTAGTTCATACAAATATCCCTTTCTTTGACCAATTACTTTAGCTTTCTTGATGGAAGAGTTCTTAGCCCAAGTTAATACTTTGCCATCCACGAATACAATGTTGTGTCCATCATCTTCTAATGCTATAATTGAGATTAGGTTTCTTTTAATCCTTGGTACATAGAGTACATCTTTAAGAAGAAGAGTATTTCTTGTCTTTAGTTTCAAAGTGCAGCTACCAATTCCTTCAATTGAGTCTGTAGAGTTATCACCAATAATAATTTCACCATTAACTTTCTTTGATAAGGAATCTAGAGTTTCTTTGTATCATGTTATATGTCTAGAAGATCCACTATCAATTACCCATGCCTTATTTGAGATTTCATTTGATAGAGAGGAATACAAAACACGGTTCTTAGGGTTATAAGTCTCTTCTTCTCTAATGACATTTGTACAATTTTCTTGTTGTTTGGAATTTTTCAGACAATTAGATCTATAGTGTCAAATTTTTTCACATTTGAAACACTTTATCTTAGATAGGTCTTTCTTGGGCTTTTCGTTCTTCTGATTTCTCTTTTTCTTCTTGAAGTGCTTTTTCTTACCTTTATAAGAGTTGGCATTAAGAACATGAAGTTCTTCATCTTCTACTTTTGGTTTTCCTCCTTTCTTTAGTTTTCTTGAATCTTCCTGAAGACAATCATTCTTGAGTTTGTTAAAGTTCAAAAGCTGATCTCTAACACTTATTCCATGTGTGAATGTTTCCCATGATTTTGGAAATCTATCTATGGCCATGAGCGTTAGTTCAATGTCATTAATGATGGTTCCTATGCTTGATAATTCATCTCTAATGCCAAAAAATCTTAGGAAATAAGAGTTTTATTGATTCTCCTTTCTTTATCTGGATGTGTTTCAGTTGTCTTTTTAATGCAAGGACCCTAGTTGCATTGTTTACTTCAAATGTATTCCATAATGCATTCATCATATCGTAGGTAGTTTGGTGTTTCGTAAGCATAGGTATGATATCATTCTTAACTCCATCTAAGATGATTTGAATGGATTTTCTATTTCCATTGGTCCATATGGATTTGTGAGGTTCAATTGGTGGTTTTTTAGATGCTCCATCAACAAATTGTCTAACATTGTTTTCTTCAAGAATCATCGAGATTCTGAATTTCCATGCTTCAAAGTGTTCCTTTCCATCGAATATATCCTCAAGCCTAATTGTATATGCCATTGGAAATGGAAGACAACTACTAAATATATAAAAGTTCTAATTACTAAAAATTTGCAGAGCCCTAGATCTGATAACTTGACTCTGATACCATGTACAATTCTACAAATTTGTGGGCCTTGAATCAGACTCATAGTTGCTGAGAATGATCTTTCCAGCAATATGTATATTTAGATTTTTGAGGCAGATATCTTTTGTGCTTACTACAGGTCCAGTCCTCTATGCTCAAACTTGTGTGATTAAAAAATATTTGCTATGTATCCGTGGGAAGGAGAATGCTTGTAGATTAGACTACTTTGTAATGTGTGTTCTCCAAACTACATTCTCAATCCTACATATATCCCATCTAGAGGGTATTTCCCTCAAGGGACATGACTATTAGTTTTGACAATAACACAGGATTATCCCCAAATTGCCGATTTCAAGGAGTCTGAATATAATTAACAAAACTAAGCATTAGTTAAGTTAAATGCAAAACAAGAAAACCTTTTGGAAATTTTTAGCTTCTCTAGGGAAGGTATAAATGTGTTAATTGTCAATCATTGGGTACATATTACCCATAGAAGAATGTGCATCTTGTACTAATAGACCTGTAGCATTATCCAGGTTATGTTCTCAACATGATTCATCTGACTTCTCACTTCTTCTTCATTGACCTTTGATTTTCTATTCTCTTCATTATTGGATGTTGATGCTTGGTTCATAAAATCTTTGGTTAGGTGAGTGACATTCTAATAGTTAAAACATACTAGACCAAAGTTTCTCTAGATTCTTGACCTTCTTCTTAGATGTATCCTTGTGCAATTTGCTGCAATATATTCATGCTTCACACATAATTGATAATTGATCCAAGTATTATAATCCTAATTTATAGGATTTCCTTGTCTAGTTTCATTTCCTTGACCTTCGGGTGTCCAACTGTGTTTTGCATTAGATCTGCAATCTTGTGCCTTATGACCATACTTCTGACATGTGTAACAATAACCTTCAAATCTAGATGTAGAAGGTGTCTTTGATGCTTGGTGTCCACGCAATTTGTAATTAAAATAATTACCATTGAATTTTGTCTTAGGATTGGACTTACCAGTTTTACTCTTCCAGGCATTTGTTGTATGACTAGGTTTTCCACAATGATAGCATGTAGGCTTCTTGTTCTTTGGTTTTGCACTTCATTTTTCTCCATTTTTTGATGAATATGCTTGCTCGATAGATGATATGAACTCGGTATAGCCTAATCTAGTAGTATCATGAGGCCTTATTTATGCCCTTAACTAGTCATCAAGTTGTCTCATAGCCTCTCTAGATTTATTCATTCTTTCAATGATTTCATTTTCAGCTCTCACCTCATTTTTCAATTGATTGTTCTCTAATCTCAGTTTTGTATTCTCTTCCACCTTCTTAGAAACCTCATGATTAGCACTTAATAAATAATTGAACATATCAAATTTATTGTGTGTTAGCCTTTGTACTTTATTGATCCTCTCATTGAGACTTATAGACATTTTCCTTTTTCTTCATCAGCCATTACCTTGTCTTCTTCATCCTTTTTCTTTAGTTTAGTAACTTCACATAGTCTCACTGATTGTATTTCATGTTCTCTTTTCAATTCTCTTACTTCTTCATTCATGATGTTCTTCTTCTCCAATAGATCTACTATTGTTGCATTAGTCTCATTGGATCTTCCTTCATTACATAAGTCCTCAATTCTTTCTTCCTTGTATTGAGTGTCATTTTTTTGAATTTCTATCTACTTCCTTCTTTTCAAGAATTTCTCCAGTACCTCCTTTGTATCCTTAACTTGTTCATATGCAAGCTACAAATCAAGCTTTTAATTCTCAACCACCTTTCCTAGTTTATGGGCTTTCATCTCCAAGATCTTTGACTCTAAAGTTCTTAGACTTCTTGCATAAAGAACACTATTATGATACCAGTTGTTGAAAATCAAATGGGAAAGTAAGATGTTGAGGGTTAGCTTTGGGGGTGGGGAGTGGGGTGAATCAAGATCTCTAAAAATTTTACCACTTCAAATATAAACCATATCTACCATACATATCAATCTTAAACTTAACCACACATCATCATATAATAACATGTAATATCAGATCTAACATCTAATGACATGAATGACACATATAAAAAATTGTTCAACACTTAACACAAGACATGGTAACTCATTAACCCTCCAATGAGAAGGTGAAACTATGGTGGGAATGGCACCCACAAAATCTTCACTATTGTACCAATAAATCATTCTCATTTGGGCTACAATTTTGATCACTTATGATGATCCACCTTATGAGAGGTCTACTCTTTTAAAAAATTGAAAGACTATTAGTATGCCTTGATTAAAGGATTTATACATCACAATAAAGTGAAAACTTTTTTAGGAGATTTATAATAGGCTAGTTAGGACCACTTTGTTAAGAGATTCACTTGATACATTAGTTAGAATCTAATCAATACCATGATCCTTCAATATGCACTTGATTACTAATGACATATCTTCTCTTTCCAACATGTAATCACCTCAATGTGACTGATATGAAATATCTACTTTATGCACTGCTTGGACTCCTTACTCCTTCAACCTTTGATTTGTCTTCAACTTTACAATCCTCTTGCTAACAACTTTAACACCATAAAATTATGACCTAAACCCTTCTTTTATAACCATCTGATGAAGCTTCTATATCTTGATCAATGATTAGAATTCATCCCTTTTACTTCTTAGTCATTCCTATTTTCAGATTGGTTGATCATACAACATAGTGATTAATGATCTACAATTAGAGGCGTAATTACATCCTTGATTCTCTCTTCGATTATAGAAACACATTTCCATCTTGACAAAAATAGTTTCAATATGATTTTGTGTCATTTCAAACTCATACACAAACTATATAACTTGGCACATATACCTTCCTAACACTCAGCTCTACTTGATCCTTCATGGTGTCCCTCAACATGAACTTCACTCGGTAGATACTATATATCTTGCTTTTCTCACCTACTGTAGCACTCACTATTCATTATTCTTTCCTTCTAGATAACTCAACTTGTGTTTCCCTATGAACTACTTGGAAATAACTAGGTTTATCGGTGATGCTTGTGTGCACTCAGCAGGTATATTTTCCTCGACACATATTGAACTTATTTAGTTCTTCACTTTGTAGCTTAGGTTGTGTGATGGCTCGATCATAGTGATGACTAAGCAACATTTCCTAGCAAATGACTAAGTGTTTTGTACTAATAGAAAATAACCTTTAGGGTCAACACTCATGTCATTCGACAAGGGTTTCTCAGTTTTCATAGTTTCATCTCCTTTCTTTACCCATATTCTTTGTATTTCTCTTCTTACTTGCTTTGTCTATAGTTCATTTTCATTTTCTAGCTTGATCATTTCCATCATTACATCGATACCAGTAGTTATAGGTGGAGTGTTCGTATCTTGAAAAAAAGTAACATAGCATCTTAAGTGATCTCAATGGTTGTGTTAATCTCGATTTGCATTCTAAAGTTAGATGTCCAATATATCCTCCACATTAATAGAATTTTACAAGTTCAGTTCCATAGTATTATGGATAGTACTATGTTTTTTTGTTTATCAGTGATATAATTTTACATGTATCTGCCTTGTGAACATATTGATTTCATTTGTAAAAACTAATAAATTTCATTTTAATTTTCATGTCATTTACTCATGTTTTGCATTCTTGAGCTTTATGACCATATGCATTGCAATTGTAGCAACAACCATCGAATGATATTCTTTTTGCACTAGTTTCTTGTTTGTGTCCACATGCATCTTTCATATGATTATCATTTCTAAAATAATAATAGATGGGATGGTAGCTCGATCTTCTTACATCTTCTTCTTTTGTCATTAAATGTTCATAATTTTATGTTTCAACTTTCTTTGTTGAAATGTTTTTGATAAGGATCTTATTAGTATCAATCAATTGCTCCTTTTTCTTTCCCAATGATCTATCCAATTCTAGCATGCTCTCTTCAAATTTTGTAAGTCTAACATTTACCTCCTTTTCAACTTTTAGTTTATTGCTGAATTCATTATTTTCCTTCTTCAATTTTTAGTTTTCATTCTCAAGATTCTTACTTCTTTTGTTTTTTTGTTGATCAAATCATCCTGTGCATGAATATATTTCATTGTCTTTCTATGACTAAGTCCTTTCCAATTATTTCCTCTAGGGAATCTTGATATCTCGTTTCAATGTCATCTTTCTCAGCTTCAAGAATTCCCACTCTGTTTAATAAATTAGTTAATCTGACTGTCTGACTCTCTTGTTCTCTTTTAATTAGATTTAACCTTTCTTTTAGTTCTTTGTTGTTTTTGAGTAGTTCATCATTATTCTCTAGTAATTATTTTATTGTGGCATCAACTTCCTTAGAATTGACAATTCCTTCTAATAGTTTATCCAAGTCATCTAGACTCATCTATAATTTCTTCATGAGTACCTTTTGTTTTACAAATGAGGCTCCTAGTTTTTCTTTTATATAAAAAATCTATTCATTTTCACCCTATAGGGCTTCTTTCAATTCTTTTAGACACTAGTAGCTAGCCATAGTCCCCAAATCACTCAAGTTGTTAAAATTGTTCCAAGAACTACAAGCTTTACTACCAAGTTTTGGCAACTACAAGTAGGATAAGGTACTAGAGGGGTGGGGGTGAGTCATTACCTTAAACAATTCACTTTTAAACACAAACACTTACTTTCCTTTAACAAATAGTCAACTTAAACATTTATCTGATAGTGTCCTTTGTATCTTCTAAGTAAACCAATAGTTAGTGCAACTTCAATAATAAAATGAAACATACATCCAAACCATATACTTGAAACACATAACACACTAATTTTGGTATCGAAGAAAACCCTTGGGTTGAGGGCAAAACTATAGTGGAAATGATACCCACAACTAGTCACTACAGTAATAAGGTGCTCGATTAGAAGCTTACAATAATGTCATCTTTTAAATAACTACACTCTATTAAAAGTGTCTAATACCCTGCTAAGAGTGTCAACACTCCTGTTAACAACTACTTTGTTAACTGATTTCATCCAACTCTTGTATACCAAAAATAGGGTACACTTCTATAAACCATGATACTTGAGAATACACATGACGAAGAACATCTCAAGAGGCAGCTTATAGCTTCTTATCTATGAAGTGCAATAGATATGAGATGGTGGCTCTCAAATGAACCTAGCTATGCAAACCTTGCAAGGTGCACCATAGAATGGAAGATTCAAAGAGTAGAGAAAAAGATGCCAATATCCAAGAATCAATGGTGGATGCAATGCAAATGAAAGCTATTCTAAAGTGAAATGCAAGAGCTAAAAAAGAGAGTTACATGATCCTAGTTAAGCTATGTGAGCTAAGTTATGCAATAAAAGGAAACCAAGATAAAGAGTATGTCATTATCCACGTAGAATGTACACTAGCTAAGAAATGCAAGAATACAAGAATCCTCCTAGTGCTCCAAAAGCTATAAGAAATCTTGAAGCATAATTCTAGCATGAATGATTAAGATTATAGAATGAGGAGAGAGCCTCCTTTAAAGAGAAATGGATGGTAGAGATTAATAGACAAAATCAAGGGTGGAGAATGAGTCTTGAGTGATCCATGTGCACAATAATCTCACCTAAGCAAGATCAACGATGGTGTTTAGAAAATAAAAGATGTGTGGAGGAGAATAAAGATGTTACCCACGTTGAAAAGTGTACAACACATGTGAGAAAAAGATGCCTTTTCTTTTATTTTTAAAATATGAATAACATTTTTCATGTACAAACTTAAGATAAATGAGATTTTTGTGGACTTAATTCAATTAAAAGGGTACAATTTTTTAAAATTAAATAAATACTTAAGATTAAGTGGTCAAACCATAGGTTACAATGAATAAACAACAAAAAAATGATTTGATCAAGAATAAGAAAAAAATAAATTAAGAAAAAATACTAGAAAGGGGGCTCGTAGTCTAGATGACCATTTTTGGCTGATTACATTTTCCCCTCTTTGACTAATGTGTGATCGATCTGGGAACACATTAAGTCAAAGAATGAAGAAGCCAAGCTAGTAGATGATAGAGAAATCTGACTCTAAAGAACAAAGCATAGAGAGATAGAAAATCTTGATTGCACAGTTCTTAAGCATCAGGGCCAAACATTAGGAGAGAGATAGACCTAGAGCAAATGGAAAGGTCAGGCAAATTCCCTAAAGAGATAACCATAGAAGAAAAGAAGTGATAGAGTATTCCTATCCCCTTAGGATAAAAATCGAAATGAGATAGAGGAAATGAAAAAATGAGTTAGATTTGGTCAAATCAAGATAAAGCAAGGTCTTTGATGATAGAGAAGAGATAAAAAAATATAGGTTGACCAGCAAACAATGAAGATATGCCCCAATTTGACTAAGTTTGACCAAGAAGATAAAGCATGAGTATTAGGTCAAAGAAAGAAGAAAAATGAAATGAAACGAATAAAAAGAGTGAAAGAGAGTATAAATGATGAAGAAATGAAGAAATGATGATTGACTGAAAGATTAGTCTCATAAGATCAGCCAACTGCATAGAAGAAGGAAGAATTTTAAAATATAGTTTTTACCAAACAAGATGAACTCACATTTCAATTTTGGTCCTGAAAATGGATCTAGGATGTTGGAATTAGGCAAGGGTGCAATTTTTGCACAAATATGAGGAGTTCAAAATTTAGGTTAAAAGGGTATATAAGGGGCCCAAGGGGTCATTTTTGAATCATTTGTCTTATTTTATTTTGAAGATCTTAGAGCAGAGAGAGAGAGAGAGAGAGAGAGAGAGAGAGAGAGAGAGAGAGAGAGAGAGAGAGAGAGAGAGAGAGAGAGAGAGAGAGAGAGAGAGAGAGAGAGAGAGAGAGAGAGAGAGAGAGAGAGAGAAATTGTGATGGTATAGAGGAGGATCCCATCAAGAGGCATCGTTTGAGCTTAGTCGACTATACAACTAGCCCAAACAGTATGGTCCACTAGTGAGTATCAAACACCTGAGCTCTATTTTGAGTCTTTTTGAGCATTTTAGCATGTTTTGTTTGGTTTATGGTAGTTTAGTTGAAACTTTTGTATGATACTTATAAAGTATCATACTAGTATAATGCAAAATATTGTACAATAATTTTGGTATCCAAAAAGTACTACTCTACTATGTTATACATTATCATATAGAACCCACTCATTAGTTGTATGACCTATTGTGGCTTCACAACACAAGCCCCATTTTCAAGTTGAAAATGGGGAACCATTTTTTTAATTTTTGTGTCATAGGGACTCACTGATAGAAAAATTATATGGTAGTGTTAGATGTTGCACACTCCTTGGAGACACTCTACTTAAACAAGGATTAACCCTAACTACTACAAGATTCTTTGCTAAAGATCAACCTACCATTTTAGGCTTGCTTTACTAGATTACAACTTCTTTCTAGGCCTTCCTAATGACTTAAATTATATTGCAAGGGTTGAAGGGTCTTCCTAGGGTTTTTTGGATTGCATTACATCCATCTTTCACATTCCATTCGTTAGCTTCCACAACGATATCTTCAAAACAAGAGAAATCTCCTTTTAGGCATAATTGCCCCCAATTAGCCCTCCTAATGGGCTAATACTAGATTTGTGCTAAAATTTCCTTAAAAAGGCTCCAAACTAACTCTTATTTAGGATACCCTTTTCAAATACCTTCAAGATTCATGAGGTCTTGGCTTCCCAAGGTACACTAGATGCCCTAACCCAAATTTCAAGGGTTTACTAGGGTTTATTAGCAATTTAGGGCAATCCAATTTAAATCTACCTTCTTTCACTCACCTGTGACTTTGGAAACCTCTCCTTGCACCCATAAAACCTTCAATCTATGCTCTTCACTTCCATTACACCTATTCCTTTTAAAATGACTAACCTTTGCAAGAAATCAATATTCCTTGTTTCAACTTCTAGTTGAGAGCAACCTAGACTCGCCTAGGCCTTCCAAGGAAAGTGCTTGGCATTGTGCAAGTCTTTCTCCATCCCTTATATGGTACAAAGAATAGAGTGTCTACTATAATTTCTTAAAGTTTCAGAAAATAACAATCATGGGGAATGCTGGTGGACACCATTTTGTGAAGTCTACCCCAATATTATCTAACAAATAGGAAGATCACAAAAACATTTATTGCAACCACCAAGAGATTGATAAGACATTAAAACCAATAAAAAAATAAAGTAATGAATATTCAAAAACTAAATCTAAATACCAAAGAACTAGTTAAATCACATTGCAATCAAATTCCTACTCTTTCATTCAAAACTGTCAGTATTTTTCATTAATTGATTTGCATCTGTACTCTTCAAAACTTCCAACCTCTTCCATTGTGACTTAGAGGGACTTAACAATTCATTCTTCAACTAAATAAACCAAATCCTACTCATGGATAAGCTCCTTGTGTTCTCTAACCACTTTTACAACTTCTTGGACAAGAAAATTGCAAAATTGTCAATATGCAACTTTTGCAATATTAACATTTTTTGCATTTTCACTCTTCAAACTTTATGAAACTTAGCAACATGACTCCAAATAAAATATGAAAGTTATTTATACCATGTTTAGGCTATTTCCACTCCTAAATATCCTCCTTGGTGTAGGAGCACCCAAGCTATTCCAAGAATACAAGGATAACCAGAGAACTTAAAGCATGAAGATGAATCATCCATACCATGGTGGAATCAACTATGCAATCTTGAAACCCATTATGGCATTAAAAATGCAAAATATGTAAATCCTAGGTCCTGAAGGATCAAAAAGAGAATAAATGGTCATGTGGATGTAATAGGAATCATATTGGGATAGGTTAGTCTTTAGGAATGCTTAATAATATCATCTGAGTCATTTGGTAAGGTTGGATTAGTCTAAATGCTCTTAAAAGCCAAAATTTGTAATGTTGTAAATTAAATTTTTTGAATTACAATGGTTAGTAGGTTTTAGGAGGGAAAAGTGTTTTAGGATTTTAATCATCCTTATACCGACCAAGAGTGGTTGGGAAATTTATTTAGAAGGTTATATAATGTAGGGGATCCATTTGTACAGGGGAGAAGTGATTTGTATAGACTGCACACATATTTGATAAGGAAAACCTCCATTTTTGCAAAGTTCATGAGTTTGTTCATTGTTTTGGGTATTATTGGAAGGTTCTTTGAATCTTGGATGAATCAAAGATATTTCTATATGATCACATCTTCCATTTCATACTTGGTTTGAAGGATTTCCAGTAGTTTTGCATTTATTTTTGTGCTATCACAACATAGTTCATATTTCCTTGACAATTTTTGATAATTTTATTGTGGAATGGTCATTCCATGAATGTAAGGTCTAGTTCCCATGGAATTAATCTATTTAGGCATTTATTATAGTCTAATAACAATTTAACATGCATTTGTGAAGGAGGAGATAAGTGTCTTGGTGATCACCATGTTGATTTGAGGATTTTACATTGAAATTGCTAGGTACTCTACAACAGTAGCACTTTGGCCTTAAGGAGGGGATATTTTTATGTTGGATTATAATTATTCATATTTAATGCAATGTGTTCTATCCTTTACTTCTTGGTGAAAGAGTTGAAAGATTGTAGATTGAGAAAGCCCTAGTCCTTGAGGGTTTAGAGGCACAAATTGGGACTTTTGTATTTGTAGGGACTATAAACCCAAATTGATTGTAGATTACTCTAATTCAATCTATTTTATGAGATTTTTGAGAATCTTAAGGTCTGGGAGTGAGTTTGAGTCATGGTTGCTTTGCAAATCCATCATTTTGAAAGCCTAAATTGTTGAACAAGCGTTGAAATAGGGAATATTCTCCAAAGTAACCCTATCTACCTTTTTGATATGTTGAAGTACTCAATAAAGGGTATTGTAAAAGGTGATTTTTTTTCTTTGTGTTTTGGGAGTTTTAAGTGTTATGAATTTTGGAAGCTTGTTGGAGACCTAATTGGCAGGGCTACTAGGCCTATCTTATGCATTTCCTGGTTTATGACCAAAGTGAGTTTGGGAAAGGGTAAAACTAGTTGAATCATCTTATGACTGATTTTTGAGGCTATTCAAACCACCTAGTATTATAGTATAGGTCTTGGACAAAAATTTAAGTGTTAGAGGCATTAAAGGTCATTACATTGCATTGAAACTTGTGGACTTTTGCTTTTTCCTTACTCTTACTAATTGGGCCTTTCATGCCACCATAACCCTCTACATCACTCCCATACCAAACCAGCCCTCTAAGACATCTTTTAGCACTTTTGGACCTAATTGACAATATTTTTCCAATGCAACATTTTGAAACTAAGTTGCCTACAATGCATTACATTGTTTCTCCATATGTATAAGGACCCCAAAACTAAGAACCTCATTACTTCTAAGTCTTTCCAAGACTCTTATTTTCTTGCTAACAACCTAACCTACTTGCTCCTACACCATACTCCCCTAATGAGTTGAAATTCCTTGTAGGACTTTAAGAGAAAATTAGAGAAGGATCGATGCCATGCTTCTTGAAGTATCCTTATACAACCCAAGTGGCTTCACCATCTGGCTTTTCAATCCATTTCACAAGATGCTTCATGTATGTTTTGTTCCTAGTCACCTTATCCACTTTAGAGCTCAATATCTTCTCAGCTTGTAACTTTTTTGGAGATGGCTTGGGCAAGGTAGATACAAGGTCATGAAAGTTTGTATTCCGTACTATAATGGAAGGAGAAATAGGTCCCTTATAAGCTACCAACTCTAAAACATTGAAAGTAGTGGATAAACCCATATCTACAAGTAAGTCAACTTGATATGCATTGGCTCCATACTTGGCCAAAATCTTACATAGGCCCACCTTCCTCATCTACAACTTGTGAGACTCCTCTTTGGACAACTTGTGCTTGTTAAGGTGAACCATGGCATATTCTCCAACTACAAATTGAACATCTCTCTTCCTTGCATCAGCCCATTGTTTCATTTTGACTATATTTTGCTCCAAAGTTTGTTTTACCATGTCATGAACTTCCTTCATGGAAAGATTAAAATCTTCAGCTACTCCACTGACATCTACACCTACCTTCATGTCTCTTAGTTCAAGAATGCCTCTAGGATGCATGTCATAGACCACTTCAAAGGACTTTTCCCAGTAGTCTTGTTTATAGTATCATTGTAGGCATACTCAACTTAGGCAATAATCTGATCCCAACTCTTACCATACTTATTGTTCAAGCATCTCAAGAGGTTTCCTAGGATCCTATTAACCACTTATGTCTGCTCATCTATTTGAGGATGATAGGAAAATCCAAAGGATAGGTTTGTACCTAACTTGTGCCACAAAGTCTTCCAAAAGCAACTCATAAATTTAGTGTCTCTATCAGACACAATGTTGAGAGAAAGACCATGTATCCTTACTACCTCTCTAAAGAACAAATTTTCAATGGCACATGCATCACAAGTGGTTTTACATGGCACAAAGTGAGCCATTTTATTGAACCTGTCAATAATGACATAGAAGCTATCAAAACCCTACTTGGTTTTAGGCAGCCCCACCACAAAGTCCATGTTTAGACACTCCTAAGGTCTTTGGGGAATATGCAAGTGTTGGTATAGCCCTACATTGGTGGCAACTCCCTTAGTCTTCTAATAGACCATGTGAAATTCCACATACCTTTTCACATTTGCACTTAAGGTAGGCTAGTTATAAAACCTTTGAACCAGATCCACTATTTTATGCACACCAAAATGACCATTTAAAGCATCATTTTTCTTCTCTTGGATCAAATTTTCTTTGATAGATCCCCTTGGGACACATAATTGATCATTTTTTAACAAGATACCTTCCTGAAAGGTAAAATTAGAAAACCCATGATGAAAATGGTTAGTAAAATAATTACAAACTTGATATGGCTTGGAAAAATCAGGATCATCAGAGTATAGCTCCTTAAAATTTTCAATTCTCACACTCCTAATCTGCACTTCTTGAACAATCAACAACCCATGGCTAAGTGCATCTGCAACTTTGTTTGCAATGCCTTTTTAATGCATTATGGTGAATGTATAGGCCATGGTGAATGTATAGGCCTGAATATACAAGACCAACTTCATATTCTTGTGGCTTAATTTATCTTGGGAATTCAAAAAACTTGAAGCCTGATTATATGATTAAACAACAAATTCCTTAGGAAATAGATAGTGACTTCATTTCCTCAAGGCTTGGACCAAGCCATATATTTCAAAGTCATAGGAAGAATACTTCCTCTTTGCTTCATTTAACTTTTCACTATGGAAGGAAACTAGTTTAACCTCTTGGCTAAGGACTACTCCAGTGGTAAGGTTATTGGCATCACATTCAACTATTAATAACTTCTCAAAGCTAGGTAAGACCAAGACTAGTTAAGTGGCAATATTTTGCTTCAACAATTCAAAGTTCCTAGTAGCATGTTTAGTCCACTTGAACTTTTCTCTAATTCCACCTTTAATGGTTTCCAATAAGGGTGCACATATATGACTAAATTGCTTCATGCACTTTCTATAAAATTGAGCTAAGTCATGGAAGATCCTTACCTTTGAGGAAGTCTTGGGTATTTTCCAACTAATTATGGCCTCCACCTTGCCAAAATCCATCTTGAGTTGTCCCTCTAAGATGAAAAAACCTAAGTAAACCAAATCTTCCTTAATAAAATTACATTTTCAAGATGTATGATTTTCTTAACATCAGACAATATTTTCAAGACAAGACTCAAGTGTCTTAAGTGTTCTTCTTTAGTGCTACTAAAAATCAAGATATCATCAAGATAAATAACAACAAACTTACCAAGATAATCAAAAAAAACTTCATTCATGAGCCTCATGAATGTAGAGAGGGCATTTTCTAAAGGGCATCACTAGCCACTCATACAACCCTTCAATAGTGTTAACCAAAATGCCCTCACTCCAAAAAGTAAAATTTAAATGATAATCCATTCAATCGTCACCTAAGGATTTTTTATGAAATAAATTAACATTGGTTATATCCTTTATTTCATGTTATTCCTTAGAACATTTCAAGTCACAACTGTGCGATCCACACAGTCATGATTAGTTAAGTGCTAACTTAGCTAAAGGTGGCAAAGGTGCAACTACTTTGTATTTGCATCATCACAGAGTTAGTTGGCTTAACTTAGGTCAAGGTGAAAAAGGCACTACTGCTTTGTGTTTGCATCATTGTAGAGTTAGTTGGCTTAACTTAGGTCAAGGTGGAAAAGGTGCAACTATATTATTTTCTCCCAGTCACAAGGTTATATTGACATACTATAGTTTAAGTAATGACAGTGAGGAAAGGTCAAGTCTTCAGTGTTTCAAGGAGACATTTTACATCATTAGATCTTTTAGATCTATGGCCAATGCATGGTTGTAGTAGGTTAATAAGAAGCTAAGGTTAGAGTTGCGATCAAGTGATTTCCTTTGTTTTGCTTGGTCACAAGGTTAGAAAGTGAACCATGGGTCAAGGTGGTGATGGTGCAGATGTGGTCAAGATCTTAGTCTTTGCAAGGTCATAGTAGTTAAGAAAAGATGTTAAGGGAGGGATATGAAGCAATGATAACCAATTAGTCACAGTTTTACAAGCATGAATTGTATTGAAGAAAGTTGGCGGTGAGGCTCCAATCACAGGAGGTCAAACATAAAGTATAAAGTTGAATGCTGACAGGGTGGTAGAATGGTAAGAGATTTTTGATCCATGTGGCATGGCTTGATGGTTGAATCTAGTTAACTGAATAACACAACTAATTTGGCACACTTATGATAGTGGAAGTAGCTCCTTGATGATGGATCTAATCTTTTCAATCTCCTAAAACCACTTTCATCATTCCCTAGGTTTGATAAATGCAAAGTGACACTCCATCACCACCTGTTGATCCATCTATTCAATCATAAGTTAATGGCTATCATTCTTGTCTTGTCAGAGATTCTTTGGTGGATAAGTGATCTTCTCGTGTCTGGATTTGTGATGTGATAAGATCTTTTCCAATTTTTGCAGTAATTACTCTATATAAATTTGAATGTAGTGGTTGAATTTTATCTTAGGGTGGAAGCTATCTGAGTTATTCTTATACAATAAAAGTAGATGTTGTACTCTTTGTTAGGGTCAAATCTTCTCTTTTTCTCTGGTATTTCCTTGGCATGCTACTATAAATTCCCTCTTTGCCTTTGAATTATATGACATCCTGTCTTATCTCCTTCAACCACCAATGTAAAATGCAAGCCTTGTCTACCTCTCTTTGATGTACTATGGCTATCTATAATCTACACTCTTGTATCTCTTTTGGCCTATGAATGATAAGAAGTGAAGCATTTTTTCCTTGTGTCACTCATTTGGTTGTCTGATCTGTATGCAGCTAACATATTAAAGCAAGTCTAAATCTATATATATTTGGATTGTCATGATAATTGTATTGTGCATGTATGGATAGATATTGGCCTGAACACCCTATTTTGGTGCATCACCTCCTTAGAATAGATTAGGTAGTTATTTTCATGTATTCCTTTTCCCTTTTCTCTTCAAGAATAGTTTCAATGCATCCAAATAGTAGAGGAAGCTGACCTTCTCCAGAGACTCAACCTCATAGTTCAAGTCCCATATATTGGAGGTTATTGCCATGTTTCACAAGGTTTTCCTTAGGTAAAAATTTTGGACAAGGGTGCAAGCTTTTGTGACAATAGGTTTTGGCATGTCAGGTGGGACATCATATATTAAAACATTTGAAGTTCACTGGTGTTAAAGAAAGTTTCCATGTTCATGCTGAGGAGATAGTACCACCTTCATTATAAAGCCTCAAGAGGCTCATTGATTCAAAGGTACTTGGCGACTCCAAGCTTTAAGCACAATCTAGTTTCAGACTAAAGTTGTTGTGACTCATGCCCAAGACACACATAAGGGCATCTTCTACAGGTAATTTCCAATATGAAGAGCTTTCTTTTTCTAATGCAAGAAGAAAGGATAGGGTATCTCTATCACCAGTTAGGAGTGCGATAGTAACACATACCCCTACAAGATCCATCTCCACTCCTCCTATTGTTAGGTCTCACCCTAGAATACCATCTACTCATATCAATAGATCACTTGTTTAAATGGCTAGAGCTCATGATTTTTCCACCTTTAATGGTGGGATCCCCCTCTTATCAGCCCAAAGGCATGACATACCAGTATCAGCTCTTTAAAGTATACTTAATTTTATTGGTGAAACCTCCATCTCCCCTATTGAGCATATTCAAGAGGTATCTAACATCTGCAATATTCATAGCATCACTGAGGATGATGTTGTTGTTAGGTTGTTGGCCTTATCCTTGAAAAAGAAATCATTAAAATGGTATAGATTTTTGCCTCATAACTCTATTTGTAATTGGGATGGGTTAAGGGAAGCCCTATGCAAGCATTTTGAGGACAAAAATGATCATCTATCACTTTTAGTATAGCTGAAAACTATCAAGATGGAAGCCCATGAATGTGTGACTAATTTCAATTAAAGATTTCAGAACATGGGATAGAATATCTGCTACAGCGAAGCCCTCTCCTAGTAATGCATTCTTGTATTATCTCAGAGCCTTCAATAGTGATATTGCTACCACTTTGCAATCTATGGGAGGGGACACTCTACCAAATTCTTATGAGGTTACCATAAGGGTGGAAAATATTTTGATATGGGAAGGGAAGTTAGCTCCAAGGCCCCCAATACCTTTCTTCCTTGACATGCTCAATCATCAACCTATTGCAACCCCTATTCATACTTCCTCTGCAAGTCATCCTATTGTAGCCTCCACATCCTCCAAAGTTGGAAGCTCAAAATAATAGGTCTCTCCAACTCTAGAGTCAAGGTCCCATTCATGGTAGACCCCCAAACCAAGGTCATGTCCCCTACAATTAAAATAGACCTATCGACCAACCCTAGACTTCAAACACCAACCTAAATAGGGCTTTGGTCTCTCAGAACAATATTGCCTAAGATCAAGATTTATGCCCTTCTTGTAAGTACTCCTATGGATATTGCATGTGTCAGAAGGTAGAATATTACTTGGCTTTAACTGTACCAAAGTGAGAAGTTTCCCGGTAACACAATGCTAGTCAACCTGTTGATACTTTCCAGTAGGATGGTTGTTCTTTCATGAATCATCTGATGGAAGATCATTGTAATGTAAACTAGGATTCATATGCTTACAATACCAGGAGCAAGAGAAAAGCTATGGAAGAGGTTACTCCTCCTCCTAATCAAGCTTCAACATCAAGTGCAGTACCGCATGTGCAAGTAGTTTCCCAACAACAAAATGCTAATCAACTCAGTAATGTCCCTCGACAGAAAAGGCAAAATGAAAATAGAGAAGATGTCAATAACCCTCCAGTTGTTCCATCTCAAGCTTCTACATCTAGGGTTTCTAGAAAGACATCTAATGCATCTTTTAGTGTAGTAGATCAAATGAGGAAGACCCATGTGAACATTTCTATGTGCGATGTCATTGCTACTATACCATCACAAAACAAGCTAGTGTAGTAGGAGTTGGAAAGTATTGAACTATGAGATTAGCCACCTAGAATGAAGAATGTCATGAGTTTGGTACAACCATCAAAGGAGGTAGAAATAAGAAAATTTTTTAGAGTTCCTCCAATTTATGTTTCTCTGATTATAGGAGATAAGCCAGTCCACAACTACATTATTGATTCAGGGGCTAGTCCACAACATTTTTAAGGATGTATTGTAGTTATATGGTAGTACTATCAAAACTATGGGAATCCTTAGAAATATTGAAATGGCCTTAATAATCGCTGCACACATTGTCATTTGTCTTTCAAGATATGTTACTACCCAAATAGGTGGTTACATATCCTCTAATTGGATATATATCTTTTTTAGAACTAGATATGGAACAAAAGCTTCAATTAGAGCATAATCATTAGCCCTCCATCATATTGAGTCCTACACTCCTAATCTCATCAATATGAACTACACCATCCTATAAATAGATGAAAATGACACAACAAATGAGCCTGCCACTTCTTTAATAGAGACACCTAATTTTCTCTTAGATGAATGGGCTAATGCATATCAGTTTGATCCTATATCAGAAACCTTGGAGATAGGAATGGCCACTTATTGTATATTAGAAAAGGATGCTCTTGTCCCCAACTTAATGAAAATCAAAGAGGACATAAGTGGGACATGGAGTATGTATTTTGATGGATCTAGGAATTAGAATGGATTAGGGCAAGTGCGATGATGATTTCTTTTGCACTAGAAAGCTACTACTTCTCATTTAGGCTTCAATTCAGTTGTACCAATAATGTGGCCGAGTATGAGGCATTGATTCAAGGTCTCTTACTTGCTTAAAAAAGGGAATTCAAACATTAAGTGTATATAGAGATAGAGAGCCGGTGTCTAATCATGTAAGGAATCAAAATATTACTTAGAATAGTTTTCTCGACTCTTTTAAACATAGAGTATGGGATTTTCTTGAAGGTTTCAATGCATTTAATATTTAGAGCATCCCTAGAAGAGGAAAAAGATATGTTGATAGACTTGAAGCAGTGAGTGCATCTTATGATGTCCCAAGGAGCCTCAAAGATGAAGTAGAAGATTAAAGTGGTGGTCAGACCCACTATCCTTGATAATAATATCAATTGTGGTCTTTGAATATGATGCACAAATTGTGAGTTTCTTTTAGAATGAAGTAGAGTTCTTAGATACGAATTAGTTGAGATTGCATGACCAATATGGTGATCAAATCATTAACCTCTACTCCAATAAGTTGCCTAAGGGTCTCATTACCTTAGAGAGTGTCTTCAATATTGATGACCAAGCAAGGGATAGAGGCATGAATCTTGCTGCAAACAAAGGAGATCATATGCCAGTTGTAGTTGCTGATGGAAGGAGGCTAAACATGGGGAAGCTATGTTTTGAAATTGAGCAAGAAATTTTTTTTCATCTATGCCAAGGATTTAATGATGTATTTGCTAGGGCATATGATGATTTAAAGGGTTTTGATCCTAGTTTGTTTCAACATACTATAGATCTAGTTGATAATGTCAAGCCTATTAGGAAAAAGTAGAGACTAGTAAATCCTAAAATTGATCTGCTATTGAGAAATGAGCTATCCAAATTAATTAAGGCCAATATCATTTTCCCTATTAAGCACTCCTCTTGGGTGGAAAACCTTGTCCCTGTTAGGAAAAAGAATGGAGAAATTAGATTATGTGTAGATTTTAGGGATCTTAACCAAGCCTCCCTTAAAGATCATTATCCTCTCCCTTCCATGGAACATATATTGTCCAAAGTTAGTGGTTCAGAGAGATTCTCTTTCTTGGATAGATTCTCGGGTTATAATCAGGTGTTAGTCAAAGAGGCTGACAAATATAAGACTATTTTCACTACTAAATGGGGAACCTATGCCTATAGTAAAATTCCTTTTAGATTAAAAAATGCAGGTGCCACATTTCAAAAGGAAATGGAGATGGTCTTCAAAAACATTATTGAAAGGTTTGTGTTGGCCTATCTTGATGATATCATAGTATATTCAAAAGATCTAGCAGAGCATTTTGGTCATCTTAGACAAGTGTTTATTAGATCTAAAGAGTATGGAGTATCTTTGAATCCAAGAAAGTGTGTCTTTGCCACTAATCAAGTGAAATTATTAGGACACATTGTATCTAAGGATGGTTTGACCATTGATCCAAAAAGAACAAAGGCAATACTTGCCCTTTCCCTTCCTAGTCACAAGAAAGGTCTGCAATTTTTTCTTGGTAGAATAAATTTTTTGAGAAGATTTATTCCTAATTTTTCTACCATGGTGAAACCTCTTACAACCATGATTTAAAAGAACATGGTCTTCTCATGGACCAAGGAAGGGAAAGAAAGTTTTGAAGAAATAAAAGTAGCCATAGCTTTAGCCCCTACTCTATGTTGGTGTTTTTACACTACCAAGTAATAAGGATACCTAATACCAAGATGGTGAGGATTAAAATAACCTAAGTATTAGCTAATTCCCATGATTAGTAAGAAGGTCTTCAGATCTAGACCCAACTTCAACAAAATCATAAAAGATTTTCTACTCTTTTGGCTCTGCAAAACCATGGTGGGTGCACCTTAGGGATAAAAGATTTCAAAGGTTGGTACTACATTTACATTTCATTCATTCCATAATATTTACTAACAATATTCATCCCCTACAACAGATTGGCCACAATTCTTCTTAGATCTACAAATAATTCTAGGCAATAGCAGCTAACTAAGACTCAGAGGTTAAATGTAAACAAATATTGACCAGCTACGACATTCTTCATACATTTAAAGTAAAATTGATTTTAATTTTAAGATTTTGCTTAATGTCTATCCATGATTTCTTCATATGCAAATAGAACTAGTTGATCAATGCCTCATCCATTGGAATTCAGAGTCTATCCAATTTCTTGACCTAATTGACTGCATTACAATCAATGTCATCAACAATTCTTCCTAAGACTCATTTTTATGCATATCCTTGTTACTGCGTAAAAATCCTATCATATTCAATGAAGCATTTACTTAATCCATTGAATTAAAAACAATAATGAACTGATAAACAACCTATCCTAGTTGCATTCAATTGAGAAAGGCTTTACCCACACACCTCAAAATAACCAGTCAATAAAAATGGAGACAAGATTCAGAGAGAAAAGATATGGTGACAGTTCATCTTTGTATTAATTCTCTTTGAAAATTATATAACATTGGAATAGAACTCAAAAAAATTCAAGATAAGACACCATGATCTTGGAAAATTAATGTATTCTTAGATTTGTAGAGAAATACATCATAAAACTTGCAACAAGGATTGGACTAATAACAATTACATAATTCTCAAAATTACCAAAAAAAATTGGACCCCTACTCCACATCTTGGGAATCCTTTTATAGAAAGGATTGCAACAAGATTCAAATGGGAGGAAACTTGTCAAAATCTTAATAAAAAATAGGTACACAGATATTCCTATTTGTTATATGCAAAAAATTCTTTGTTCTTGGTCCTAGAATTAAGATGTAGTTACAAAAACTGGCAGGTGGTATTTGTTAGCAAATATCTTTTCAAGAAATCAAATTTGTCTTTTAGTTCCTGTCACCATCCATGCCTTTTCTTTACCATTTCCTTCTTTGAACTGCATCTCAACTGTATTTAGTTGTTATCACTGGCTGGTAGTGCCTCATTATCTACAATCATTTCCCAAATAGTGATGTTTGTATCAATGTCAGGTCATGTGATATCTCTGATTGTGTCCAACTCCTCTAGACATTTGATCCATTTAGCATCAGTTATAGCTTTAACCTCATAAGCTACTTTAGACATCTCTGCTTCTAACTTATAAAGTATGTCTATCATATCATAGAAAATAGTGGCACTTGTTTCATTGTTACAAAAAGACAAAAACCTAAGATGATCAAGGATATTATCAAATGATGAAGACCATTCAGTCCAATCCTTTATTTTGACTTCAATATCCAGGATTATAGGCACAAAATTTGGTATCCCAACAACAATTACTTTCATTTTACTTTGTATTAGCTGCATCTTCCTCCCAAAGAAACCACTTAAATATCTTACCTTATAAATTGATTTTCTCGTATTCACAATGCTTGCCTTTGGTACTTCCTTTGGTATGCTATCAAACAAATGAATGTAAGAGCCCCATGTGCTGAATAATGGAGATAACAGAGCAATTGATTCTGCACATTTGTATTCCACTCCTTCTAAGGCAATATAACTGCCATCCACATTTTGTGAGATTGTCTTCAATGCATTGATCTTATGGACTAATAAACTCTTCAAAGCTTTGATCTCTGCATCCTTACTAGATTCTAATTTTTCTTCATCAATGTCCATAACCTAGCCTGATGTTTCCCCTGTCTCAAATATTTGGCCCTCTATCTGCACTTCTTTGTTATGAACTTCTGTAATAGTTATGCCATTTTTCTTTAGTGAAGCCACTTCCATTTCCAATTTGATGAAATTTTGTTGTAATACATAAGTCTTCTTCATTTCCTCTTCATAACTCCTTGTAGCAGTAAAATTTTCATAGGTTTTTTCAAGTTGAGCTTGAAGAGTGTCCATCTTATGCTTACTCGTTAATGCTATCGAAGTATGCATTCCCAAAATCTGGTCACTAGATGTAGATTGCACATGCCAAAATATAACATTTCCCTTGGGGGACTCTTTTATTTCCATGAGAGCGAGTTTATTATCCTCTGGAGCTAAACTCCATATAGCCATTTTTTGGGCATCCACATTAAACCCTGATCCCATTATCTCCCCATATTCTTTTTCATCTTCAAAAGATACTAATCTCTCCTGTATTCATATTTGATCAAGTAAAAATGAAGTGCTCAGATCCCATCCGGGGAAGATAATCATTCCACTTCTCCTGACTAGATCTCTAATCTCTTTAGTAGTGAGGGTGTCACTAGTAGGGTCATACTCCTACAACTTTTGTATCAACCCAACAATCTTTTCATCTGAATCTCTAGGCTTCGTTTGCAATTTTAATTCACTTATGTTTATTTTAAAAAGGAAGCTTTTGAATTCATTTGACTTAATAAAATTGTCATCATCCATAAAATCCATAGCCTCAATGATTCTATCATCAATCATTTGTGTCTCTAATTGCAATTTCTTTGCTCTTTGCTCATTCTCAGATGCCTGAGACATTAGGAATCTTCTTCTAACATCATCAAAGTACTTACTTCTCCTTGGAAAAATCCAAAGAACCTTTTGTTGAGCCTTGTCTGGTATTTCTACCATCTTTTGCTTCTTATGCCTTTGTTTTATCTGTGCAAAACTCTTAGGAACATCTTGAACATCTTGTTGAGGCTAGTCATCTTCAGATTGATCCTCTTCATCAAATACCTCCACTGTATATTCATTATCAACATATGGATCAATCTTCTTCTTAATTACCTTAGGGACTTGAGCTACCAACTCATCGAAATTGTCGACACACTTATACAGTCTGACCTAATATTCCTCATTAGGATAAAACCCTTTAAAAGATAGGTCTGCCTTTCCCATTTCTCGCTAATAGCTAACAATGTCTCTAATTTTTATCATTCTTTCCTTACAAACATCCTCACTCAAAACATCATCAATAATATCCTTTCCGCACATAGCCTTTGTAGGGGGCAGATTATATCCGCTCATGCTTTTCAAAGCATGCCTTACTACATTATAGGGGTCATAGGTTCTAGCTGGCCCAATTGGCATCTTATAATTTTTCAAAAAGGAATTAGTTTGTTCAATAACATTCTTGCCAATCTAAAAATCCCCCACTTTAGTACATCTGCACAAAATTGTCCCCTTCTCGACATCCTTTCCCAAATACTCCCTATTCAAAGAAATTAGCTACCAAAAAATTTCTACCAATTCTAACCTCTCAGGAACATACTTGGGAAAAATGTGGGGTGGCTAAGGACACTCAAAGATTCTTATGACAATACACTCTTCAAACAAGAAAGCACTACCCCAATCATGAGTTAGTTGTTTCCCAACATCAAAGCACCATTTAGGTCTAACAATTTTCCTAACATTTCTAGGAACTCTTTCAATTATACAACCTATCATTTTCAAAACTGGATAAATAAAGTCATTATTGAAAGAGATAACATTTGCGTATGGATAATAAAATTGCCATACCCGTGTCCATCTTTGCACTAGTAGCCTCTCTCCCCATTCTTGTGTTGACTCAAAAAAGCTTTGATCAAATATATCAACATTCTTTGACAAAATAAGGTGTATGAGGAGGGAGTAATGAGGGAACTTAAAATCCTTCAGTTCTCCTTGTTGCGCAATAGAAATTTCTTTATGAATACTCTCAA
Source organism: Cupressus sempervirens (assembly GCA_028749045.1). Lineage (NCBI taxonomy): Eukaryota > Viridiplantae > Streptophyta > Pinopsida > Cupressales > Cupressaceae > Cupressus > Cupressus sempervirens. The sequence goes on along the minus strand of CM053783.1, from coordinate 230,484,451 downwards.
TGATGTATTCTACAAAATAATAACCTATGTAGTGATTTTGGTCTTGAATATTTAAAGTCATGACATAATATGCCCCTGAAGCATTCATAGTCCCATCTATACCTAGGACTTTGTCAATACCAAACACAATATTCTGAAAATACCTTTGAAAGAAATCCAAAGTCATGACTTCAGTAAATATCTCTCCTCTTTGGAATTTCTCCTACATCCTTCTTCACCTTGGGAATGTGCCAGGTCATGTTTTTACCCATACAAAAACTCTTATGTTTCTTAAAATTCTCATTCAAATCTTTAATATCAATGGGCAATGACATAAGTCCACCCAAATAAAATGCTTCTATGAATGTATCTTTATCCAATGCTAGAAAAACACTTCTATCCTTCCTGTGAAATAACTTATTTATAGGATTATAACATTTGATTAAATCTTTAACCAAATCCATGTCTACAAATACCTCTGGCATTATTAATTTTCCCAAATTTCTTAGTCAAGGGTTATAAATTGGAAATTCTTTCACTCTGTTCTTATAGAAAAACCAAAACAATTCATACCTATTTTTGTCAGGGATAATTGGTCTCTGCACATTGCATATGGATCTTTGAAAGTGAGGTCATTTGCATTTTGAGCATTTATGGAACAAGGAAGATGTGCATTCATTCTTCTACAAATGTGCTGAGAACCCTTAGGGGAGTGTCTAGTACTTTAATTACTGCCTATGCAATCAATTCTCCTTCTCTTTGGGCCATTTACATAGGTTTTGTATGCTATATTAGATGAAAACCACTCAAAAATCACTTATGCACTTGAAAACACACATAAATTCAAACAATTCGAGAAAATGGTAATAACAACCTATTCCTTTCCAAGTTTTATCAACTTCTATAATGAAAGCATAGCTTTAATTGGAATTTAAGGGTGGCACACTTGAAAACGTATCAATATTCATAAAACAAGTCAAATCTATGCTTTTTTCAAATTTTTGTACATCAAGCTTAGATTTTGCCCTTGAAAATCCATTTTATACTTTAAAACTTATAAGTGTGACCAATATGAAAAAGACCATTTCGCTATTTTGCACTAGAAACTTTCTCTGTTACAATAAGACTTGAGATGTTACAAACCCTTAGCTTCTTATTCAATTGCAACTTTGCAACTATATTTAATCACACCTTCATGATCGTTGTGACATTGCAACAAGCCCTTAACTTTTAACACTTCACAACCTTGCCACAGCTGAGCCCACAAAATACTTTATGCGTGCGACCTTGCGATGCTTCAAATTTCATTTTATTGCTCCTTTGCAACTCTAAGATTGGGTACCCATCTTAACCATGTGATAGTGTGCTTAACTAGCTTAACTTAACATTCCTCTTACCTCGTAGCTTTGCAACTTAAAAAATAGACATTCAACTAAACCTTGTGATGATATGCTAACAATTTATATTGACTGCTCTCCTTTGCTTTGCATAGTCACAACTACAAACACCTTAAGCTAAAATAAGCATGTGTACATGCGCTCTCCTTTGCTTCGCATAGTTGTAACTTAGCATATTTGAAATGTTAATGAAACATAAGAGCATAATTATTTCAAAACTTAGGACAAGGAATGGATGCATGAAAACTACATACACCCTTTTTAACAAAACATTTCAAGAAACTCAAACAGATCAAACAAAAGAACTTGCCTAGAGTTTTCTCAAGGACTAACAAAATTTTACAAACCCTAGGTTATTCTCCAACAATTTTTATTTTATTTTTTCAAGAATTGTACACAAACTAGGTGAGAAAAAAATTAGGCCATCACTCTCATCAATGCAAATTTTGATAAGGATTTCATTCTTCACACCTTAGGAGGTGAGTAAAGTATTTTTGCTATTTTGACTCAGTTAAATGATAAGAATGAAGAGTAGCCTATTACTTTCTTTAGTGAAGGGCTGAAAGAGTATGAAAATGAGTATAGTTATGTGGAAAAGTAGGCCCTTGCAGTCATAAGAGCTTGGAAGAAATATAGACACCTTCTATCTCATAACAAAATCCATTTATTGGTCCCTCATGCAAGTGTTAAAGATTTCTTGTTGAGCAGAGATATTAGTGAGAAATGGGTAGGTTGGATCACTAAGGTGATGGAGTATGATGTGAACATCTAGATTACCAAACTAGTAAGAGGGAAGGGGTTGTGCAAATTGATGATCTCATCTTGAGAACTTGATGAGGAAGTTGTCTTAGTATTGGCAGAACAACAAGAGGTGAGGAATGATAATCCAAAGAGATGGATAAATGACATGATGACCTTCTTAGCTGGGAATGGATATCCTCAAGGGTTGGATAAAGATAAAAGAAGGTAGTTCAGATTGCAGTCTATTCCTTATGCTATAGTTGATGGTGTTCTTTTTAGGAAGGACTTCAGTGGAGCCTTGGTAAGATGTATTGATGCAATTCAAACAACAAGAATGATTAAGGAGCTTCATTATGGTCCTGATGGTGGCCACTTTTTAGCAAGAACCACTACAATGAAGATCATGAGAGCCAATTACTACTAGCCATCCTTGTTCCATGACTACCATAGACATGTAAGGAAGTGTGAAAAGTGTGCTTTCTTCTTAGGTAAACAAAAACTTGCAGCCCTTTCACTTCACCCCATCTAGGTCAATCAACCTTTTGCTCAGTGGGGATTAGATTTTATTGGTCATATTAATCCACCTTCTAGTTCTGGTCATAGGTGGATTTTGGCTTAAACAATTTACTTTACAATGTGGATAGAGGCAATAGCCTTGAAGGATTCTACAGAGGCTTCAGTTGTGGAATTTCTTAATGGAATTATTACCAGATTTGGCCTTCCACTATAATATCAGAAAACACAAAATCATTTGTAGGAGCTCATATTTGCACATGGGAAATTGATCATGGCATTTACTTAAGCACATCTTCTAATTACTACCCTCAAGGTAATGGTTTGGCTCATTCACCCAATAAGAATTTGATTAGAATCATCAAGAGGACTATTGAAGACAATCAAAGGTGTTGGCATCAGAAATTGAGGATGGCCTTGTGGGCTAACATAATAATGTGTAAGAGGGCTATTAGAAATTCTCCTTTCATGTTAGTATATGGCAAGGAAGCTAGACTTCCTGTCTCATTGGAGTTTCCTACCCTTGAGTTGGCTCATCAGTTGGAACTAATTGAAAATGATGCTATGTCTATAAGAATGTTAGAACTAATGGAGCTGGAAGAGAAGAGAAATCAAGCAATACAAACCTTAGAAATACATCACCAACAGATGAAGAGGAGCTTTGGTAAGAAGGTTAAGGTCAAAAATTTCAAGGAATGTGATCTTGTTCTCAAATCAGATGTAGATAGAGAAAAAGTAGGCAGACACTCAAAAATTAACAATTTATGGAGTGGTTCTTATGTAATTATCAGTTGTAAACAAGCCAATGCTTTTCAGTTAAGCAAACCTGACAGTGAAATTCTACATATTCTAGTAAATGGACTATATCTCAAGCTCTATTTCTGAGGAATAGATGAGGTTTCTTGTACATAGTTAGAGTATTTTGTTTCCTATCTTTCCTATTTTCCAAGAAGTGTCGAGCATATGTTTTGTTGCAAAGAGTTTTGGTTCCAATTTTACAGATTTACAGAAGTAGAAGGGCATGTTTTATAGTTTAGAATGTGACAAATGTGATGAATTTGATGAGTTTTTTTGGTTTCAAAAACTCCATAGCCCAATGGATCCTTTAGTGGTCACTGGTCATATGCTAAGTAGGCTCGCATCCCCTCTGAGTCGTCAAAAATGTTAACCAAAATTCCTCCCACTAGAAAATCAAATTTAAATGATAATCCATTCAATGGTCACCTGGGTTTTTTTTTATGAAATGAGTTTATCATTTATTTCATGTTATGCCTTAGAACATTTCAAGTCATGATCATTCAATTAGCATAGTCATGATCGGTTAAGTGCTAACTCAAGTAAAGGTGGTGAAGGCAGGACTACTTTATGTTTGCATCATCGTAGAGTTAGTTGGCTTAACTTAGGTCAAGGTGGTGAAGGCGTGAGTGCTTTGTGTTTGCATCATTGTTCATTATAGAGTTAGTTGGCTTAAGTCAGGTCAAGGTGGTGAAGGACGATTGTATTATTTTTACCCAGTCACAAGGTTATACTGATGTGCTATGGTTTAAGTCACGACAGTGCAAAAAGGGTAAGTCTTCAGTGTTTCAAGAAGAAATTTTATACCATTAGATCTTTTAGATCTATGACCAGCATATGGTCACAATAGGTTAAGAAGAAGCTAAGGTTAGAGTTGCAATCAAGTGATTTACATTGCTTCACTTGGTTGCAAGGTTAGAAAGTGAACCATAGGTCAAGGTGGCGATGATATGGATGTGGTCAAGATTTTAGTCTTTGCAAGGTCATAGTCATTAAGAAAAGATGTTAAGGGTGAGCTTCAAAGCAACGATAACCAATTAGTCATGGTTTTGAAAATAGGAACTATTATTGAAGAAAGGTGGTGGCAAGGCTGCGATCATGGGCAGTCAAACATAAGGTATAAAGTTGAATGTTGACAGGGTGGTAGAATGGTAAGAGATGTTTGGTCCATGTGGCATGGCTTGATGTTTGACTCTAGTTGACCAAACAACACAATTGATTCAATGCACTTATGATAGTAGAAGTAGCTCCTTGATGATGGATCCAGTGATCTTTTTGATCTCCTGCAAACACTTTCATCATTCCCTAGGTCTGATAAGTGAAAAGGGACACTCCATTGCCACTTGTTGATCCATCTATTCAGTTAGAACTTAATGGTCACAATTCTTATCCTCTCAGAGATTGTTTGGTGGATAATTAATCTTCTTACATCTAGATTTGCATTGTGATAAGATCTTTTCCATTTTTTGTAGTAATTATTCTATGTAAATTTTAATGTAGTGGTCAAATTTTATCTAAGGTGGAAGCTATCTAAGTTATGCTTACACTATAAAAGAAGATGTTGTACTCTTTCTTAGGGTTGAATCTTCTCTATTTCTCTGGTATTGCCTTGGCATGCTACTATAAATTCCCTCTTTTACTTTGAATTATATGACATCCTGTCTTATCTCCTTTAGCCATTAATGTATTGTGCAAGCTTTGTCTACCTCTCTTCAATGTACTATAGATATCTATAATCTACATTCTTGTATCTCTTTTGGCCTATGAATGATAAGAAGTGAAGCATTTTTTCCTTGTGTCACTCATTTGGTTATCTAATCTATTTGTAGCTAATAGATTAAAGTAAGGTTGAATCCATATATCTTTGGATTGTCATGATAATTGGACTATGCATGTATGGGAAAAAATTGGTCTGAACACCCTATTTTGGTGCATCACTTCCTTAGAATAGATTAGGTAGTTACTTTCATGTATTCCTTTTCCCTTTTCTCTTCAAGAATAGTTTAAGTGCATTCAAATAGTAGAGGAAGTTAGCCTTCTCCAGAGACTCAACCTGATAGTTCAAGTGCCATAGCTTGGAGGTTGTTTCCATGTTTCACAAGGTTGTCCTTAGGTAAAAACTTTGGACAAGGGTGCAATCTTTTATGAAAATAGTTGTCTTTTGCTCATCTGCCTCCTTAATTCTTATTTGATGATATCCACTCTTTAACTCAATTTTAGTGAACTACTTTGCATTTCCCAAACAATCAAGAAAATATTCAATTCTTGGGATTGGGAATTTGTACCTAATTGTTATCTTATTATTTCCCTTGAATCAATACACATTCTCCAAGTACATCCCTTCTTTGGCACTAGGATAGTTGGAACTGCACATGATGGGCTCACACTCTTGCTTAGTAATCCATGATCTAACAATTCTTGCACTTTCTTGGCTATCTCCTCATGCTAACTAGGTGTCATCTTATATGTTTCCTTATTAGGCAAAGCTTCTCCAAGGATGAAATCTATCCATTGGCTAATGACCCTCTTACATGAAAATATAGGTTTCCCATCACTCACAATATCTTCAAACTGATCTAGTAGTTTTTGTACTTCCTTAGGAAACTAAGATTTGATTATACTTTGTGCATTTTTTAGCTTTACAATGATTGTGTACCCTATGCCCTCTCCTTCTTTCATAGTATCTAGAAATTCTTTTTCACCTACCATTAGGACATTAGGTCCCACTATTGACACAGAACTTTGCATCATTGCTTGAGGTATGACCCTCAAGTGACCTCGTGTAACATGGAAAAAACCTCCAAGTATGGGAATTTCACTTTAATTTTGAATCTTTGGAGAAGGGTGGCTTTGTTACAATCAGGATGCATCTAACTACTCTTGAGAGGGAAAGAGAGAAGGAGATGTAGGAAAGAAAACTACCTAATATAATCTAAAAGGGGGTGATGCACTTAATTGAAATGGTTGCAACTCTACTCTTATATGCACAACACATCAATGGAAATCTCAAATACATAGATCCTAACTCTATTCTACTCCCAAAGAATTACATGTAGGTCTAGAACTGATCAAATGTTGGATGGAGAGGCATCTTTACAATACAACAGTCATCAAAAATTTTGAGCACAATATATAAACCTTAGAAACTAGAAAGAAACATTCAAGACAAAGAAAAATACATGTACAAATCATGAATGACAAACCATTGGGATATAGAGTCACAAAAAATGAAACTTGCTTTACAAACAACTAGAAAACTACAATCTTTGCAACTAAAAAAATTCAAAACTTTGATATCTGACAAAGAAATAGCTTGTGCTCATGCACTTCTTGAAAAAAATGGAGAAAACATACTCTACTATGTACAAACATTTATAGACATGAAATTTAAACAAACCCACTAATTGGTTTGTTAAAATAGATGCCCTTTCTCACTAGCTAATTTTTTGTTCCATGCACGTGGGCAGCTAAAAATAGCAATAAGCATGACAAGCATACTATTGCATGGAATACCTCCTTCCCAATGCTAAAAAACAATGAAGCTTTCCAACACTGGGAAATTTTTGACTTGAGAAAAACATTCTTGCTCCTCTTTGTAGAATTCTCCCTCCTGCTCATGAATAAGCATAACTGGGGGTGACTTGTAGTGTTGTAGAGCTAGATGCCTAATGGGGCATCCTCTTGATGGTGCTTGGTCCAAGGAATCATCCTTGACTACATTTTTTTACTCCACAACTCTTGAATCCTTATGGCCAGTAGGGGTTGGCTCTGATGGTATGGTTGTCAATGTGTGTGCCTGTAGTTGCTACAAAAGTGGGGGAGTGGTCTGCATGAAGTAAGAGAGATTAGGAGGCTCTTGTACTTCAACCACTTTCAACTAGGTAATCTTGAGCCTTGTTTTCATCAAACCTTCTGTCAAGGTCCACCCTAAATTGAGCTTTAAGCATCTCCCACTCTGGAGAGTAGACAAAAAACCTAGTGTAAGACACTTATTGTATCACTAGTACCCTAGGCAATAGGATAGCAAGAAGAGTGGACATGAGACAACGATATATGATTGATGATATTGGCTACAACATCATTCTTTTCAGTAGAGTAATGTGATTTCTTTTGAGAAGTCATTTGGAGACTTGGATGGTACACTTCATAGAGACAATTAGGAGGAGGGACACAAGATTGACTAGGGCAATATCATTAGTTGTTCTTTGAATGAGAAGATCACTTTAGTACAAATAAACTCACAATTTTATATGACATCATATATGGTCTAATTACTAGAAGTCAAGGCAACATACTATCTAGGTCTAATTCTGATGTTAGTAGTAAGCAATTCCTTGCATGGGAAAATTAGTGGAAATTAAGTAATATTGTATTGATTTATGAAGAGAACTATAAGACTCAAAGCATGGTGATAGCAAGGTATTAACACCTTGAACTGACCACCATGGCTGAGAATTCTCTGTATGCCAAAATATTCTGATGTTGTCAAACATATGCATATGTTATTGGCCTTGGAAAGAGGATGCTTGTCTAAGAAGAATCTTAAGGGGTGCACTCCTAGGATGACAATTAGGTAGTTATGAGCTAGGAAGCCCAATCTAGAGACATCCTTAAGGTTGGGTATACACTAGAGGGTAGAATAATATAATAATAACTTTATTATACTAATGAGTTACTTGCAGGTTCAACTAATTCAGAGGTTTCTACCAAGCAGGGACATTATAGTGGTATCAGAGCATAATCCTGCCATCTCAAAGAAGAATAAGATTAGAAATAATGGTCAAACAAATAGCTCAAGAACTAAGAACTTTCATAGAACAAACCAATGGAAGATTTCAAAGAACTGAAAGCTCCAATAAAATAATACTTGAAGCTTTCCAAAAACTAAGTAATAATAATAACCAGAATGAAAGATCCAATCCACAAAGGGATCGTCACTCTACTCATGAGGAAAATGCACCAAATGAACCCTTTTCACAAAGCTCAATCCCACGAGAAACCTTCCCATCCTTTATTCTAAGAGAAGAACCTATTAAGGAAGAAGAACTGACAACATATAACGTGGAGAAAATAGGGCAAATGTATGCTAACCTAGATCCCAATCTGAGACAGATCATTCCCTTCAAAGAGTATTATGAATCTAAACTCTTAGAGATTAGTAAGAAAAATCATGTAGATGGGGACCTCCGGCAGAAGACAAATAAAATGAAACTACCATGTTTTGATGGCTCGAGAGAAGAAACCACTCAATCTTGGGTCCAAAAATTAGACACGTACTTATCATATAGTCTGATGACAGAAAAAGGTGCTATCAAATTTGTCATACTTCATTTAAGAGGATCAGCCCACAAATGGTGGCACTATGGCCAAAACTCCATAGGACTCAAAAGAATAACATCCTATAGTGAGTTTACTCAAAAGTTGATGAGCAGATTTGACTTAAGGGATCTTGAATGGTATTGCCAAGAACTCGCCCATCTCAAAAAAATAGGATCAATAGAAGAATTTTCTAATAAATCTCAAGACCAAAACATAATGGTCCTAAATCTATCTCAAGGGCAACTCACATACATTTTTATAGAAGGACTCAAAGAATCCATAAAAACCCTTTGAACCTCAAAATCTTGAAGAAGCCATCCAAAAAGCCAAGAAAATTGAATCTAACACACCTAGAGAAGGGTATAGAAATATTTCATCAAAATCATCCTATCAAAATAAGGGAGCAAGGAAAAATGATAGAATTTTTTGCTATATTTTCAACAAACCTTGGAACATAGATCACCAGTGTGAGAAAAAAGAAGAATTACATCAGAAAAATCTTTGTTTCAAATGCAAAGAACCATAGAATTGAGGTCACCAATGTAAAAGAGGATGAATGAACCTAATGGAAGAAGTATTTGAAGGAGAGGAAGCCAATAGAAAAACAAAAATTGGTGAAAATGAACAAGGCATTCTCGTAGTCATCTCAGAAGGGAATGGGAATAGAACCATTCAGGTCAAAGGAGAAGTCAAAGGACAAAGAATCATTGCCTTAGTTGATACAGGAGCCTTACATGATTTTATTAGCGAACACATTATTTCCAGAAGGAAATTCTAAACCAATGAATTTAGTGGATTCAAAGTGGCATTCAGGACTGGATCCATCGAATAATGTACCAGGATTGTACTAGAATTAGAAGTTACTCTCAGAGGGCACTCAATCAAAAGGAACTTCTATGTGGAAAACATTTAGAATGATATTATCCTAGGGATGCCTTGGGTAAACTCTTTAGGAAGATTCATAATGGATCGCCCTAACTCAAAAATTTATTTTAATCACAAGGGGAGGGAAATTGCATTAAAAGGATTATCAGATGGATCCCCAAATATAGTAAACAAGAAAATGGAAAAGATACTTAGTCATAACTAGGGTGAATGGATATCATAGTGCATGATTTTAGATAAAATCAACTTCAGCAGGGAAAAAAATTCATGTTGATATCCAACCTATATTAAACAAACATAAAAAGGTTTTTGAAGAAATCCCTCTGAGTCTCCCTCAAAAGAGAGGTTTTGAGCATCCCATAGAATTAGAAGAAGGAGAAAAACCTGTAATAATTACTCCTTACAAGCATCCTCATAAGTACAAAGAAGAGATAGAAAAACCATCAAAGAACTATTGGAAATGGGACATATCCAACCTAGCAGTAGTCCCTTTGCTTCCTCTATAGTATTAGTAAAAAAGAAAGATGGTAATATGAGAATGTGCATCAATTATCATGCCCTAAATAAGAAAACAATAAAAAAATAGATATCCTATTCCCATAATTGACGAATTAATAGATGAACTACATGGGGCACATTACTTCTCAAAAATTGATCTACGCTCAAGTTATCATCAAATAAGAATGAGGAAAGAAGATATACCCCAAGACTGCTTTTAGGTGTCATTATAGACATTTTAAATTTCTTGTCCTTCCTTTTGGTCTCACTAATGCTCTATCAAAATTCCAGTCATGCATGAATCAGATCTTCAGGCAATAGTTGAGGAAATTCCTGCTTATATTCTTTGATGACATACTCATCTACAACAAAACTAGGGAAGAAAACCTTTACCATATTGAGGAAGTTCTAAAAACTTTAGACAAAGAATCTTTTATTTGCCAAATTTTCAAAATGTGAATTTGGTTTAGAAGAAATTCTATACTTAGTGCATAAAATCAATATCAAAGGAGTAAGTGTGACAAGGAAAAAATCAGTGCCATAAAAAATTGGCCAAATCCCAAATCCCTAACCCAACTCAAAGGATTTGTCAACTTATGCAATTACTATAGATGATTTCTAAAGGTGTTCTCCAAGTTAGCATCCCCACTTATTGATTTGACAAAGAAAGGAGCTTTTACATGGAGTGACGAAGCACAACATGCTTTTGATAAACTTAAAGAAATCATGAGTTCTTGTCCAGTCTTAGCCATCCCAAATTTCACCAAGCCATTTGAATTGCAATGTGATGCATCAGGAGAAGGGATAGGAGTAGTACTCATGCAAGAAAAAAAATTTGCTGGCCTTTGAAAGCTGTAAGATCACTAATTTAGAGAAGCATTACTCCATATATGATAAGGAAATGTTAGCTATCATGCATGCTCTTGCCGAATTTTGACAATATCTAGTCTGCAGAAGATTTATTAGAAAGATAGATCATAATAGTATGAGATTATTTTTAAATCAGAAAGATCTTAATGATAGGTAAAAAAAGTGGGTAAACAAGATTCAAGCCTACAACTTTGATATTGATTATGTAAAAGGGATAAATAATAGAGTCATGGATGCACTCTCTCAATAATTGCATATTGATAGCATTACTAACATTACACAAGATTGGAAATGGGACATCTTATCATAATATGCTAAGGACTCTTAGATAAGGGACATATTAGAAGGAAACTTGCCCAATGAAGATTTCAAAATATGTAATGACATCATTTTTTATAAAGAATGAGTATTTTTGGTTCCGTACTCAAAGGTTAAGGAAAAAGTTCTTAAAGAATATCATGATAGTCCCCTAGCAAGTCACCAAGGATACTACAAGACATAAACATATTAGGGAGAAATATTCATGGAAAGGATTAAAAAGAGATGTGTAGAAACATGTACAAGAATGTATGATGTGTTAGTGGAATAAGACACAATTAACACACCCAACAGGATTACTACAGCCTTTACCAATTCCAAACCAAAAATGGGAAAGCATATCTATGGATTTCATAACAGGCTTTCCAAAGGAATAAGGGAAGGACAACATCTTCGTGGTAGTGGACAGACTTACAAAATATGCTCATTTCTTTGTTATCTCCATAGAATATAAAGCACACCAGATAGCCAAGTTATTTTTCAAAGAGATTTACAGACTCCATGGGCTTCCTCAAAATATTGTTAGTGATAGAGATAGTAAATTTCTTAGCAAATTTTGTCAAGAACTTGTATGCTAGAAGAAATGACCTATTGGGAGCATACATAAACAAACAAACATTAGTTAAAACACATGCATCAAATGCTCACAAAATGAAAGAAAGAAACTAATGCTTGCTTGAGTTTTGCAACTCAAAGCAGCCAACAAAACAAGCCCTCAAGCAACCTTTACAACTCAACAAATGCACCCATGAGAGGCCTTGTTGGTGTGTTAGGATGTGAGATATGTTTGGTGTGCTCTCCCAAACACAACAATGTAGTGAATCTCTTGAATGTGGATGTGCAAAGGTGAGTGATGAAGTTATGAACATAAACTACATGAGATGAAGAACACCTCAAAAAATGGCTATGGAGAAAGCCATACTTGAAGGCATTCAAAGTGAGAATATGAAATGCAACAAAGAAACTAACTAGATATGCAAGCTACACTAACATAGAAGTGAAATGGAGATGCAATGCATAAGTAAATTAGATGAACAATGCAAATGAAAACTAAAACCAACTACCAAATGGTTAGTATGCAACTTAGAAATCACTATGCAAGCTCTAAACTGAAACTACTATGAAAGCTCAAATCTCAAACCAACATGATAACAATGCAATAATGGGAGATGAAAATGCTTGAGACAAGGCCTCTATTTATAGGCTTGAGGGAGGGCTTGGTGAGGTGGCATCCATGTAGGTGCTACATAAGGTGGCATGCAAGCCATGCAAGTGGTCAAATATTCAAAGTTTGCTCAAGAGTGCAAGAGGAGTGGTCTCACACATGTGTGAGCACACACTTAGGGTAATGAGGGAGATTAGGAAAGGTGATTAGGATTATTAAGTGGGGTTAAATGAGAAAGTAGGTTTAAGAGGATGAAAATGATGGGTGTAGGCTAGGTTTTAGGCTAGGCTTAAGAGTAAATTAAATAGGATTTAATTTAATCATAGGTTTAGAAGAACTAATGAGATGTGAGGATTTAAATAAATAAGATTTATTTAAAAAGGGGATTATGGAGAATCGTGTGTTAAATAAATTTAACACATTAAGGCGAGAAGTATTTAAATTAAATTTAAATACTTTAACAAATTAACCCACTTAATTAAATAAATTTAATTAAATAGGTAGACGAATATGACAGATATAATTAATTAATTATAATTTCAAGGGCAATATTAAATAAATTAATATAGTCTTTAAGACAATTTTAAGTGTCTACATTTTGCCCCTCTTTGATGGGATGTCGAGACGACATCATATCAAAGAAAAGAAAAATATAGGTTGCCCTAGAGAAGGTAGGAGTTCTACAACAACGACAGAGGAGGAGGGTGCCCCCTTGTGAAAATTGCACAAAAAATAAATTTTGGGAAATTTTAGCGAAAAGGTCTTAGGAAAAGAAGAAAAATGAGAAAAAATAGAATAAATGATGACATTTGCATGACTTGTGGGTAAACAGGGGACAAACACAACTCAGGGAAGACACAGGCTCAAACAGGGTCTTTGGGGGACCTATATAAGCCTCTGAGGGGCTCAAAGAAGGTCATTTTCACACCTTGAGAGCAAAGCATCTAGAGCAAGCATGGACCCCGTTGATCAATTGCAGCTTGGTGAATGCATTCAAGAGTACTAGTAAGCAATCAAGATGGGCCCACCAGTAAGTCATCTAATCCTCTTCATGTTTTTGGTAGACTAGGCTAGGTTAGGGTTATTTATTACACAATAAATGCTGCTAAAACATCATCGGGGCAGAGATGACAATCTACACCCTATCGTCTGTGTAGATGATAAAGCGATGACAACAACATCTATGGAGATGATAGGATCGATCCTATCATCTCCAAAAAAACTAGAAAAGGGATGGGACTCCGTGCAGACGACAGATTTCATCCTGTCATCTTCGCAGACAAAAAATGATGGATAGGGCAAGCGGAGATGACAGACCACAGGTCATCATTTTTGCAGATGACAAAAGATTTGTCATTTATGCTTATCAGTATTTGTGCTAATTAGTGTCTTCACTTATCGACATCTATGTCGATTAGCGGTTCTACTGATTGGGACAAATTAGTAGAAGACAAGGGAAGATGCCCCATTTTAGGGACAACATAGGCTAAAAAGATTGACTCTCTACATGTTTATGCTACAAGAGGACATGGTGATGTTTAGGTCGAGGGAGCACTATCCTCTGACCATGGTGATACATGAGTGACTGACCGACACAGATTGGGGACATGTGCAACTATGTGGCTTGGAGTACTTGCACGAGTGGCCAGACCTGAGGGACCACACAACATAGTTATCAATGCTCATTGAGAAATGGCACATGCCCATGGGGAGCTTCCATTTTCCAATAGGGGAGGCTACAGTCACACTGTTAAATGTGTGGTAGATCCTACAAGTGTTGATCCGAGGGGCTTATCTAGAGTATGTACTAGAGGGGTCAGATCGATTTCTATGAGAGTGCTTTGGCAGACGACGGTAGAGGCTACCGATCTAGAGGTCATGGCTATCATGGAGGGGAGCCTTAGAGCAGAGACTACCAAGGCTAGTGGTATATTTGGCCTCACTCATATGGCAAATGCTACCAGATCATGCAGGACATGGGTGGCTGATCGGTTGGGTGCAGGTGCTAAGCACCCTACTATATGAGGACAGAGAGGTCTACTACTAGGGACAAACTATCCTGGCCAAGCTCTACCACAACTTGCACATGTGTGCATATCAGACGCTGCAGACTGTGGGACTAGGACTGACACTTCTGATGGTATGGTTATGGGAGCACATTGGAGTCACACAACCCATCACTTGGTGGGAGACTAGGCAGCCTGGTGAGCCATTTGCGTGTAGATACCAGCCTTCGATCTAGTACACAGCCACAGAGTCGGTGGGATTTTGGCACCATTGCATTGATGAGATCATTATGTTCGAGTGGACTCCATATGATGGGGTAGAGCGATGGGGGAGAGTGCTAGCAGTAGGTGAAGAGGATGATACAGAGGATCAAATGTACCTGCCTTACATGCAAACTGACTACTGGATCATTGGTCATTCTATGCACATGATTATGCACTACATGCCTTTAAGGGTGTGGCAGTAATTTGGACAGATTCAGGATGTGATACCAGACATATTCCTATATCTTTTTGTCTCTTGGGAGTATGGTTGTTTATGGGGTCATGGGACTATGCTGCAATTAACACGAAGTTCATGGCTATCGATGCATCCAGTGCCCTAAGTACATGGGTTGGATAGGGAAGATGTCAGAGTGACACCGACATATGCACAGTGGTGGGCAACACACTAGCAGGTCAGGCTCACAGTGCCTAGGTTACCTCCACCAGTAGAGTAGCCACGGGGGGATGAAAATGGTGCAGGGGATGGGGGACATGTGGTGATGATGCCACCTCTGACACAAGGGGCACAATAGGGACTGCACAAGTGCAAAGCCAGTGTGAGGAGGGGTACATGGCCAATGCCAGTACAGGCACTAGCAAAGGCACCAACATAAGGGCTAGAGGTACAGGTACAGGTGCTAGTAGGAGGATAGAGACATGAGCTAGTAGAGGACTCGGATATGGTGAGGGTTGAGCGGGATAGCCTTCGTACAGAGGTAGCTTAGTTACAAGGGGTACCATAGGTGCAGCAGGCAGAAGCAAACAGCCTAGAGCAGGCCATGGTAGCCATATAGGTAGAGCTGTAGGTGCAGAGGACCAAAGGATACATTGCACATGAGGCCTTAGCAGCCCTATAGGCACGGGTGGATGCCGAGGAGTTTTTAGGGATGGAGATCCACACAGATGCGGAGGAGTTGGAGAGACTCCAAGGGGAGGTAGCTATGTTATGAGCTGAGCAAGCCACCCACCAGGCTTATTTGGATGGATATCGCAGGCAGAGGGACATAGCGAGACAAATGCTACAACCTAGGGCATCCATCACAGTCATGCAAGAGGCCATCATAGCCAGCCAAGTAGAGGCACAAGCCATACAAGAGGTAGCCTATTACAGATCACTATATATTGAGGTCGTGCCTACCGATCAACGGTAGCCAAATTTTGAGAGGGGGGCCAGCTCATAAATCTCAGAGGTAGAGCCAGATCAAAGTAGTCTATAGGATAGCATTGAGGGGGGGATATAGGGGGGGATAGGCCCTCACACCCAGCGGCTTGATTTTCTATAGTGATCAATTTTTTTGATAGATATGTCCAGATGCAGTGAGTTTTTGATGATGCATTTATACTACATGACACTACATGATGTTGTATATGGACTTGTACAGACATTGAATTTTTGATATATATACATGACATGATTTTATGGCTCTATATGTGTATGGATTTATGTGATGCATATGATATCTATGATGTGAATACTGATATTTGTGATGCAGAATTTGTGTGATGTGATGTTTCCTATAATATATATATATATATATATGATGCCTAACATGTGGATGATGTAGGTTTGTTGGCAATTATGAGATGTATGCATTGCTTTATTTTACATGTATGGATGCACTATATATATGTGAGATGTGATAATGATGTATATGCCCCTAGATGTGATGACTAAAATGGATGCATGCAATTAATGGAGTAAACGAACAATGCAATCTAATAAAATAAAAAAGGAACACTAATAAATATAAACTAAAATGAATGCAACCTAATGAAAATGAACTAATGAATGCAACCTAATGAAAGTGCAACCTAAAATGAATATTTGTCCAAACTGTCACTCATAGAAACTAGCCAGCGTAGCATAGGAGGGGGGAAATAAATAGGATCTTGTCTCAAGCACGACTTGAATGAAAACCCTAGCTACATGAAACCTAACTACATAATATCAAGAGATTCAATTGTGTTTATATGGAAAGCACACCTTAAGTTGATTTTGCAAATGAGTTTATGCATTATATGCTATAGAAGCATAAATGACATGACTCTTTTGCGTAGACTTTAGAACAATAGGTGTAGTTTACGTAGTCATGATGGATCAAATGTCATATATACCATGGAGAGGTCTGGGCACACCCAAAGTCTTTTTAGGGATCTTTGGTGGAAAGTGTGCTAACCCGTTGCCCCCATTACGCAACGCATTAACATAACCTAAAACTAACACATAAAAAAAATAGATCATACCACAAACAACACATGTAATCAATGAGAGCCCTTCAAATACGACCAAAATATGGAAGATCAAGGTGCACCATAAAAGGCTTTCACTAACACACAAAAATAAAATCAACCAAAAAGAGACCTCATGACCAAGTTGTCATTCAATCCAAAATTCCTGCCAAGAACCTTATGTCTAGAAGTGAATGTCGCAATGTCACCTATAGGAAGGATTCATCCTATAATAATGTGTCAAGTCTGATGTCAATGATCATAAAATTGTGTGTTTGGTTTTGGCATGGGCTATGAAGTGAACAAGTTTCTCAAATCATTAAGTCTCAAATGGTGATGTTGTGTAAGTCCAAGTGTGGTCACTATTGTGAAAAAGCTCAGTGTGATGGGATTGGATAATCACTCGATGAAAAATGCCTTGCAGACTAGAGGTCTTTCAAAACATGGAGGTGAAGTGAAGCCTTACAGACAAGAGGTCTTTTATTGGATGCATGAAAAGCAAAAAGCTAGATAAGACTTTGCACAAGGGAAATGGAATGGTGGGATGGAGTGAAGTGAAACAAGCCTTATAGATAATGGATCAACCATACTTTTTTCAAGAACATTTTCTGCTTTTTAGGTTTTTCTTCAGGAACATTTTATGAAAAAAAAAATTAATATATTTTTTTCTTATTTTTCTTATTTTTTTAGATTTCTGCGGGACTATATAAACAATGTACAGGAAATACAAAGGCTCAAGCATAGAACTACTTTAGATGCTAAATATTTACAGGCTCAGGGAGCAGATCTTCCTTTGGAGTAGCAATTTGATATGCCCCAGAACCATATTTGGCTATAATGATAAATGAACCTAGCCAATTAGCCTCAAACTTTCCTTTCTTTTCACAATTCTAGAGATTCCTCATATTATGCTGCAAAACTAAGTCACCCACTTCAAACTCTTGTGGCTTGACTTTATTATGATATTGAAACTGAAGGCAATTTTGATACACGCAGAGGTGGTTTAGAGCATTAAGGTGTCTCTCATCAAAGAGTTGTAGCTCTTGCAAGTGAGCAACTCTATATTCTTCTTCAGACATCATATTCTTGAGAGAGTTTCTGATGGAATGGAGCTTAATTTTGATGGGTAAGATAGCTTTAAAACCATAAATAAGGGAAAATGGAGTGGCTCCTATGGGGGTACGGTAGGCCCAAAGGGCGGGAGCAAGATGGAGGTGCCAATCACAGCCAACTGCATCAATAGTTTTCTTTAGGATTTTCAAAATGGTTTTATTATTAGCTTCAGCTTGGCCATTGCCTTGGGGGTAGTATTTGGTGGAAAAATGCTAGGTGATTCCAAATTTCCTACATAGTGTGGCAACTTCCTAATTTTTGAAAGGGGTTCCATTATCTATCATGATATCTTGAGGTATGCCAAAATGACATATAATGCAGTTCAAGATGAACTTCAAAATCTATTTTTCGGTGATGTAGGTTAATGGAATAGCCTCGACCCACTTTGTGAAGTACTCAATGGTGGCAATAATATACTTGTGGCCATTTGAGGAATTTGGGTATACTTGACCGAAAAGATCAAATCCCTAGTAGGAAAAGGGCCATGGAGTGATGGTGGGTTGGAGGTCTTGGGCAAGAGCATGTATCAAATCATCATGCTACTGACAAAGAACACATCTCTTCACAAAATGATATGCATTTGCTTCCATAGTGGGCCAATAGTAACCTGTCCTAGGAAGCTTTTTTGCTAACATAAGGCCACTAGGGTGGGCACCACAAATCCCTTGGTGAACCTCTTCTAATGTTGTTCTGGCCTCATTTGAATTGAGTTATTGGAGGAGGGTTCCATGAAAATGTTTTCGAAAAAGAGTGTCACCTAGGATGGTATATTGGGCTGTGTGACCAATGAAGGTTTTCCTCTGATTTGGGGTGAGGGTTATGGGAATGGTTTTGTGACATAAATAGGCAAAGATGTCAGTGTACCATGGAGACTCAGGATCAACAATCTCACACACCAACTCTGAATCATTTTGCTCATAAGTAGGAGTAAAAAGATTATCAACAAGAAACTCACATTTAGGACTATATTCTGGCATGGCAATCATGAAAGCAATAGTAGCCATGGCATCTACTATTTTGTTACTAGCCCTTGGGATCTACTAAAAAATTAGTTCTATGAAATGTTGTTTAAGATCCTCAACTATCCTACGATATGGTAACAACTTCTCATCCTTTGTATGGTATTCATCTATAACTTGTTTAATGACCAATTGTGAGTCTCCAAAGATAAGAAGGGTTTTGATATTACATCTGATAGCTTGATGCAATCTTGTGTCTAATCCTTCATACTCAGCTATATTTTTTGTACAAGGGAATGATATCTTATAAGACTTAGGAATAAGATCTCCTTGCGGTGTCACAAACAAAACTCCTGCCCCCAATCCCTTTTGTATGAATGAACCATCAATAAATAGTTTCCATGGTGTAGTGGGGGTAACAGTCATAATGGTGTCATCTGGAAAATCTACTACTATGGGATGGTCTCCTAGAAGAGGTTCTTCAACAAGTTGATCTACAATTACTTTTCCCTTAATGGCTTTGCGTTCTTTATAAACAATGTCGAACTCACTCAAAATCAAGACCCACTTTGCAGTTTGACCAGTAAGGGAGGCTTTTGATAGCAAATATTTGAGTGGATCTATCTTGGCAATAAGATGTGTTGTATGGTTAAGCATGTAATGGCGCAGCTTTTGCATGCAAAAGACTACTGCCAAACAAGCTTTCTTAATAGTAGTGTGGTTCAACTCATAACCAACTAATGTTCGACTGAGATAGTATATAGCTTGCTCATTCCCATTGTCATCTAGTTGTGCCAAAAGAGCACCTAAGACAATTGAAGTGGCTGAAATATATATGATCAATGGTTGTCCTACAATTGGAGGAACTAGAACTGGAGGATTAGCCAAGTATACCTTAATTTGTTCAAATGTTTTTTGACATAAACAATCCCACTAAAACTTAGTATCCTTGTGAAGAAAATGTTGAAGTGGATGAACCTTATTTGCTAACTAGGCCACAAATCGTCTAATGGACTGTAACTTTCCTTGAAGACTGCAGAGTTGTTTCAATGTGGTAGGTGGAGGCATGTCCATGATGGCTTTTACTTTAGTGGGATCTACCTCAATACCTCTTCTTGACACAATATAACCTAACAACTTGCCAGATTTGACCCCAAAAACAAATTTCTTAAGATTTAGGTGCACTTTATATTTCTCCAATCTCTCAAAAATGGTGGTGAGTACATCAATGTGGGACTCACATGTCTTTGATTTTTCTAGGATGTCATCAACATAGTCCTCCATTATGACATGTAGAAGATCATGGAATATGGTAGTCATTGCGCGTTGATATGTGGCGTCAACATTTTTCAAGCCAAAAGGCATGACTTGATAACAAAAGGTTCTCCATGGGGTGGTAAATGCTATTTTATGTTGATCTTCTTTTGCAATTTTGATTTGATTATAATCAGAAAAACCATCCATCAAAGACAACATCTCATGTCTAGCAATCAAATCCACTATGATGTCTATGTTAGGAAGTGGAAAATCATCCTTAGGACATGCAAGATTTAAATCTCAAAAATCTGAACAAATACAGATGCCCCTAGATGCTTTCCCTACATGAACAATGTTGGAGACCCACTTAGGATAATCAATAGGGTGGATGAACTTTGCTTCTAACATTTTCTGTAACTCTACTTTGACTAAAAGTGCTACCTTAGGATGCATCTTGTGCAACTTTTGCTTCATTGGTTTAATCTTGGGATCTATTGTCAAGTGATGCACAACCAAATCTGTATCTAAACCAGGCATATCTCTATAGGTCCATGCAAAATTGATTTTACCCTTTCTTAAGAATTCAATCATTGCCTTTTGCTCTTTAGAATTTAGGGTAGCAGCAATGTAGATGATTTGTGGATTATCCTCTGTACCCAAGTTGACTGGAATTGTATCCTCATTCAAAATAGATGACTTTTTTGGTGGTAAAGATCTGAATGGCAAGTCAATCTCTCCCTCTTCTAGTGCCTCTAAGAGGTTTTCATGAGAAGATGCATCCTTTATTTATTTATTTATTTATTTCTTCATCCAAAAGTGCCCCAGAAGAGTTTTCACTAGAGGATGTTTCTTTTTTATTTTCTTTTTCACTTTTGCGACTAAGAGAGTTAACTTGGCTACCAAAGTAGGCTTCCTCATTGTATTGGATCTCATGTTCATAATTTTGGAGATTCTTAAGGCCAAAGAGTGCCATCATTGCCTTATTAGACTTACAGATATTGAGAGCTGGTGGTGTATCTTGAAGGTCCCAGTCTATCATGTTGGGGTTGATAAGAGGTAAGGTCAATGGATGAAAGGTCGGCTATGGTAATGGCATGGACATAGGTGTCTAGGTCATCCTCAATATATTGGAAGGGTATTTTGAAGAATTCCTCCTCTTCAGTCTCAGAATCAGATTCAACCGTACAATAGTTGTCAGCAAAGGATACCTTAGGTTTAATGGAGCTCAAAACATGTTCTTTAGGATAGCTATTAGCTTCTAAGGGTTGTCTCATTCCATCTTGTTTAGCTCAAGGCTAGTACCATGATATCCCATGTTTTTAATAATGGGAGGGGCCTTAACATACTTATCCTTAGGGAACTCAACAGGTTCATCTTTTCCATCATAGTATAGCCAATCTAGAATATTAGATTCCATATGCTCATCACTAAGTGAACCCCAATGTTCCAATGTTTTCTTGTGAATATGTACAGTCTCTTTGTTGGTAGGAGGTGGCAATTGTGAAGGTTTTTCGAAGGAACGAGGGGAGAGTGGTAGTTGTCCAACACACAAGGCATTTTCAAACTTATACTCCCTCATTCCTAAATTAGTAAAAGTAACCTTCTTCCCTATAGTATTGACTTTAGTATCTTCCACCTTTTCTTTTCCTTTGCGAGAATTGGAATCATCATTGGCTAACTCTAGCACTGTTGTGGAAGGTGGTTCTATTATGGTGAGAGGCTCAGGTATAACTTTGGCAAACTCACTAATTGGACAAAAAATTGTTGGTGCACCTTCCAATCTTTTACAAAAGGCAAAAGGTGTGGGATCTCCTGGAATTGTGACCTCTCTTCCTTGATGGGGGAATTTCAAGCATTTGATAGGTAGATGGAACAGCCTTTAGTGTATGTATCCAGGGTCGACCAAACAAAATGTTATAGGGAAAATCCAAGTCTAGGACATGGCATTCAGTATTTATGATGGCTGGTCCAACCTTTAGTGGTAACATGATGACTACTTTTGATTCTCTTTCTCTTTCATCATAGGCTTTGATTGTTATCCTTTTATTGGTATCTAGGAGGTCTTCTGGAAGTCCCAAGAAATGAACCATCTTCAATGTACATAGGTTCAAACCGGATTCATTATCTATAAGGACTCTTATCTTATGTCATTGTATAAGGACTTCAATGTGGAGCGACAAATTATGGTGAGAATTAGGACCTTGGAAATATTTATCTATGAAGACAAGGTGTTGTTGGATGGCAAGGTTTCCAATCATGGTAGTGAATTGGGAGGCATTAATGTTTTCAGGAACATGAGATTCTAAAGAGCCTTCTCCAAGATTTCTTTGTGGATGGGTGATGTGGTTAGGAGCTCAAGAATGGATATTTGTGTAGGAGTCTTACATAATTGGGATAACAAATCATAGTGAGAAGTGGGCCTTTGTGAAGTGGATGGTGCAGCAGACGCATGTGGCACTGATAGATTAGTGTGATTAGGAGTGGCAACTTGCAAAGTAAGTCTTCCTCATTGAGTGGTGGCATCACAATTGACTATGTGTAGGACAAGGGTATTCACATGAGTGTTTACCTCTTCAACGCAACCACACATGGAGTTAAATCCACATATATCGTTGATTTCTATTTTACCACACAAGGAGTCAAACCTTGATATTTGGTTAGTAGAATAATCATAAGGTAATGCATTTGATGTGGAAGCTCGATTTACATTGTTTGTATTATTGTTTCCATTGTTGTTATTGTCATTGTTGTGATCAGGAAATGGTTTTTGAAATATCTCTAGCTTAGCATTTTTAGAGGATGGTCCTCCTTCTACCTCAATTTCTCCATCATCGACAAGATTTTGGATGAAGACTTTGAGTTTTATACCCTTGTTTGTTTCATGTCATTTAATGCGATGGTATTTGCAATATTCATTTTCCCTATACCATTTTGATTTGGGTTGGTTCTCATCAAAGGGTCGTGTGTTAGGAAATACCATCAAATTGTGATCCACTAGTTTTTTAAATATGGCCTCCAAAGGTTCATGAAAGTTAGTGAACTTTCTATTGCGATCATAGTCACGGTTGTAATTGTTGTTGTTACGGGGGAAAAATTGTGTTTGATTGTGAGATTGCTGATTGTCATTGTTCAAATTGTTGTTGTGTTGGTTACGATAGTTGTTGTTGTTCCCTCCTTGAAGGATTTTGACATCAATGACACCATCGTGCGTGACACCTTTGTTCTTGGACTAGAATTTGGGTTTTCTATGGTTATTTGCCTCATTGTGTGAGGATAATGAATAATAATGTTTAATGGTACCTTTTTCCAAAAGTCCATTTTCAATGTTCTTGTCCTTCTTGACTAAGGTGGCAAAATCTTTGGGGCTAGCCATCTTCATGTGGAAAGACATTTCAGGTATCAAGTTCTTGATAAATATATCCACAAGGTGGGAATCCTCGATTTTGTAGGGCATGCAGTTAGCAAGATGCCTCCATCATTGTAGAAAGTTGGCAAATGTTTCATCGTTTCATTGCTTTGTGTTGTACAAATCACTCAATGAGGCATGATGTTCAATGTTGTAAGAGTATTGTGCTATAAACTTGCTTGTTAAATCATTGAAGGACATAAAGGAGCCCTCAGGTAAATTCATTAACCATTCTAGTGCGGGGCCACCAAGACTTCATGCAAAAAGCCTCTTATGATAATCATCACTATAGGCTACCTCTTGACACAAAATGGAAAATTCCTTGAGGTGTGTGATGGGACATGTCTCTCGTGTATACTTGTCAAATTTAGGAATTTCAAAGCCTAGTGGAAATGGTACCATATTGATGGATTTTTCAAATGGAAAAGGACAAATTTCCTCAAAAGAGAAATCCTTCACCCCTTTGTTGTTCATGTTAAGGACCAAATTTTGCAATTCTTGAAATTGTTGGGCCAAATCTTGATTTGGTTGCACTTGTGATTGTTTGGAGTTCATAAATCCACCTCCTAAATTATAAGGAGTCCCAAATGAAGTGTGAGGTGGTGGAAGTACTCCACTTTGGCCAATGTATTGATATGCAGTTGTTGGAGTTGGCACGAATGTCTTTACCATACTTGTTGGCATTTGCAAATTAGATGAGTGCATTGGTTGTGTTGGTATTGCTATTGGTTGAGTAGGCACTTGCCCAATGTTTAAGCATCCCATAGTGGTACCTGTCAAGGTGGATTGTGGAATACTAGCATGTGAGGTAGCATTGGGCATAGCACTAATGATTTGTTGAATATGTTTTGCACTCACTTGAAATGTTGGTTGTGTTGAAGTGCTAGATGTAGGCATAGCACTAGTTGTTACCATGGTTTCTTTCCCTTTCCTAGAAGTTGGAGTTGTGTTTGAAGTGGGCAATATGAGAGCACCACCTTTTGTAATTTGTCTAAACAAGGTGCTCTCATCAAAGCTCGTGGGAATATTAACACCATCTTTGACCAAATTTAGGAATATCTCAGTCTTGTTTGCCCTAATGGATTTCTCTATCATTTCCAAATTGTAAGGATCCACGAGGAATCTCCTTTCCTCATTATCATTAGGGTCAATAGGGTCTTCATCTTGGTATACTTCTTCATCATTACCTCCCAAAATTTTATGAAAGGGATCTTCTAGTTCTTGCATGGATGTTAAGTTAGGCATGCCAAGATTCGAACTGGAGGGAAGTGTGCTCCCTAATGAAGTTCTGAGTGGAGGGAATGGATTCTCCATCTCAGCTTGCCTCGATGAATCTAGCAAACATGACATAGGATTAAATGTGAACTTTCCTGATTGTGTGTGTACCATACAATAGTGACCAACTCAATGGGTGGAAGATTATGGGAGAAGAAGAAAATGAGGATGAGAGCTATTAACCTTACGTGATAAAAAGGGGGAACTACCTAAGTGTAAACAAAAGACCTTGGTTTAGCAAACCAAGTTTGACTACTCACTATTTGGAGATGGACTTGTGATCCCAAATAAGTGGTAGGTGTTTGCTTGTGAGTAAAAGGTCTAGTGTCACAGTTTCAAAAGATGTTTTATGCCAAGTTTTAAGGTTCAAGCTCTCTAGAAGAAAATTCGAAAATGGAAGACTAGAAATTTGGAAAATGGAGGTAGATATGAAGAATGGAGATATTATGGTCACTTATGTAGTTAACTCAATCCTCATTCACTGGAAACAAAAACCTTGGGTTCACTCTTGGGAAGGCAGACTAGTTTCTAAGCTTTCCATTGTATTTGATTCTTTCATAACGGTCTTGTCTAGCTTCTTCTTTTTGAATGTCTTTGATAGCATATCAAAATTGTTTGTCACTATGTGCTAGGTTCTTCCTTTCCTTGTAGATGGGTGGTTTGGACGATTTCACTTTTTTATGTTTGACTTGATTGACTTTATCGGTCATGGCAAGAATAAAACAAGACCCAAACTTCAACCACCAAAAACCCTGCAACAAGATGTAATTAGACTCAACCAATTTCAAATGTAGACTCAATGTAAGACTGCTAAAAATAACTGTGAGTCAAGAGGACCTCACTTACCACTGTTTTACTCAATGAAAGGTTACCTCACAATTTCACTCATTTTAGAACTTTGTTTGATGTTTGGCTTAGGTTTTGAATGTTTGAACAAGCACGCTAAACATGCCAACAATCCTAATAAGGTTGCCACTAGGATGAACAAGGCTTATCTAAGGGGCATCCTCGATATACCCAAGGAAAGTGAGGCCTAAATCTGTAGATGAAAGAAAATATTGCCACACAGTTGAGGGGAAATGGTAACCCAAATCTCCTCCTTCACTTCCCAAAGGTATAAAGTTCTTTGGGGCTTAGCCAAGAGTGACAATATTTTGCTTCCAAGAGAGGTTTCTTTCGATTCACCTCCCGATATTTATACTACACTAGAATGCTAGAGTTAAGGTCATCCCAAGGGGTGATAAAATCCCCAAGCAGGCATCTTAAAAAAAAGAAAAATAAGACCACTTATTTTTTTGTGCACCCAAGATCACCCAAAGGCATGAGGGGAGAGAATACGTAAGTGGCCTTGGGGTTTAAAAGACACTTATTCTTTCCCAATGAAGCTTTAAGTTTTCTATCTACTTGAAGACACTCATGATTAAAACATGCAAGGTTCTTGCCAACTTGAAATATCGCCAACATAAATAAAAACATGAATTCGTCAACAAGAAAGTAAATCGAGCATGTGTAAATGAAATGTTGAAAATGAAAGATGCTGAAAATAAAATCAATTTCCTTTATGACATTCAAGAGTGTGTGACTTCATTTTAAGCACCAAATCCAAATGTGTTCTAGCCTAGGCACACATGTCAATTTTAAGCTCCAATTCCAAATGTTCTCTAGCCTAGGCATACATGTCCATTATCTTTTAAAGCATTCAAGAGGGTATAAATTTTTTTTAAGCACCAATTCCAAATGTTTTTTTCTACCCTAAACATTCATATCAATTTTAAGCACCAAGTCCAAATGTTTGCTACACTAAACATTCATGTCGATTTTAAGCACCAAGACCAAATGTTTGCTACTCTAAACATTCATGTCAATTTTAAGCACCAAGTCAAAATGTTTGCTATGCTAAACATTCATTCATTCAAATGAGAGTGATTAAGTCATACAAGTTCATTAGCCCTTAAGTTTAAAGTGATAAGAATCACTACAAACTTTCTTAGTGATGAAAATCACTATTATTTTTATTTTTTAAGTCTTCAAGGTTAATTCCTTGCATAAAAATTGTTAGTAAAAACTTGCAAATCACCAGTTAGGAAAAAATAATTCAAAAACTTGTGCAACTTTGTCTACAGGCATAGACAAAAAAGTGCAGGCGCAGATGAAAGTCGACACAAACGCTGAACTATGGAGATGACGAAATGTGTAGGTGGTAATCAACACAGATGACAGAGGACAAATAAGTACAATTTTTTGAAGTGACATGGCACTGTGTCAAATGTAGATGAAAAAATAAATTGTAGAGATGCTAAAAGCCATAGACAATAAAGGATAGGTCACAGACAATAGTTTATGATATGCAAATGATAGAATAGTTTTTTGCAGATAACAAAAAGGAAACCTAAACGTCAGAATGGAAAACTATGCAGACGCTAAAACATGTTTTTTGATGATGACACAAGTAGTTTTAGTTACAAGGCAGAGACGCTAGTTATCACAGACACTAATTTGCACAGATGCTAATTTGTACAAACGATAAATGCAGAAGATGATGTGGCTAGTGCGAATGACAATGCGATGTTCTTGCTACTGAATAAGGTTTGCTTACAAATTTTTGGGATGAAATCAGGGACATGGGTCCCTCTGAGCATGCCAAAATGTATGCTAAAAGAAATGACCTGTTGGGAGCATGAATAAACAAACAAATATTAGTTAAAACATATGCATCAAATGCTCACAAAATGAAAGAAACAAACTAATGCTTGCTTGAGTTTTGCAACTCAAAGCAACAAATCAAGCCCTCAAGCAACCTTTACAGCTCAACAAAGGCATCCATGAGAGGCCTTGTTGGTGTGTTAGGATGTGAGGTATGTTTGGTGTGCTCTCCCAAACACAACAAGGTAGTGAATCTCTTGAATGTGGATGTGCAAAGGCGAGTGATGAAGCTATGAACATAAACTACATGAGATGAAAAACACCTCAGAAATGGCTATGGAGAAATTCATACTTGAAGGCATTCAAAGTGAGAATATGAAATGCAACAAAGAAACTAACTAGATATGCAAGCTACACTAACATGGAAGTGAAATGGAGATGCAATGCATAAGTAAACTAGATGAACAATGCAAATGAAAACTAAAACCAACTACCAAATGGTTAGTATGCAACTTAGAAATCACTATGCAAGCTCTAAACTGAAACTACTATGAAAGCTAAAATCTCAAACCAACATGATAACAATGCAATAATGGGAGATGAAAATGCTTGAGACAAGGCCTCTATTTATAGGCTTGAGGGAGGGCTTGGTGATGTGGCATCCATGTAGCTGCCACATAAGGTGACATGCAAGCCATGCAAGTGGTCAAATATTCAAAGTTTGCTCACACATGTGTGAGAAAATTTGAGAGGAAGATTGGGAGACAAGAGTGCAAGAGGAGTGGTCTCACACATGTGTGAGCACACACTTAGGCTAATGAGGGAGATTAGGATGATTAACTAAGATCAAATGAGGAAGTAGGTTTAAGAAGATGAAAATGATGGGTGTAGGCTAGGTTTTAGGCTAGGCTTAAGATTAAATTAAAGAGGATTTAATTTAATCATAGGTTTAGAAGAACTAATGAGATGTGAGGATTTAAATAAATAAGATTTATTTAAAAAGGGGATTATGGAGAATCATGTGTTAAATAAATTTAACACATTAAGGCTAGAAGTATTTAAATTAAATTTAAATACTTTAGGTAAATAAACCCACTTAATTAAATAAATAGGTAGACGAATATGATAGATATAATTAATTATAATTTCAAGGGAAATATTAAATAAATTAATATAGTCTTTAGAACAATTTTAAGTGTCTACAGAACTTTTTTGCCTAACAAGGACAACACTAACTCTGAGTACTATCTATCACCCCCAAACTGATGGGCAAACCAAGGTGGTGAAAAAATGGTTAGAAGGATACCTAAGAAATTATTTCACCAAACAATAGAACACATGGATTAAGTGGCTACACCTAGGCAAACATTGTTATAACACCACTCATCATATGTCTATTGGAATGAGCCCTTTTAAGGCACTATATGGTTATGATGCCTCATCATTTGGAGAGTTGATATACCAAGAGAGCAGAGTTCCAGGTGTACAAGATTTCATTAAGAAAAGTGCAAACATCCTCAAATCCCTTTAAAAAATTTGTAATAGGCTCAAAACCAACAAAAGATATACATAGATAGGAAGTGTATAGAAAGATCCTTCATAGTTGGTGATTTAGTATTCTTACGACTACAACCTTACAAGAAAACCTCAATCAAGAGGAATGGAGTGGAAAAACTCAAAACTTAGTTATATGGGCCTTATATGATTATAAGAAGAATAGGAGAAGTGGCATACAAGTTGGAACTTCTGACAATAAGAAGAACTCATAATGTGCTCCATGTTTTACAACTCAAGAAAGTTTTCGGACAACAAGTAAACCTATGTATTGATATACTCCCTTTAGATGATGAAGGACAACTTACCTTAGTACCTAAGTGTATTCTTGAGACACAAGAATGCAAACTAAGGAATATAACCATTACAAAATTCATAATTAAATGGAAAGATTTACTAGATTTAGATGCCACCTAAGAGAAAGAGGAAATCTTGAAGCTACTTGAGGACAAGTAAAATAAGGACTGAGGGACTGTAATGGACCTTGATTATTATTCTCATTGAATCATATTTGTAAAATGATTAATTACTGTAATGGACTATATTCTTATTAAATCTTATTTGTACAATGATTAAATATTATTTGTATTCTTATCAAATCTTATTTATAAAATGATTGAAATAATTAAACATTGTTATAAATCAAAATATGAATCTTATTTACTAAATAATAATAATGAATTGAATATTGGTATATTAATGAAATTATAAGCATCTTTTAATATGGTGTTATAATCATCATTGGAATAATTAAACCTAAAAGTCGATTGAAGGACATGATATTCCAAGGATATGATTTCACATTGTGATAAATGGAAAGTCGTGAAACATGTGATGAAGGGAAGAGGAAAGAAAGTCTGTTGGATAGTCATACCACTTAGACATGGCAAGAGGTCTTCAACAATCACACGACATAGATAAGACAATACAATATGCCACCACAACAAGAGTAATACCATCAACAAGTACAAAGAGTAGTGCTTAGTTTCCACCGTACAAGCCTTGCTGACATCCACAGTTAGAGTTGATCCCATGAAAAGGAGGTATGGGCAATGTTAATTACAATAACATTTAAATTAATATTTAGATGAGTTTACTAAGTTGCTACCATATGGTTATTGAATAAAATCAATTATATGTTATAAGTATTTCCACTAATAGATTCAAATATAAATAATTCAGATGTTAGTAGTAAGAAATTTGTTGCATAGGAAAATTAGTGGAAATTAAGTAGTATTGTATTGATTTATGAGGAGAACTATAAGACTCAAAGCATGGGGGTAGCAAGGTGTTGACACCTTGAGCCAACTACCATGGCCGAGAATTCTTTGTGTGCTAGAATATTCTAATGTTGTCAAACATATGCATATGTCGTTGGCCTTGGATAGAGGATGCTTGTCCAAGAAGAATCTTAAGGGGTGCACTCCTGGGATGACGATGAGGTAGCTATGAGCTAGCTTGATTTGGAGACATCCTTAAGGTTGGGTATAGACTAGAGGGTAGCATAACATAAAAATAATTTTATTATACTAATGAGTTGCTTGCAAGTTCAGCTACTTCAAAGGTCGCTACCAAGTAGGAACATTACCATATGATAGCCATAAGTACGAAATGAAATAATATAAAAGTACATAAGATGCCACATGGAATAACCCAACATGCAAAATCATCCTTTATACAAGTCACAATGTATGAAATGCTAAAAGAATATACATCAGGATAAGATACAACATCTCATAGGATCCCAAATAATCAAAGTACAATAAGTAAGAATATGATCATAAAACATAATCACAAGATTAGAAGAGTTAAACAACTTCACAAGTACATCTAGCAATTGCATCCAACTAATGAATCTCAATGGTATAAGAAACACTACCATCCAACCTTGTGGAACCTAAATGACCCACTCCCACTATGTTGAGGAGATAATCTCAAGTCCCAAATGGATAACAAACCAAAAATAATAATAAGAATCTAGGTCAGTGATTCCTAATAGCAATCTATCACAAAGGTACCAAGTACACAAGTAACATCTAATCCCAGAGGTAACAAAGACATGTGGGAAACCTAATATGCATGTGGGCAAGTGTCGTCATATGATTCAACTCTAAGGTTACCCTGGCAACCTCTCTAGAATTTTAGCCCCTAGTGAATATTTGTGGCATTAGTATCCTCTCTTATAGACAACACATACTAACGAGGCAAGGTTTCAACCAAGCATCCTCTTTACTTCCATCTTAGCCTGTACTGGCACTCGAGGCAGGGGCAAAGAAAAACACTGAATCTTGTTAATTCATTTAAACCCATTTAGTGAAATATTATCACTTATTAATACAACTTATAATGGGTTACCCAGGCAACCTCTTTAGGGCTTTGATCTCCATTGCAAGCCACTTCTCAACATACACAAATAACCTACCCTAAGCTCATAAAAATTATATCTTGTAAAACCACAATATTCACCTCAGTCCTATACAAGAAACTAGAAAGTACCAATAGATAAATTACAATACTCAACTCAACCCTATACAAGCAATTGGAAAGCACCGATAGATAAATTACAATACTCACCTTAGTCCTATACAAGAAACTGGAAAGTACCAATAGATAAATCATAATATTCACCTCAATCTTATACAAGCAACTAGAAAGGACCAATAGATAAATCACAATATTCACCTGTCCTATACAAGCAATTGGAAAGCATCAATAGATAAATCATAATATTCACCTTAGTCCTATACAAGCAATTGGAAAGCACCAATAGATAAATCATAATATTCACCTCATTCCTATACAAGAAACTGGAAAGCACTAATAGATAACTAATCAAAAACCTCATGGGTTACACCAAGAAAATCGCAATACATGAGCTTACAAAATAAAGAACTCGATATCATCACACAAACATGTGGATATAACGCATTGGTTGGGAATAATATTAATTGGGACTAAACAACACTACATAAAAGCATTAAAAAAAAACCACTTACCATGCCTCTCGTAAACAATTCTGTTTGGCTGAACTACTAGGTTTCCCCAAACAACTCATCACAAGATAAAACATGACATCTCAACATGCATTTAAAACAAGTGAGTTATTTAGTCTTTTTATTAAAATTTTAATTTAATTTTTAAAATATAATTCCATAAAAATTGATTTGCATCAAATTAAAGTTTTTATTTCATAATTATTTCACAGTTGGATAAAGGTTATCAATTATGCAATATTACCATGTTATTAGTTTAAATAATCTTAAATCATGAATGATTTAATTAATAACATAAATGTATATTATTAGATTAACTCTTAATATCAATTTTATTTCTATAATATTAATTTGACTTCTATTTAAGTTTGTTAGAATTAGTAATCTTTCCTTGGTTGTATTTATTGACTGAGATAAACCAAGGTATCTCTTATGTATTTTGTCCTCTTGTCCATGTGTAAGGACAAGTCATTTTTTGTAACTCCTATATTAAGGAAAATAGTTTATTCCTCCTTAAGAGGATTATGACACTTTTTATGCACACATTCATGATTGTGGCAATCATTCACATGAGAGTTACTAAATAACTCCTCTTCCCATCTCTATATAAGAGATACTCCTCTCTCATTCTTTACACCACACACTCATTATGTAGTTTTTGTAATGAGCCTATCGCTCCATCTATCTTTTTCTCTTTCTTTTATTCTTTAGGATTTTTCCTCATTCATATTATACACAAGGGGTTTTCTTTGCTTTCCCCTTTCAAAATATTATCTCCTCTTGTTGATTCATTGGTGGTTTTTCCTTATATTTTGCTTATTCCATGCTCTCTTTGGTTTTGAGTTTATGGTAACTATTTTCATAACAAGCTCCCTTGGATTATTTCATTTCATTTTGTTGTTAATCTTCTTCCAAAGTCTAATATTAACATTTGCCTTTCCTTTAATTCATGATGCAACTAGAGATAACTCAAATTTGAAATTTTAATTTTAATTAAGTTATCTACAATTTCTCTCATAATATTTGAATATTCACAACTAGATGATTATAAAGTTAACTCAGCTATAACTCTTCTTAAAATAGAGCTACATAACAAATATATATTTATTAACTTATAACTCCACTTGCATTAATAAACATATAACAAGTTATAACCCACTCAAAGTTTTAAAAAAGAACTAATATTAAAAACCCACTTATAAGAAAATAAGTAGTATTTATTTATTTAATTTTCAAAATAAATAATTATTTTTAAAAAAAAAATTTAAAATTTAAATTAATAATTAATCATAAACAATTTTATTTTTTTTTAAAAATAAATCTGAAAATAATATTCTATTAAAAAAAAAATCCAATTAGTATTTTCGCATGCCTTTGACCTCTCCAATCATGCAACCGTAATATACTGAGTTTTCTATATTTAGTATATTTGTTTTCACATGCATGTATAAGTTTAGCTACATCATGCTTTCCTCTCAATTAATCTTTTGTTTTTCCAATAAATTTTGCAATTTAATTTTTACAAAAAGAGGGGTAAAAATTTATTAAGACATAAAGGATTACAACAAGGAGAGCTCAACAAGGATCTCTATCTTGATCAACGAGTTCATCAAATTCATGTAACAGATCAAGGGGTAGCTGCCCCCTATTCATAATATTCTAGTTCAATGCATGAACAAAAACCCATTTGGCCAAACAATTAGCAGTTTTGTTCCAATTGTGAGAAATGTAAGTAAACCTAATGAACTCAAGAGAGGTACAAAAGAGAAGACTCTGATTAACAACAATAGTCAGTTGCCAACTAACATCCGCAAGCTCCTGTAAAGTAAGAAAGTTCACCACCACTTGGAAGTCAGACTCACAAATAATCTTGTGCCATCCCCTCAAACAACACGGTTCCACAACATGTAAAATGACTAGAGCCTCCATGAGATTGTTGGTATGAAAATCCTTATGCACTGAGAAAAAGAATTTAACTTGACTAGAGTTGCAATAAGTCACTCCCCTAATACTAGTAGGTCTTGGATTTCCCCAGGAAGAACCATCAATGTTAATTTTAAAAACTCCATGATGAGGAGTCCAATGCCCCTCTCGATTCACCCATCCCTTCCCCTATCATTGAGGTTGTTTGGGCACTCTTTGATACCATTGAGTTGCAGCCCCATCTTGAAGATGAAAATTGAGGTGATTGCATATAGCAAGATCGCTCAGATCCATACCCCCATCAAGCTCACAGTTTGCTTGAATAGTTTCTTGAAGAGAATGTGTGATCTTCCACAAAAGATGCATGACACTAATTCAGACATCTTGAAAGACCCAACAATCCCTCTCCAACTAGATATGCCAAAGAATGAACGATGAGCCAATAGTCCAAGCAACATGGAGAGGAGCCTTGAGGAGCACTCCCCAAGTAGGCCCAAAACTTAGGCAAAGAGGAAGCATGCCCATAAGAGCAACCCCAAGTTGTAATGCCCACCCATGGTTTTCCTTTTTGTTATGTGTCCTAAATCATTTTAGGCATGTTTTCATGGATGTGTTAGTTTCAGATATATTAGATTTGCAGTTATATGACATTATTCCATGACTTGATTTTATGTCTAGATTGAATACTTTCATAATGATGATGCTTTAAAGACTTCTAGTTAGTAATTGCAATTACTTTCATGATGATGTCTTACAGTGTGTCTTTAAACAATGATGATTGTTTATTCATGAATATGAATATTTATATAGAAATATGATGGTCCTTGTACTTGTGATTAATTATGGTACTTACCCCATACTTGCATGTGTATGGTGCATGCGTCTATTTTATCTTTTTGTCTGACGTGTTTAATGTGGTTAAGGAAGGGAATCGTAGTCACCTGCTAGTTGGGATCTACACGATGTACCACTCCCTGCCATTGCCTATTTAGTTTAGATATATTTATATACATGTATATTCTCATCTTTTATGCAGGATGTAGGTATCAGGCATTGACTTCCCTGAATTGTCAGGATGAGCATGCCCTATTACAAATACTCAAATGGTGAGAATGGGAAGGTAATGATCAGGTCCAATCCCAGACATAGCCTAAATACTTGTTTTTCAAGGAGGACTCATAACAGACTATCTACCCTTTTAAAACTCGCGAGTCTTTTGTCTGTATGTGGTTTGATTCTTGTTTGGGTTGATTTTCCTTATGTATTTCTTGAGGTTTGAATTGGTGAATTGTCTAATAGACTAGCTATTTATGATTCTTAGATTGATAGTTGATATTGATTTATTAAATTTTATTTAATTTAAAAGTGAAAAAATGTTAAAATAAGATGATCTTGCATTTTTGGAATTAAATAGATTTTTAGTTAAATTTAAAAGATTTAATTTAAAAGTCCTATTTTAGGAAAAATACATTAAAAGAATTTAGAAATTAAATATTAAATATTGTGTAACATTATTATATAATTGATAAAGATTTAAAATTTAGTTGCATTTAAATAATGCACTTAAGTTATCTTTATTAATTAAATAATGAATAAATATCTTTTTATAAAATTACTTAAAATTTAATGTTGAGAAATAAATAAAATAACAATAAATGAATATTTTAATTAAAAAGTGAATTAAGCGTGCATGAAAGAAATAATTAAGTAAAATAATTTCAATTTTAGAACTATGAAGACAGAAACCCTAAAAGGTAATTACAGTTCTATATTAAAGGGTTTTCAGGGCATTATTACACACACAGGTTTTGGAGAGCAACTGTGGGGTTTGCAAAAAGAAAGAGAATTTGAGTGGCTTGAAAGATTTTGTTGCAACAAGAATTTCACTTGGCTGCCAAACTGTTAGCATCTGTGTGAGGTAGGGTTTAAAACCCGTAATTGTATATTTCATTTGAGAAGATCTGTATTCTTCATGTCTTTTGGGTGCTTGAAATTTTATTGAAATTTTAATTCATTAGTTTGGATCTATGCCATTGAAATGGAATCTTAATATCTCAATTAAATGAATTGGAAAATTTGTTTATTATCAAATCTTTATTTGTTTTTCTACAGAAGGAAATTTAGGAAGAAAATAGATTTGATTGGCTAGGGTTTTGATGGAAAATTACATAGAGTAAACCTATAAATTTGTTTATATTCCTCTCTTTTAAAATAAATAAATAAATGTAACTGCTGAAAATTACTTCTCTTATAAGACTACAACAACTTTTTATAAATATATATTTTAAATTATATTTTAAAAAATTAACAAAAAAAGAGAGGAGATTTTAATAATGTTGGAGTTTTTTTATTACTCGTCCACACCTTCCATCATATTTATGTACAAAATGCATTGTATAACAAAAAACCAAAAAATAACAATAATTTATAAATTAGAATGGGGACCGCTTGGTAAAGTGCATCCTCCATTACCTACTCATTGTTAGGAATAAGGTGTCTCAACCTTGGATAATTCCTATTCTTATTATTTGTTTTGTAAAATGTATTTTTGCAAATAATATGTAAATGTGAGTGTACATGTCTAGTTGGCATGTTGATCACTTACATGTGTCGGCATCTTGAAGTGTGTGAAGGAGATCATGGCTGAAATGGTTATGACGAATTCCTATGACGTGTAAGAGCTATTTAAGGAATGAGCTATGACAGGTGTAAGAGCATCTTATGACATGGGGCCTATTTGGGCACCCAAGAATGAGTGGTTGGTGTGTGTAAGAGAATATTCCAAAAATAGTTTGGTATGATAGATTCCCTTACACTTCTCTTGTGACCGCTATTTTTGGCAGATTCTAGGACAATCTGTCATTGCCTATTCAATGGATGGATGCCCTTTTCTTGGTATTGCATGTACATGTGGCATTGTGCATGGTTCTTGGTGGTTAAGCCATGAAAAATGCCCAACTCCTTTGTGGGCATTTTGTTGGGTCTTAAGATGTTCATAAAAGCAGTATTCCATGTTGTAAATGCAAGAGAGAGGAAGAGGAGAGTGTGCAGGTACTAAGGTGTTGCTGGAGTCTTCTATTGTTGCTGTTAAACTTGCATTGCAAGTGTATTGTAACCTTGTGTTGAAGATAATACATTGTGCAGGTTTTGAAGGGGTGGGATTGTTTTACCGAAAGGTTTTTCCCCATCGGCAAATCTTTATGTTATGTGTTTCTTTCTCTATCTATTTTCTATATGCATGGTTGGCTGCAATATTGTTGTTTACATGATATTGAATCTGTAAGTGTAAAAGATTTTAATAGGATTTGCACCATACTTCTCTTGAGAGATTAGCGTAGGAATCTGTTTCCACACCTGAGTTTCCTTACAAGTGGTATCAGAGCCTGATCAACTTTTGATCCTAGTTGTTGGGTAGGGTTTTTTGAGCTAATTTCAAGTTGAGTGGGAGTTTTGTGCAGAGCATCCTGAATCTTATTTGCAGATTGAGATGGCGAGTTCATCATGTGGAAGAATGGAGGTGGAGAAATTTAATGGCACTAATTTCGAGTTATGGAAACTCAAGATGAAAGACATGTTGCAAGATCGTGACCTATGGGAAGTGACTTCAAATGCTATGAGACTAGCAATTGTATCTCAAGCAGATTGGGATATCAAAGACCATAAAGCTAACGGTCTCATAAGACTCTATTTAACCGATGCAGTCCTTCTAAATGTTCTAGATGAGAAAACTACATATAGTTCGTGGGAAAGACTTGGGGCTATGTATTAGGCCAAATCTTTGGTGAACAAGTTGT
Source organism: Cupressus sempervirens (assembly GCA_028749045.1). NCBI lineage: Eukaryota > Viridiplantae > Streptophyta > Pinopsida > Cupressales > Cupressaceae > Cupressus > Cupressus sempervirens. The sequence continues at coordinate 230,446,555 of CM053783.1, read as the reverse complement.
TCCTGAGGAAGAAGTTGTATTCTCTATGAATGGAGGAAGGTGGATCCTTAACAGATCATTTAAATGCATTTAATTTGTTGGCTGCACAGTTGACATCAACTGGTGTCAAGTTAGAGGAGGAGGATCGTTGCTACACACTTTTGTGTTCTTTACTAGATTCATGGGACCATCTTGTGATGGCTCTCAGAAGCACATTAGTCACTTTCAAAATGGATGATGTGGTATCTTCACTACTATTAGAGGAGATGCAGAGAAAGGCTTCCATTATGAAAAAAGAAGCCCTTGTTGTTCATGGGAGATCCACGGAAAGAGGAAAGAAAAATGACAATAAGTCTAACAATAAGGGTAGATCCAAATCCCGTGGGAAGTCAAAGACTTCCAATAACTCCACAGAAAAATGTTGGAACTGTGATAAACCTGGGCACTTCCATAAAGATTGCAAAGAGCTAAAGAAGAAGAAGAAAGGTTCATATTCAGCTTCAGAAAGATCTCAAGAAGATGGCGATGCATTCATCGTAGCTTTGGCAGCCCATGCATCTGATGATGTGTGGTTGGTTGACTCGGGTGCATCTTTTCACATGACCTCTCATCGAAACTAGTTCTCAAAATATGAAGAGTTCGATGGTGGAAAGGTGTACTTGGGTGATGATTCTCACCTAAAGATAGTTGGATGCGGAAGGGTCACTATCAAATTTCCTGATGGACGAGTAAAGGGAATCAATGGAGTTATGCACATTCCAGGTTTGGCATGAAACCTATTATCTATAAGTATGCTAAATGATGTAGGTGTGCAAGTTGTTTTTTCGAAAGAAGGATGAAAGATGATGAGAGGATCGATAGTGCTTGAAAGGGGTACTAGGAGAGGTACCTTATTTTAGCTAGATGCATGTATTCCTCTATGTAATAGTTCTTCATCCTCACCATCTGAATGAGCAGTGAAGAATACTGTAGTTATTAGTTCTGATGGCAATGCAAACACTTTGAAAGGTAAGCTTCCTGCAGAAAAGACAATGTTGTGGCATTTGAGATTTGGTCACATTGGTGAAAAGGGTCTCAAAACCCTAAAAAATAAAAATTTCATTGAGGGGTTAAATGATTGCAATCTCGAGTTTAACTTCTGTGAACACTGTGTCTATGGTAAACAAAATCGTGTTCAGTTTTACTCTAGTTCTCACCAATCTTCTGATGTTTTGGATCTTATTCATTCTGATGTATTTGGTCCTGTAAAAGTTCCTTCAATCTCCAAGTCTATATTTTTTGTATCTTTCATAGATGATTACAGTAGAAGGACATGGATTTATTTCCTTAAAAGTAAGACACAAGTCTTTAGTCGATTCAAGGAATTTAAAGCCCTTGTAGAGAATTAGACTAGTAAGAAGATTAAGTGTGTGAGAACTGATAATGGTGGTGAGTTTTGCTCAGTAGAGTTTGAATAGTTCTGTAAAGAACAAGGTATCGAGAGGCATAAGACAACTCCTTATACCCCATAGAAAAATGGAGTTGCAGAGAGAATGAACAGGACACTGATGGAGAAGGATAGGAGTATGCTTAGTGGAGCTAGTTTAGAACAAAGGTTTTGGGCCAAAGCTGTGGCCACTGCTTGCTATATGGTTAACAGATCTCCTACATCAGCCCTTGTTGGTAAGACACCCATGGAGGTGTGGTCTAGTAAGAAGCCTTCAATTAGACATCTTCATGTTTTTGTTCATGAAGCTTATGCACATGTTCCAAAGGAGAAAAGATCTAAGTTGGAAAACAAAGCTGTTAAATGTATTTTCATCGGGTACAATGCTGGTGTGAAAGGATACAAGCTTTGGGATCCTGTGACTAGTAAGGTGTTGTATAGTAGAAATGTTATTTTTAGAGAGCTAACATGTTCTCCTATTGCGCTACAACCAGATGAAAAAGAAAAGGAAAAAGATGTTGTTCAGTTGCCTCCTACCCCTGAGAAGACTGAACAAAGAGACCATGTTGGGTCTAATGATGAGGAGAGCTCTAGCAGCTCTGATAGTTCAGAAGAAGAGGAAGAACAACCTCAACCTTAGCCCTTGAGGAGATCCATGAGAGAAAGAAAGCAACCAGAAAGGTTTGGTTATTCTATAGCAGATTCCAGTTGTGCTTTTACTTGATTACTAACACTGATGAGCCTAGATCTATGAAAGAGGCTTTGGGCATGGAAGATGCAAGTTCCTAGATTGAGGCTATGGATGATGAGATGGCTTCATTAGAGAAAAACAAAACTTGGGACCTTGTACCTTTGCCTAAAGGGAGAAAATTTGTTGGTTGTAAATGGGTGTTCAAGAAGAAATTCTGTGCATATGGCAGTGTTGAAAGGTACAAAGCTAGATTGATTGCAAAGGGGTATTCACAGGTAGAGGGAATAGATTATGGTGAAATATTCTCTCCTATTGCAAAGTTGACATCCATTAGATATTTGTTATCTCTTGCTACATCATATGATTTAGAGATAGAATAGATGGATGTGAAGACAACTTTCCTTCATGGTGATTTCGAGGAAGAGATTTATATGTCACAGCCTAAGCACTACATTGTTAAAGGTAAAGAATCCTTAGTTTGTAGATTAACGAAACCTCTATATGGTTTGAAGCAATCTCCTAGGATGTGGTACCTTAAGTTTGATGCCTTTGTGTTGTCAATTGGATTTGTAAGATCAAAATCAGATCATTGTGTTTATTTCAGAGTTGAAAATGATTGCCTTCTTATTGTTGCATTATATGTTGATGATATGTTGTTGTTTGGGAAGGGTAAGGGTATAAATTTTTATTTTAAATCTCAGTTGTCAGCACAGTTTGAGATGAAAGATCTTAGGGTAGCTAGGTACATCTTGGGTATGGAAATCAGTAGAGACAGGTCTAACAAAAAACTTTGGTTGAGTCAGGGTAAGTATGTGAAGTCTGTGTTGGACAGGTTTAGCATGGCAGATTGTAGACCACTATGTGTTCCTATTCCTATGGGAACAAAGTTATCTGTAGATGATTGTCCAAAATCTCCTAGTGAGATGGAGGACATGAGTAGAGTACCTTATGCTAGTGCAGTTGGCAGTCTTATGTATGCTATGGTCTGTAATGGACAAGACATTGCCCAAGCAATGGGAGTCCTAAGTCAGTTTATGGCTAATCCTAGATGGGTACATTGGGATGCAGTTAAGCGAGTATTCAGATATTTGAGGGGTACATCAAATTACTCCATATGTTATTATGGTAACTCTTCTAGATCTCCGTATTCAATTTGTATTCATGGGTTTGTGGATTTAGATTGGGCAGGTGATATTGACCGCAAGAGATCCACCAGTGCTTATGTGTTCACTATGTTTGGTGTGGCCATCAGTTGGATGAGCAAGCGACAACCTGTGGTTGCTTTGTCCACTACAAAAGTTGAGTAGATGGCTGCTACTCATGCTTGTAAGGAAGCCATTTGGCTTAAGAGATTGTGTTATGATGTTGGTGTTGATGTAAAATAGATTACTATTTGATGTGATAGTCAGAGTGCTATTTGCCTTGCGAAGAATCCAACTTTCCATGCCAGAACAAAGCACATTGATGTGCAGTTTCACTTTGTGAGAGATATGGTGGAAGATGGAAAGGAAAATTTGGAGAAGGTAGATACTATGAAGAATGTTGCAGATGCATTAACGAAACTAGTGAGCACTGAGAAGTTCATATGGTGTTTGGAGTCTATGGGCCTTTTGGCCTATAGCGGTTAGTTCCTGTTATATTCTTGTTGCTCTTACAAGGTGTTCGACAAGTGGGAGAATGTTAGGAATAAGGTGTCTCAACCTTGGATAATTCCTATTCGTATTATTTGTTTTATAAAATGTATCAAATAATATGTAAATGTGAGTGTATATGTCTAGTTGGCATGTTGATCACTTACATGTGTCAGCATCTTGAAGTGTATGAAGGAGATCATGGCTGAAATGGTTATGACAGATTCCTTTGACACATAAGAGCTATTTAAGGAATGAGCTATGACATGTGTAAGAGCATCTTATGACATGGGGCCTATTTGGGTGCCCAAGAATGAGTGGTTGGTGTGTGTAAGAGAATATGCCAAAAATAGGTTGGTATGATGGATTCCCTTACACTTCTTTTGTGACCGCTATTTTTGGCAGATTCTATGACAAGCTGTCATTGCCTATTCAATGGATGGATGCCCTTTTCTTGGTATTGCATGTACATGTGGCATTGTGCATGGTTCTTGGTGGTAAAGCCATTAAAAATGCCCAACTCCTTTGTGGGCATTTTGTTGGGTCTTAAGATGTTCAGAAAAGCAGTATTGCATGTTGTAAATGCAAGAGAGAGGAAGAGGAGAGTGCGTAGGTATTGAGGTGCTGCTAGAGTCTTCTATTGTTGCTGTTAAACTTGCATTGCAAGTGTATTGTAACCTTGTGTTGAAGATAATATTGTAGACACCTAAATTTGATTACACCGCTTTGGTAATCTAATTTAGCCATCTCTAAAGGCATCATTAATTAAATTGTTATTTAATTAATCCTTTGTCATCCCCTAGCTGATTAATTTAATTAATCATCTATAGTCCTAATTGATAACTCAAATAACATATCATTTATCAATTAAATCCTATTCTCCTATCTAATTCAAAAATTCCTATTTATTAAATAAATCTATTTGATAAATAAGCCCTCAAATCTAATAAATCATAAATCCTCCATTTAGCCTAATCCACCCCATCCACCCATACTAACCAAGCTTAGCTACTAACTCACCCACCCTCATGAATGCCATCCACTTGCATATCTCTAATATCCTTAATCTAATCCTAAAACCAAGCCTAATCCACCCCCTAATGTTGTCACATTCCCTAAACAAGTTTAAGACTTTCCTAAGCCAAGCAAAATCAACAATCTCAACTCCCTCCAAAATATCCCAACCACCAAGACTCCATTGCTCTTACAAATCCATAAAGACTCTTACAAGCCCATTCATTGCTCTTACAAGCCATTTATGAGGGTCTTTAAGGCCTTGAGCCTCCTTTGTTGACTCATCCTTGCCCTTTCCTCCATCCACTCACCTTGTGACAAGTGTCACCTCCCTATTGGTGCTAAACAAGCACAATCCATGTGCTCCCCTTTGAGTGCATCCTAGCCCTCCTTAAGCTTTTATCTCTCTTTGCATCTTAACCCTCCATCCCTCAAGCCCTTGGCCTATAAATTGAATCCCCTCCCAAGCCATTTCATCACAACCTTTCAGCTAAAGTTATAATGCCATTTTAAGACCAAATTTTACAACAAAGCCATCATCCACACCCAAATCCAAATCCTCCATTGAAGCAACTTTGAAGCTTGAGCATACATCCCATAATCCTACCAAACTAATCCATTAGAATCATCCATACATCAAGAGAATAATCTCATTGAGAGAGCCATTCCATGGCTTATATTCTCATTTGAGGGTTTCTCTTTTGGTCTCTCTTATATGTTATAGTAATTTTGTTAGTTAATGCTTTGTTCTTTTAATAGATTAGTATTCCTTTGCTAACATATTTCTCATATACATTTTGGCACACCTGGTGGGACCCTGCAAGGGTCATTTTAATCTCTATTTTTCTAGTTTCACATACTTTTTCATGTTTTTACTAACCATGGGAAACTAACATTTTGTGCTTTAAGTTTTGTGTCTTTGTCTTGTGGTTTTTTCTTGCAGGGTACTATTGACCGCCATAGAAATGTGCATACAACCCTATAAGCGATTTTGGCCCAGTCAACCTTGAGAAAAAAAACCTTTTTTGCATCCCCGCGACCCTAGCAATGCAATCCTACAATGTGAGAATGCTGCTATTCTCTGATGGGAATGCGAACTCGCGATAGCGAGTTCACAGTTTGTCGACAGATAGCTACCACGTGGACTAAAACATTTCCTTTGCATCCCCGCCGATGAATCCTCCAGTGGGAACGCGCCTCAGAAATAGTGGGATCATCATTCTCACCTTGCCATTTCTTGTCTTAAACTTCTCAAAACTGTAATAAAAATTTGTCAACGAGATTGTCATTCCCGCTTGCAGGAATTTTGTAAGGGCATAAACCTACGGGATCGCTCTATCAAAAAGAGCTCTTGGGTTTTTGGCTTGCAGTTTTAATTTTTTTTTAACAGTCTTCCCTGTCATTCTCGCGATCCAGATTCGTGGCGGGATTATCATTCCTGCGAATAGGAACTCCAGCGGGATCGTCATTCTCGCAAAAAGGAACTCCAGCGAAATCGTCATTCCCGCGAACAAGAACTCCCGCAGGGTTGCCATTCTTGCGAATAGGAACTCGCAATCCTGCGACTGCAGGAACGCGTTCTTAACCCGCGAGATTGTTCTAATAGCTTCTTGGTTCAATTTTCTAACTTTTTCTAATGCATGTTTTTATTCTAACTAGTTTTCTGCAGGTTTTCTCATCATATCTTTAATCATATTTGACTTTTAGTGGTTTCATAGGAAATAGACCATTCTAAGCATTTTTACGCATATCAAAAATAACAAAAAAAGTTTTTAAAAAAATTCCCATAGTTAACCTTTCATGTTGAAAGATTTTGGTGACTAATCAAATTGCTTTTTGTCACATTGCAGGTTGGAGCAATGAACTTAATCATGTTTTTTAGGTTTTTCTTGGAATGAACTTGCATGATTAAACACATTTTTCTTTGAATGAATGTTGCCCAAACATAATCTTGAATGCCATGGATTAAAATCAATTTTTCTTGGAATGCATGACTAAAACAAACAAACTCAATCTTGAATGCAAAAGATCAACTAACCATTGCAATATCTCACACTTCAATTTTTGGGGCATAAAAAGAATCTACATTCTAGGAACTTCCTAAATTATAAAACCGAATAAAGATGCTCTAGGTGAGTTTGTAGTTGGACTCACCCTCTTTAATCATCCATTAATTTAACCATTGGTTGCAATCTCAGCGCCATCTATGGGGATGGGTCCACCTAAGAGGGTGTTAAGTGCTCCACAAAGATCAAACTTCACTTACTTGTGTTTTTTATTAGTTTTTCTAACTTAGAAAATTCTTTGAATGCACATTAGGCTCACTAACACTTCATTTGGGCATTGAAATTTGAATAAATCTTGACGTGGAGGGCCTCCGAGTGCGCGCTTGAAATAGAGTTTTACACATCTTTCTTTTTGGGCTTAAAACAAAATCACACCAACTCTTGAACGCCTTAAAAAAAATTAATCGATACTTGACGTGGAGGGCCTCCAGGCACGCGGATTTACTTTCTTGTTGACCCTAACTCTTCTTCTTGTTCACATTCTTTGACCGATTTTACTTTTGTTAATGCATTTCAAGTTGGAATTGAACATTTGCATCTTAAACATGAGTGCTTGCAAGGTCTAGATCAACACACATAAGAGTCAGTTGGTAAAGGAACAAGCATGTTTTTTAGCCCAAGGTCATCCAAGTCTTCTCTCCCCTTTTCGTCTTTCGAGGCCATCTTGGGTGCATAAGATTAGGATCCAAAACCTTGTTTCTCTTTTTAGGAGGCCTGCTTGGGGATTTCATCAGCCCTTGGACGACCTCAACTCCAGCGTTTCGACGGAGTATAAAGATCGGGAGGTGAATCCAAAGACAACTCTCTTGGAATCAAGATTTTGTCACTCGAGCTAAGCCTCAAGGAACTTTATACCCTTGAGAAGTGAAAGAGGAGAAGTGGGTTACCGCTCCTCTCGGCTGTGTGACATTGTTTTGGTTTCATCTACGGATTTGGGCCTCACATACCTTGTGTATATCGAGGACTCCCTAGCTAAAACAACTGTCAACCTTGCAGACAACCATCTAGGGTGTTAATGTGTTTGAAGTGACTAATCGAAACATTTGTAAAACATACACACTCCTTGGCGCACGTATCACATTCTGAGAATCAAAAAACTTCTATCTGGTTGTTCCTATCTATTGCTTGATTTTTTATGTTGAATGAATGTTTGCCAAACTTGGTCAATCCTAGCTTAGGGCACACTTACCGTAGTCACTGCCTATTCTAGAAGTCGAACGAGTTGAAGCAAAACAACCAAGATCTCTCAAAGCTAAGCAGATTCAGGAATTGATGTCAAAGCAACCCAAACCCAAATAGAAGTTTCACAAAGCCAAACTCAAGCCATCTTAGGCATACCAAGAACTCTCAGCCAAGAGAAAGGAAATAACACCAAGCCCTCGAATTGCCAAACTCCACAAAGCAGAAGACAAAGCTACCGATAAAGCCCTTCAAGATGCCTGGTTAGATCGCACCATCCAACTTAAGCAACATCCAGGAGTTAACTCTGCTTATGCCTTACCAACTAGGCATGATTTCTATGATTAGACCCCCTCGTTTCTCCACATCTTCTTGCATAAGCTTCACTTTAGAGTCATCCTTGTAGGTAAGCCAGCCATCCTTAGTCATCCCCTTAAGAATTTTAGCTCATCCATCTCATTTAGAACCAAACCATCTAGCCAGCAATCAAAAAATCTTCACATCCAAGCCTTCAAAATTGTTGTCACCTTGCCAAAAGTTTTCCATTCCTAACATCTTCCAAATCCACCAGCCTCACCAAGGTTATCCCTTTGACAAAGCTTTGTATAGGGTAATCTAGCTTTGTCACTTATTATCCCTCATCACCTTGAGCTAAAGGTTGGGATCCACAAGTGGTCAATCTCGTGTTCTTCCTAAAGGATCATCAATCTATCCTTAAGTTGACACAATCACCACCAAGCTTGCACATAAAAAAGTAGACCCTTCATAATTTGGCAACATATCTTTGAAGTTAGAATCCCCAACCCAATCCTCCTTAGGTTTTTTCATATAGCTTTTCCTCAACCTAGGAAATCATTTGCATAGAAAAGCCTTCCTCTTTTGCATCCATCAGCATTGTTGCATCTCATCCCTAGGAAACATTCTGCATTTTCATGCCACCTATCACTCACTTAGCTAAGAAGAAGGAAACAACGGAGCCCTATCATTTGGATCAAACAACATCGCTCCCCTTGAGCAGTCAACCATCCCTCAACCTAGAGAACACCATACTATCACCTACTAACATTGAAGCTTTCATGAACCAACTAGGAAATGCAGTATTGGTGAATGCCATTATAGACAAAAACAAGGAAACAATCATGGCTAACTTTCGAAGGGACAACATAGGAGCCTTCGACTTTGGAAGACCTCCTCCCTTATCAGATCCATCTCACCCATTGTTTGGACAACTCCCACCACCCATAGGCTCTTATGATTCAAATTATCCTCAATATGTGCCAAAAGAAGAGCCTCAACCCACCCCATATGATCCAACAGACCCAAACATACCAGCCTCCACTCAAGTTGAAATCTCCCTTCCACAAGCCAATCCAGCCACCACCACTCTAGCATTGGTCCATACCACTCCATCCCAAACCCCCTTTGCCCAAAACACCTCACCATTCACTCCTTTCACTATTGTTGTTGCTGCTCTCGAACCTAGCCTTCCAAATCCGCCCATCTCCCAAATCAGTGCTAGCATCTTTGGCCAACCTCAACAATATACAACTAGGATGCCACCCATGGGGTCAAGTAATCAACCTTTCATCACCCCTAGCTTGTTTACCTCAGCTCAGAATACAATGTCATCATTTCCACTAGGTCCTTGGAGCTCAGTGCCATCAGCCACAAATCCACAAGCTACTACCCTCACTCCACAAAGCTATCAAACCCCACAAGCTACTACCAATGTTCTGCCAAGCTCTCAAGTGACCCAAGCTCCTTCCACCACTCTACCAAGCTTTCAAATCCAGCCACCAAGCTATCAAACCCCATCAGTTCCATTCCCAAGCTTTCAATTCCCACCACCTCCACCACCAACTAATCCATTACCTCCTATCACCAACTATTTTTCTATGTCAATTCTAGGAGGAAATCCACCACCACCAACCACCAATTACTTGACCTCCTTTGCCATGCAGATACCTTCCCAAATGGGGGCACAACCCACCTATATTGGTCAAAATCCTCAAATCCAAAGTCAAGTTCCCCAAGCTTCACAACCATCTTATACCTTACCTTGACAAAGCAATCCGTTTATCCCACAGCCAGCCTACGTTCCTCAATCCCAACCTCAAATCCAATATCACTAGCAAGCCTTGCAACACATGCAGCAATATGTGCCACCTCCACCTCAGCAACCCCTCATCCACCATTCAGTTGCCCAAGCCATGTACAATCCCTACCAACCCATACCTCAAAGCCATCTATATTCCATTGCCCCATCTAGCACATACCTACCTCAGGGCACTCCTACATTGGGGGCACCCCAGCCATCACCCATTAATTCAAAATGGGAAGCCATGAAAACAGCTTTGAAGAACATCCAAGAGGGAAATGATCCAAAAACCTTCAAGTTTGAGAATGTGTGTCCTTACCCATTTGACAGAGCCATTACCATGACACCATTTCCCAAGCATTTTGAGACACCCAAGTTTGACAAATTCGGAGGAAAAGGAGACCCTGTCACACATATCAAAGAATTTTACATGCACTGCCAATAAGTGGCATACGATGATGTCCTCCTCTTGCATCTCTTTCCCAAAAGCTTGGTCGGACTAGCTCTTGAATGGTTTTATAGAATCCCCTATGGCACAATTAAAAATTTTGCTGAATTGTCTGAGGCATTTGTAGCCCAATATGCCCATCTTGTTGAAACAGAGCTATCAGTAGTTGATCTTGTCCACACTAAGCAAAAAGGTGGAGAAAGCCTTCCCAAATATCTACAAAGATGGCAAACCCTTAACACCCGCATATCTTGCACCTTGCCAGAGCGCCATTTGGTGAAAATGTTTATTGATAATGCCCATCCTAGCTTGGCTCACCACATGACCATGAACTGTTTGAAGAACTACAAAGATATAAAAGAGAAAGGAATGATCCTTGAGAAAGGACTCATTAAATATGGTGTGGTCAAGATTTACAAGGAAGCCAACCAAAATCAATCACATTCCAATGACAAGTCTAGGTATTGGAACAAAAACAAGCATGTTGCAACAGATGGCGTCACTGACACTAGACATGTGAATATTGTTGGTCCTTCTCAAAACTAGTCCAACCCACCATATCAACCAAATAATCAGCAAGCTATCAACTACCAACAATAGAATAACCAAAGCTATCAGAACCACAATCCAAGACCTAACTTTCAAGGGTCTAGCAATCAAGCTAATGCCATCAATGTAGCTGTAGGACAAAAGCCCAGATTCCAACCTGCACCTAGAAATTATACACCCCTTGGTGAACCTTTGGATGTCATTTTTGAGAAATTAGTCAAGAAAAACCTCATCAAATTTCCTCCTGCCCAGCAAATCGACCCAAGCCAATCCAAAGCTGCATGGTACAAAGATAATGAGTATTGTAAATTTCATAGGGTAAAAGGTCACACTACCCTCAGATGCATGAAACTGAAAGATTATGTGCAGGACCTCATTGATCAGAAAGAAATCATTGTTGGTGCCCAAACCTCTCCCAATGCAGGATTACAGATCTATCAAAATGCTTTTCCTCCTCACAACAACCAAAATCCTGGAAAAGCACCTATCCAAGCCAACAACAACAACAGCAACAACTGCCAGCCAAACCAATAGCATGGGAAGAACAATGACCACACTTCATCCTATATAGACTATGGTAGACTCATAGGTTGTATATCCGAGAAAGAGCCTTCTGTCAATGTTATCAATATCCAAGGACCAAACAATGAGTGTGCAATCACCACTCGAAGAGCATGATTTAACATCACAGGCCCACCAGTTTCACCAGCACCATCAGCTCCATCAAAAAGCCAGTACAATATCTTGGAACACCTTGGGAACATGCCAGCCCAAATCTCCATTTTAGACCTTCTTCGCACCGGTCCTGTGTACAAGAACATCCTTGACAGTGCTCTTATAGAATCTCGTGTCCCTTTAGATATCAACGCTACTGATTTTCGTAATCTTGTTGGACACATATCCTCCTCATGTGCCCTATCATTCAAACCCACCGACATACCTGTGGTCAAGCCAGATCACACCCTTCTGCTTCGCATAGCCATCATGGTATCCAATTTTTCCATGAAAAGAGTAATGATAGATAATGGATCAGCCTTGAATATTTGCACCCTAAAATTCATAAAACAAGCTAGGTATACTGAGGCAGATATCATCAGTGAGGTTATCACCATCAAAGCTTATGAAAACTTGGAAAGAACCACAGAAGGAACTATTTTGCTACCGATCAAGGTTAGGCCAGTCATCCAAGAAACACTATGCCATGTTATTGATCTAAACCTACCATTTAACATCCTCCTTTGTCGCCCATGGATTCATGCCATGAAAGCCGTTCCATCCACTTAGCATCAATGCATCAAATTTCCCCATTAAGGCACTGAGGTAACCATCCATGCCAATCCAGAACCCTTTGCTTACTGCAATGCGGTTGAAGCTTCATATACAAACCATTGCCCTAGAATTGATATCAGCACATCCATCGCCAACTCATCCCACACTTGTAATGACTCAGAAACCATCCTCGCCTCCACCCTGTCTACCATGAAGATCAATAACAAAGGCTGTGGAGAGTATAGTCTGTCAGATGCATTTGTTGTCGGGGCACTCCCACTTGATCCACATGCCCATGGATGACTGACATATCACAAAGCTAAGGAGATTCCACCTCCTCGATACAAACAGTTTGGCCCAACAACCTTTGTATCCTCAAAAATCCCTCTTCATGAGGAGCTCACTCTAGATATCAACAATTGGTTACATAAAGATGCACCTCAAAGAAATCAAGCACGCCTTGATCACTTTAGCTAGAAGTATCCCAAAGAACATAAGCTCATCACTGACAAATGGAACTATCAAGGTGGTGTTCTAGGACTAGAAGAAAGAGGCATGCAATGCCCCATCGATGCACACAAGTGGGAATCAAGGTCAGGTCTTGGCTTTGGCATACCCACAACTGGGGGCACCAATACGGACGGTCACACTTTTGTGAACATTCACCGTGACCTTGTTGAAATCGAAGACATTCCTGAGGAAGTTGAAAAGAGAGCCTACGACGATATCCCAGACCAAATCTCCCTCGAAGACTTTGTTCTTCAAGAACTATCCATCCACCTCATTGACCTACCACTTGCCCATCCACAACTCATAGATTGGGACCAACCAAGCATTATACACATTAATGAGTTCACATTAGAGGAAGCACTTCTGAGATTCATGGGAGCCGAAACTCCTCATAAGAAAACAAAGCCAGATTCTGCCTATATCTACAAGCTAGATCCCAAGGGGTATTTTGGAGAAAATCCCCAACCTAGTTTCGATACACCCAAAACTGGAACTAAGGTGAATCCGAGACTAGCTAAGGCAGTAAGAGAACCCCTCATCAAGAACATCCAGAGCCACAAGTAGAACATGAGGATTTAGCATTACCTCCTCAAGATAATCGACCAGAGGTGTCTTCTATTCTAATTGAGGATACTAGAGAAGTCAACATCAGTTCTTCAAAGATCCCCAGACTTGTTCACATTGTTGCATCCCTATCACAAGACCAAGCTGACCTCCTCCTTGAGGTCTTAAGAGAGAACATTGGCTGATTTGCATGGTCATATCAGGACATGCCAGGACTTGATCCAAAGCTTGTAGTTCATCATCTTGCAATCAATCCAAAGATCAAGCCCGTCAGACAAAAGCTTAGAAAAATGCACCCCAAGGTGGCATTATTGGTCAAAGCTGAATTAGAAAGAATGTTAGCTGCTAAGGTTATCTGACGTATCGACTACTCAGAGTGGATCTCCAACATGGTCCCCGTCACTAAACCTTTCGGTGACATCAGAATCTGCACTAATTTCAGAGATCTTACCAAAGCTTGTCCAAAAGATGATTTTCCCTTGCCCAACATAGATATGATTGTACATCTTATAGCTAGACATGAAATTTTGTCCCTCATGGATGGATTTTCTGGGTATAATCAAATCAAGATTGCAGAAGAGGATCAGCATAAGACAACATTCACTACCCCTTGGGGAACCTTTTGTTACAACATGATGCCTTTTGGCCTAAAGAATGCTAGGGCTACCTATCAAAGAGCTATGACAACCATTTTCCATGATCTTATCCATAGCATTTTGGAGGATTATGTGGATGATATCTTGGTTAAATCTCACACCTTCATAGATCATCTTACTAACCTGGAGAAAGTCTTTGATAGGTTAGCCAAATATCATCTCATGTTGAATCCCAAGAAATGTGTCTTTGGGGTCACATCTGGCAAGCTTCTAGGCTTTATAGTTTCTAAATGAGGTATAGAGATCGACCCCAAGAAGGTCAGGGCTATCTTAGACATGCCTCCTCCTCAGACACTGTGACAGCTTCACTCTCTTCAAGGAAAGCTTCAATCCGTCTGGCGCTTCATCTCCCAGCTTGCAGATAAGTGTACACCATTTGCACATTTACTGAAGAAGGATGAGAACTTCAAGTGGGATCCTTTATGTCAACATAGCTTCAATCAGCTCAAGCAGTATCTCACCAATCCTCCTATCTTGGTTCCACCAGTTCCTGGTCGTCCCTTGATCTTGTACATATCAGCAACGCCTACTACACTAGGGGCACTTCTAGCACAGCTTGATGACTACGATAGAGAAAGAGCCATCTACTACATCAGTAGAACCCTAGTTTGTTATGAACTCAATTATACTCCTATGGAAAAAGCTTGTTTGGCAGTTGTTTTCTCAACTCAAAAGCTTCGCCACTACATGCTAAGTCATACCATCCAACTAGTCTCCAAGATCGACCCTCTCAAGTATATGCTCCCTAGAACAGCACTTACAGGTCGTTTGGCCAAATGGGTTATGCTCCTTAGTGAATTTGACATCCAGTATGTGGATAGAAAGGCAATCAAAGGGCAAGCTATAGCAGATCACCTAGCTAATACACCTCTAATAGATGCATATCCTTTGATCACAGAATTTTCAGATGAGCATATCTGTCTAATTGAAGAACAGCCCCCATGGAAACTTTATTTTGATGGCTCATACACATCTCATAGATCAGGGGCAGGAATATTGTTGGTCACACCTCAAGGAGATTACATTCCAAAAGCCTTCAAGCTACAATTCCCTAGCACCAACAATATAGCTGAATATGAGGCTCTCATAGCAAAATTAAAGATAGTTGTGGAATGGAACATCGCTGAGTTACAAATCTTTGGTGATTCTCAGCTCATCATCAAGCAAGCCCTAAATGAATATCAAACCAAAGATGAAAAGCTATTACCCTACAAAGAGCTAGTTGATCAGCTAACCCAACATTTTACAAGGTTTTAGTTTACACAAGTGCCTCAAATATAGAACAAAGCCGCAGATGCTATGGTTACTATCGGCTCGCTCTTAGAAATTCCCCAAGCAGCTACACAGTATGAGTTTTTAGTCGAGCAGCTCCTCACACCCGCCTATGCGAATGAGGATTCAAACCGTGTTTGTATCTTGGTTGGTCCCCAATCCCCTTGGTACATGAGATTCACGCTTACCTTAACTATGGTATCATATCCCCTCGCCTCACACGTACCCAACGCCAGAACCTCATCCAAAAATCATCTCGCTATGTTATCATAGCCAATACCCTATATCATCGAGGTTATCGCGATAGTCTCTCTCGATGTTTAGATGAAAATGAGGCCACGATGGCATTAAAAGAAGTACATTTAAAACTTTGTGGTGCCCACATGAGTGGTATTATCCTAGCGTGAAAAATCCTTAGAGTAGGCTACTATTGGCCTACCATTGAAGAAGACTCCTGTGACTTTGTCAGAAAGTGTCTCCCATGTCAGCAGCATGCAAATCTTGTGCACGCTCCAGCACAGGATCTACAGCCTATTGCACCACCTTGGCCTTTCGCTTGTTGGGGCCTTGATCTAGTTGGAACTATCACACCCCTCTCATCTAATGGACATAAATGGATAATAACAACTACAGACTATTTCACTAAGTGGGTGGAAGCAGTCCCCCTAGTCTCAGCTACAGGAGTTCAGGTTTCCAAGTTCATCTTGTACTACATTGTTTGCCACTTTGGCATCCCATCCACCATCTTCACCGATCACAGAGGTAACTTTGAAAATCTCAACATGGAAGAATTATGCACTTCCCTCCGCATCCATCACCGCTTTTCTAGCCCATATTTCCCACAAGGTAACGGACAGGCAGAGGCAACTAACAAAACCCTCCTCAAAATTCTAAAGAAAGTTGTCAATGATTTCGGCTGCGATTGGCACCTACAAATAAATCCAGCTCTATGGGCCTATCGAACCTCCTTTTGTACATCCACCGGCACAACTCCATACTCTCTAGTCTATGGTGCCGAAGCAGTACTACCTATAGAGGTTGAACTTCCCTCCTTGCGCATATCTTTGCAAGGGCAAATATCAAATGAAGAATACAGAGTAGCTCAGCTCACCTAGTTAGATCTCTTAGATGAGAAGCGACAACAAACCTATGATCATTTCACAGTCTATCAAACTCATCTCCAAAGGAATTTCAACAAGAAGGTGCTTCCACGACACTTTTAGCCAGGTGACATGGTCCTCAAAGAAAACATGAAAGTCCAAGCAGATCGAGAAAAGAAAGGCAAGTTTGAACCTACCTGGCTTGGTCCTTATGTTGTCACTGCATCCTTTGGCTCTGGAGCCTATTAGCTATCTACATCGAAAGGAGAACTCTTGAATGATCCTACTAACATCATTCATCTCAAGAAGTTCTATGCTTGAAGATCCTTGGTATACCTAGCTTTTGAAAAATACAAAAAAATAGTAAAGAGAAATAAGCGTCCAATGGTGAAAACTTGGCAATTCAAGCGCCTTGGATAGGTACCTTGGTGAAAATATGGTAATTCAGGTGCCTTGTGTACTAAGACTAATCCATTATCTATTACTATCCTATCCCTCATCCATTCACCCACCATCCCATAACACACCTGCTTGTTCCCCTGGTATTCCAACCAAATATCCAAAATCTGATGAAGCTTGTAAATACCTCCTGTACAGCTTGTAAATCTTGTACCTCAGCTTGTAAATCTTGTACCCCAGCTTGTAAATCTTGTATCATAGCTTGTATATCCAAATCTTGTCCAAAGCTTGTACCATATTCTAGCTTGTAAATAAGCTTGTATCCTAGTTTGTATCCTATCACATGCACACAAAGAATCTCATTTTCCTTAAGCTTTTCGCAAACCATCTACCTATCCACCTATCAACTATTGCAGACATCCCACCCTTCACGAACATTTCCATCTCACAAAAACCAAAACATGAACCAACCTTGTACATTTGTAACATATCTTGGTCCATCAACTTGTACATCCTCTTTAGCTTAGTACCATTATATCTATCCAGCTTTCGTGTTAGTTCCTCCTTGATCAGCATCTTGCACACATTGCACAACCCTCTGTTAGCTATTCCAATGCATCCTTTAGCTAGATCTCCTGTCACCAAAGTGTTATCCTTCTTAGTTCAGCTTGCCAGATGCATCCCTCATCCAGATCCATTAGCTTAGGTGCTCTCCAATAGATCCTTGCAGGATATAGCTTTCCTCATGTCTGATCTTGGTCCATTAGTACCTCGTCCTACCCATCTCGTTGGCAAACGGTTCTCTTTTGGATTTTCGCTTTCTTTTGATTTGGAATCTTCCCTTTTGGATCTTGAAATATCTTTTCTAAGAAATCTTTTTGTTCCCTCCTCAAGGTTGCCACGATCTTCCATATCATGGTATATTGCGAGTGGGGCAATCTAGCCGTAAGGTCTTGATCAAGTCTTTTGTTTGTTTTTCTTTTCTACTTGTGGGTTACCCAGTGTCGGTTCCACTCTAATTCTTTTGAGATTCATGTGTGATGCTGGGGCAATCCTTGCGTGCTTGTTTTGAGTCAGTTTGTCAGTCCTCTGGACAGTTGGTGAAAAGGCCTTGATGTTCTTGGTAACCTTGGCAATTAACCAACCATCCTATAGCAAATCTAGTGCTCAACTACATGGTGATACTTCTATTTGGAGTATCCCCCTGCTCAAAAAGCTTCAATGGACTCCCTTCATCTCCATTATCCCCCATCCATATCTAGCACCTATCCCAGCTTATGCATCAGTATCTCTTTGAATCAATCTTCACCTTTAGCTTTAGGGATCCACAATCCTAGTCTTAGGGATCCATCAATCCAATCAATCCACCAAGCCTCATCTTTCGAGATCCACAATCCTAGTCCTAGGGATCTCTGAAACCCATCTTCCGCCAAGCCAACTCTTTGAAATCCTATTGCATCAGCTTTATCATCCCATCATCCATCTCCCTATCCTAGATTCCTTTTTTATAGTGCTTCGCTCCTTCATCCCCCCCAATCCTAGAAAGTCTTAAGCTTGTGCAGCTGATTTCTCTTTATCATTCTCCCGTAGTGAGAGTTTGAGCTAATTCAACCCCTTCTCTTTGCCAACCTGTGTCTCAGCTTGTCTCAATTTCTTGTACTTTTCAAGAAGTAGTCAAGCCTCATTTCTCTCCCTGCCGCCTTCTTGAGGGGGCATCATCTAAGTCTAGTCTCTCCTCTTCTTATTCGAGACTGGGGCAACCTTGTTGCTAAAAACATCTTCCTCGTGTCCTCTCCATTCAAACTTCTTTGAAATAGTGTTATCTCAACACTATGTCAAAAAGGGGCAAAATATAGACACCTAAATTTGATTACACTGCTTTGGTAATCTAATTTAGCCATCTCTAAAGGCATCATTAATTAAATTCTTATTTAATTAATCCTTTGCCATCCCCTAGCCGATTAATTTAATTAATCATCTATAGTCCTAATTGATAACTCAAATAACCTATCATTTATCAATTAAATCCTATTCTCCTATCTAATTCCAAAATCCCCATTTATTAAATAAATCTATTTGATAAATAAAGCCCTCAAATCTAATAAATCTTAAATCCTCCATTTAGCCTAATCTACCCCATCCACCCATACTAACCAAGCTTAGCTACTAACTCACCCACCCTCATGAATGCCATCCACTTGCATATCTCTAACATCCTTAATCTAATCCTAAAGCCAAGCCTAATCCACCCCCTAATGTTGTCACATTCCCTAAACAAGTTTAAGACTTTCCTAAGCCAAGCAAAATCAACAATCTCAACTCCCTCCAAAATATCCCAACCACCAAGCCTTCATTGCTCTTACAAAGCCATAAAGACTCTTACAAGCCCATTCATTGCTCTTACAAGCCATTTATGAGGGTCTTTAAGGCATTGAGCCTCCTTTGTTGACTCATCCTTGCCCTTTCCTCCATCCACTCACCTTGTGACAAGTGTCACCTCCCTATTGGTGCTAAACAAGCACAATCCATGTGCTCCCCTTTGAGTGCATCCTAGCCCTCCTTAAGCTTTTATCTCTCTTTGCATCTTAACCCTCCATCCCTCAAGCCCTTGGCCTATAAATTGAATCCCCTCCTAAGCCATTTCATCACAACCTTTGAGCTAAAGTTATAATGCCATTTTAAGACCAAATTTTACAACAAAGCCATCATCCACACCCAAATCCAAATCCTCCATTGAAGCAAATTTGAAGCTTGAGCATACATCCCATAATCCTACCAAACTAATCCATTAGACTCATCCATACATCAAGAGAATAATCTCATTGAGAGAGCCATTCCATGGCTCATATTCTCATTTGAGGGTTTCTCTTTTGGTCTCTCTTATATGTTATAGTAATTTTGTTAGTTAATGCTTTGATCTTTTAATAGATTAGTATTCCTTTGCTAACATATTTCTCATATACAAATACATTGTGTAGGTTTTGAAGGGGTGGCATTGTTTTATCAAAAGATTTTTCTCCACTGGCAAATCTTTGTGTTATGTGTTTCTTTCTCTATCTATTTTCTGTATGCATGGTTGGCTGCAATATTGTTGTTCACATGATATTGAATCTGTAAGTGTAAAAGATTTTAATTGTAAGTGTAAAAGATTTTAATAGAATTTGCATCATTATTCTCTTAAGAGATTAGTGTAGGAAGTTGTTTCCGCACCTAAGTTTCCTTACACTCATTTCCTATATTTAGGTACATTAAGGGAAGGGAAGTGGAAATTCATCACACCTCCTCCCTATATAAAAGTTTGTTTTTTTAAAAAGGAAAAGGTATGTTTTATAAGATGAACTTTTAAAATAGGAGGGACACGTGAACCCTCCATAAGTCATAGTCTTTTTTTATATTCATTATTGTTTAGTTTTTTTTAAAAGTCTATTTAAGTTTAGAGTTAGTCATAGACTAGCACTTGCACCAGAAGAAGGTGCAAGGGGTCAGCCGATACGTGTAGTTGTAGAAATAATGTTTAAAAAAATGTGAAATTGTGGAATGGTGGCTTGTTTCAATTAATTCTAACACATTAAACAATGTTGAAATCAAAACATGTGTAAGAAATTAAGTTGCAGACCAAAAAATGCTTTTTGAACAAGATGGAAATTAACTTGAAAAAATTGTTGTACAAGTTCTCTTAGAATATTTTATCATTTCAGTTTTTGTTAAATCATTTAATATTAGATAGATAAATTGTATGCAAATTAATATCAAATACATATGATTTTACATCTTACTAGAACAAAACGTGCATGCATAACTAAAAAATGCACCTGCATATACAATTCTCTTGTAAATTTATTATGTCAAAAAACTATAGAACTCTACTATAATATTCTTCCAAGAGAATTTTGCATAGATACATATTCTTATTGAATGAAAAGAGATAATTTTGGTAAAATGATTAGTGTTTATAGCATATACTCAGCTCCAAATCTTTATCAAACATGCTAGATTGTGATTGTAATTGCAGGTAAAGGGCAACAAGGTCAACTATTTGTTGGTGACCATAAAAGTGATGGTAAGCGTTATCCTTCAGAAGATTTTGGTGAGTTACAATAGTGTTGTGCCAAAAGTTATGGAGATTGCCCTTAAATCATTTGCTCATGATGGTTGTCTTTTGAATTCTACTATGCTATAACAACCATTGAGTTTCTTAAATCTTTACATTTTCCAATGAAAAACAAATCTAAAAATTAGTCATGCCATATCTTATTACATGCCCCTTTTACACATCTAAAGAATGGAAGGGAAGTATAGAAAGATAAAGATGACAATTCTAAAGCTTTGACCAAGAACAACTCCTAAATTATGGCTTTGTCGTGCAGTAATTAGGAATAGGAATCACTTTTGGAAGACTGATGATTACTTCATCTCCAATGATTAGCAACCAGATAAAAGATAAAAAAATTATTTCAATCGAGACACAGGTGCACAAACCCATTTGGAGTGATTTGGAGTGGCCTCTGACATCTTTTAAACCTTCTTATAAATTCATTTGATTTTATTTTGAATTTGTGTCTTAACATCTACAAATTGTTTATTCAGGTCTTCTTGACTCCATGTAGTGCCTACCCCTAGTTCACATTTTTGCTATCATTGTCAAACTCTTTTAGGGCTAGTTTTATGTTGATGATTAATAGTGGCATTGTTTTGAGATTATTAGATATTGTTTTTACATTCAGTTGATATATGATGATATTACTTGGTACTTTATATTTCATGTATGTATGATGATTATTACAGTGTTTGCAGTTATTAATGATGATTAGTAAGATGATTTATTATCATGTGTGTTTTCTTATGGATACTTACCCCATACTTGCATGTGTATGGTGTGCGTGTTTGTTTTCTTTCTATATGGCATTTCTAATGTGGTTAAGGAAGGGAGTCGTAGTCACCTACTAGTTGGAATCTACGCGATGCACCACTTTCTGCCATTGCTTGTTTAGCTTAGTATATATTGTGTATGTACATGCATGGATTTTATGTAGGTTGTAGGTATTGGGTATCGACTTCCTTGAATTGCTAGGATGAGCGTACCCTATTGTATTATCTCAATGGTAAGAGAGGGGAGATAAATTCTCAAGTCCAAATCCCAACCCTTTAAGCCATTTGTCCTAATTGAAAATTAGGACAAGTATCTGAGTCGAGTAGCCTTTGAATGCGTCGGATGATGTAATTCGTGATATTAACCCTTTTGGTTTGATTTTGTATGTGTTTTTCTATGATGGGTTTTTGTATTTTATTTTATGAGTCTTTGATGTATTTTCTATTAATTAAGTCTAATTAAAAGATTTAATTAATGATTTAATTAAATGGAAAATTAAAATGATATTTTAATATTTTATTTTATTTAATTAATTGGAAAATTAATTAAATAAAAGAATTAATTTGGAGATGGAGGTTATAAATATAAATTTAGAATGTGATGATATTTGTTTAGAGTTTATTTTTAAATAAATGCTAAATAATATTATTATTTAAGTTAATAAATATTTTATCAATTAAGTTTCGAAAATAAATTTAAAAGTGGAAAAGATGTTAAAATTATTAAAAGATTCTAGATCACATGATGCGTGCATGTGATTAAAATATATTAAAATAAAACAAGTGGATTAAATAAAGTGAGTGCATGAGATTTAAAATTAATAAATTAATTTAAAAATAGTCAAGTGAATATTAAATAAATTAATGTGCACTATTTTAATAATTATTCACATAGGAGTATGTGAGCTCTTGGGGGTTGTCATGTTGACAACATAGGAGTTTGCACTCTAATTATGCACGTGTTGTCTACACTTAGGAGTTAGCATATTATTTAAGCACATGGTGTCTACAACATTCTAGAGACCTCATCATTTTTATCTTCTTATTGTGGAACTTATGTGCTTAGTTGTCATGCTTATCTCCTAGTTCTTTCTAGACACATTCTAGATGCATCTTAGAGGCCTTTATATAGAGGCTCTCCTAGTATGCTTCTACATCTGCATATGCTTCTACAAGCTCTCCTAGTCACTCAGGGGGGTTCAGTTCTTGGAGGAATTGCAAATGTTGGAGAAGGAAGGAATTTTCAGAAAGGAGAAGGTTCTAAGAGGAGGAGCTTCTCTACAATTTTTTGAGGCATAGCGAATTAGCATCAATGTCTAGGTAGGCACTCGTGATTATTTCGCATATTTTATTACGCTCTTTCTCTTCTTGTCTTCATCGTGTTTGTTATGTGTGTCTAAATAATTCTCTATGAATGAATCTTCAATTTTGGAATTAGGGCATGCATATTGTTTCATCCAGTTATGGGAATTAAAAATATTATTGCAATCTTCCCTTAGTAGAATCAAGATTTGGAAATTGATTCGAGTTTCGGTTCAAATTAAATAGAATCTTATTATGCATTACTTTTATATGATTTATTAACTAATCTAATTAAATTTAATATAATTAAGATTAGTTAATAGTAGAAGAAGTGTAATTAATCAATTTAAGTAAATGGATTTTTAAATGAGGGCAAATTAAAAGAGATATTAATAAGTGTTTAGTGGAATTATATGATTGAATTATTATTGAGATTGATTTTACTTAAAATATATGAAGATTATTTTAAATAAATGATTGTCCTTAAGTGTTTTAAGGAAATTGTAAACTAATTATTTGAAAGTTGATAAATATTATTCTTATGATTTGAATAATGGGAGATGCTCTTGGAATTAAGGGAGTTTCATCTAATTATTAGTAACATTGATTTTAGTAAAATAATGCAATGATTTTATTAAAAGTCAATGGGAATTAGTTTGATGATTTAAATAGGTAAATAATTACCTTTTGAAAATTGTTTTAAAATAGTGGAGGGAAAATTCTATGTTTTATTCAAAAAGGTAAATGGGTTGACTTGGAGATTAAATGAATAATCTTATACACTTGAAGTATACTTGAAACGAAAACTAAAACCTCATATTTGGCTAAACCATGTGATTGCGAAAGCAAACTAAAATATGTGTTTGTATATTGTTCTTTATGCTATCCATGTTTGGGGTTTGGGTGGTCCTAAAGTGTTGACTAGTTAGGACGTCTACCAGAGGCTTGGGAGTTATGTGAATGTGATGGCATGTTGATGTTATTTGGTCTCGATCTTTTTAAAACCCAACCATGGATTATGTGATGGTATGCTTTATGAGATGTTTGTATTAGTTGTTCGTTGATGTTCATCAGTCTTCGTGTGCGAAGCTAAGATGTATGTGTATGAGACACTTGACATAACCATTTTTGAGTCATCGATCAATTATACCTAGATTACTTTTTAGTTGCCTTGATGAGACTGAAGTGTTTGTCTTGATCTTGATAATGTCATGTTGTGACATGTTTTGACTCAACCATTTTGGAGTCTTCGATCTGTATTATTTATTTTGAGATGATTTTTGCTTGCTTGGTGAGAACCGATGGATGTTGTGATTTATCATTGATATGGATATTGAGATTTATTTTGGAATACTATATGGTTGCTCGATGATGATCGATGGATATTGTGATTATCATTGATACCTTCAGTTGCCAATAGAGAACTATTGTGATCGTGATTATCAATGGATGCTTTTCAGTTGCTCGTGGAGATTTGATGTTCTTATTGTGGATTATCTTTTGGTATTTTTCCAATCGCTTGTATAGGACTGAGGTGATTTTGCGATTTGTGATTTCTTGAGCCTAGGGTAGGTTATCTACTTGTAGTGTTGGGAAGTGGCTTGCCATGGGGGCTAGGGCCCTAAGTGGCTGCCAAGGTAACTCATTGTAAGTTATTTAATAAGTGAAAAAATTTACACTAAATGGGAATTAAATGAACCTTATAAGATAATTGTATGTTCTCGCCCATGCCTCAAGTGCTAGTACAGACTAGGATGGGAGTAAAGAGAATGCTTGGTTGCAACCTTGCATTCTGTAGTATGCCTCGTCGGTACGAGAGGATACTAGTGGCCGCATAGGGATCACTAGGGGGCCAGGTTCTATTAAGAGACTACCAGGGTAACTCTAGCATGATCCGTGCAATGACACTTTCCCGCTTACATAGTAGGTCTCCTACATGTCTTTGTTGTGCCTCTGGGATTAGATGTTGGTTTGTGTTGGAACCTTTCAGTTAGTATACTTTTAGGATTCTTGGACTTATAGAGCACTTTTGTTATATGATTTGATATCTTGTTTGGGACTTGAGATTATCTCCTCAGCGCGGTGGGAGTGGGCCACTTAGGTTCCACACAGTCGAGTGGTAGTGCTTTTTCACTCTTACCATTTGGGATCCGTCTGAGACACCGTGGCTGAAGCATTCTTTGTTGGCACTTATCTTCATTATGTTCTTGGATCTTATGATGGATGTTATTTGCTGCTATGTTTCTTTATATTGATGATTAACATGAGATAGATGCTATTATCTACTTGGTAGGATCATCTTATGCTTTATTCTTGTATGTTAGATTTCTTTATGCATATGTTGTAGCATGTTAGATTTCCTTCTGCATATGTTGTAGTATGTTTAGGAGTGACATTCCTACTATGATAATACCGATGATCTCTTCGGTGACTTGGGATGTTATGTGCAGGGGATGGCTAGGGCCCACGATGGTCTAATGATGCTATTGATGGTTGGGAGGAATCACACACTTAGATTAGTTGTGTTTTATGATGTATGGATATCTTTTACGATGCTTGTTATATCTTTATTGATGGATCGATGTATCATGTATGTTAATAGTTTCTTTTACTTTATTGCACTTGTATCATGGATTCGATGAGGATGATGTATCTTTATTTTTACATATGTATATTCTTTTAAGCCTTTCGTACCATATGTCATGTACAGTGGATGATTGAGAATTCTGAATTTAATTGCCAAGAGGCATTCAGAACAAATGTGTAATATGCGCATTGGACTTTCTATTTATTCTTTCACGTGGATGTGGTAGTGGTTAGACTTAGTATTAATTAAATTTAATGTGACTCAACGTCTTGGGATCCTTAAGGAATGTAACCTGTTATGTATGCTTACAGTTGATTGTATGTTATTGTTTCCGCTACTATGTGTTGATATGAATGGTTTATCTTTCATGATTAAAAATAAATAAAAAATTGTTTGGAAAACTTAGTAAAATTTTATGTTAATTCTTTTGGATCCCTTGGCGGGCGTTACACTCCATCACATTTATTCAAAGTGAAGAGTAATAACTACAAGTTATTCCTTAAAGTTGTACGACTTTCTTTCCTCTACATAGTCATTGTGTGTGTGTGTGGATTCCTCTATTTAAGTTAGTACCAAAAACAATAATAAAATGACTTGTAAATTCCACTAAGCTAGAGTACTCTAAAGAATCTCTCATAATATGTTTAAAAGATTTTTTTCCTATAATAAATACAAAGGAAAATTTTAATAAATCTCATAATAAATTATTATTGAACCTTCTTGAGCAACGGGTGATATCGAAGGCTAAAATTATGGAAGCAAACTATGCTTCACAATTTGATGAAGTTGAGTCCTTGATCCACTTTGTGTGTGTACACCTTTGAACACTTTATCAAGTTGGAGCTATATTTTATCTCGTTCATCAAGTGTTTCCCCTATTTCATCCCATATCAAATGGAACTAGAAAGCTACGGTTTAATATATCATCGTTCACATTATGAAAATATTATAATTCATGAGTTCGGCAAGGTTAAATGCTAATTCTAACTTTTGGTGAAATAAGCAGCATAAAATATGAAATAGTAACGATAAAGTCATGAAACAAATTCTAGACTTTAAATATGGATGTTAAGAAACTAAATTCAAAAGAATCACATTGATATCTATTTTAGCAAAAAATTATGTTCTATTTAGTGAATATCACTCTTAAAAAATGTTTTTTTTGTAGTAGCTTAATAGTTTTCATGGGAGAAAGAAAAATTCATTCAAATTTATTTCCATTTCTTTAAAACTATATTTTCCAATCTAGTCACAAAATCTTAAAATAATCTAATTTACTTCATCCTCCATCTTGTTATGATTTAGTAGCCATATGTATCTCAAAGTTTTGTTTTTCTTTCAGAATGTATATTTCAATGTCTTTTCACACAAAAAAGTGTAATCCACTATTGTGGGTCCACCCCATGCACACATTCAACCATAAAAAACAATAATAAGTAGCTCTATTTGGGAAGAGAGTGGTAAATGGCATGTTAAACAAATCCTTAATACTTTACTTGTCAATGGGGGTTGAGCTTATAGGTGGCCATACAACCATATTGTCCATGTCCTTTCCTATATGTAAAGATTGACATTCATTTGGTGTGGCACTTTTTTCTAATTCTCAATTGAGAGGAATTTTATATCATGAGTAAGTATTTTGCAGGACATTTTATTCAAAGAGATCATTCCAAGGGGAACCGAGTTCAATTTGACCTGCATCTTGTTTCAATGCCAGCATGAATGCTAGCATGGAACCCCTATAAAATTGAGCAACAAATTGTATATCCCAAAGCTCACAAAGTGCACTGCATACTCATGAAGTTCAAAATATTCAACCTTTCCATTTCAATACAAAAAAAAATTAAATCTAATTAAATGTATAGTAGGACACTTACAGGGAGAACCCTCGTCCACAATCTCTGCAATCTGCCCAAATGCAAAGCAAGTCAACAGAGTGTGAAACAACCTACAAAAGATTCAACATTTACAATCATATAATTATGAGTGGATAGGAAGAGCATGAAGAATTAGAATGAATTGAGTTGTGTCGACATAGAATTACAAATGGGAATATCTATAGAGAATGGAGGACCACTCAGTGGGGCAAAGAGGGGCACATGGATAAAGTGGAAGTGGCAGCGGGTGGACATATTGTGGTTGGGGAGCTGAAGAGAAATTTTGGGTTCCTTGCATTTTGGTCCTTATTTTTAGCAGCAACTGCTACTTCTTATTTTGATTTACAAATTGCATAACTCAACCACTTCTCTACTACATGACGTTATGCAACTGTTACTTCCTCTCTCCCATCTCCTTTAGTGAAAAACTAAATCTGTTGAGTATGAGAGCACATGCCTCCACACGCAACCAGATGAATTTATTACCAACCAGACAAAGTAAATGGTAGAGAAGATAGTATATGAAAGAATTAATGTGCATGAGTAAGAAAGGTGTCTCTATCAAATGTGATTGATAGTATATAACATGTCCAAGAAGAAAAGATCGAAGTAAATGAAGTGAAAATTGTTTACAACTTTCCAAAAACCGATTTGAATTATCATTTTTGGGCATGAAATCAAAACAATAGTGGTTTGGAGTGTGCGAAAGGTTTTTCTATGTATTGTCATTCGCAAAGGTGTGATGGGAACCAGATCTTGACAACAATGGTCGAGTGCCATGCCCCCATGCCCATCAGGTGTTATGTTCATGTTTTTTGACATATTTTGCCATGTTCGTAAAATATACCAGTCACTTTACAGTCTGGACTTCACACAATGTGCTTATCATCTCATTAAGTAACTTTTTACTATCATGTTTTAATAGTAATTTTTAAGTATTTTATTCTTTACATTATATTTATACTCTTGCCTTTTAATTGTATGTTTTATTATTATTATTATTTTATGTTTCTATTGTGTTTACAAATATTTATGTTGTTTAAGTACTTAATTTTATATATTAAAGTAAAGCTTTTACTTAGTAGTATTAGTATAACTTAGTAGAATTTTAAAAATTGATATGATTATAATTTGATTGTTGTAAATTCTTAACTCTTACCACATAATTTAGAAAAAGATATCTTTTTAGTTATATTAATAAAATAAATATTATTTATTCTTTCCATAAATAAAAATTTTTTAGATATATTTTGAACAAAATTTTAAAATATTAGAGAAAATACAAAATAAGATTAATTTTATTGATTTATTACATTTATATTTATAAATCTAATCAAACAATTTTGCACTTTATTAATTAAATTCATAATACAATATAGTACATTTTAACATATTTAAGTTTTCTAATTATTGTGATAGGAAATTTTAAGAAAAAATAAAAATAAAAATAAAAATATAAAAATTAAAAATTAAGAAGGATAATAAATAAATTAATAAAATTTAGTTTCTTTGATATAATTTAATGAAAACATGTGTATCATATTTTGTGTATTTGAGTCTTGTAGTGCCCTTTATCTTGTTGATTTCTTCACATTATATATTCTACATAACATACATTAAATTTCCATAATCGATGAGTTTGTAGAATTTGTTTTTTTATTTGATTGTGTTTGAATTTTTTTATCAACATTTCGAATCACACTGTAAGAGACCTAAGAGAATGATCCAACCATAATATTGAGAAATTTGCATTTTATCTATCAACTCCACACAAAGATTTAAGAATAGATTAATTATATATATATATATACACACACACACACACACACACACACACATATATATATATATATATACACACACATATATATATATATACACACATATATGTGTATATATACACACATATATGTGTATATATATACACATATATGTGTATATATATACACATATATGTGTATATATATATACATATATATATATAGATATATATATATATACATATACATATATATATATACGCATATACATATACACATGTATACGTATATACATATACACATGTATACATATATATATATATATATATATATATACATATACATATATATATACGTATATACATATACATATATATATACGTATATACATATACACATGTATACGTATATACATATACACATGTATATGTATATGTATCTATATATATATATATATATATAATATTATTAGTCAATATTCTTTTCTTTCCAATTATAAATGATTTAATTTGAAAGTTTATAAAATTAACTATTTTTCTTTTAAAATTAACATTTCATTATCATAGAGTATTAAATGATATTTTTTCATAATTATTAACTTTAGAAATTAATTAACTTAATTAAACAAAAATTATTTAATTACTATACTAAAAATTTATGAGATAAATAAAAATATTAAAACAACAAAAATATTTGAAAATACAATATAGACATATTAATCTAATAAAAAATTACAATTAAAATAGGAGAGTAAAAAGTTTACCTTCATGAGATGACATGCATATCGTGCGAATGGTGAAGTGACTGACATATTTTACAAACATAAGTATGTGTCAGAAAACATGAACATATCATCCGATGGGCATGGGGGCATCGTGCTCGGCCAATGCAAATATGTTGCACCATAGTTGGTGTCGATCTTGACATTTATAAACATGCATAAAAATTGAGTTGTGTTGATAGCATCCTTAAAATTTATTGTGTTTGCATTTAAGGCTTCATATGATGTGGAGTATCTAAAAATCTTGATCTAGAAACCATTTTGGTACAACTGTTTACAAGTGTGAGACAACTTCCAGTTACAAGTAACCTCACAAGGAAAGCCTATCGGCTAATTAGTTTTGTTTGTAAATATTATAAAGTTAGTTAGTTTGCAAGTAAATTTAGTAATTTTAAATTTGTTTTATATTATAATTAATTTTTTTTAATATAAAGTTAAATTGTATTAAATGAAATTTGTAAATTCACTAAACTTAGTTATGTTTGAATTGACTCTTAGTTATCAATTGATTTATTTTATGAATTAGATTTTTTTTTGGTTAGAAGCATAAATAGTTTAAATAATAATTTAGTATGATTAAAATGAATTATAGTTATAATTAATACTAATATTATTATATGATCAAAAGATGGCTTATGCATTGACATGTTGTATAGTTAAATTGATGGTAGTAACACTACATATCTGAGATTGAATTGTGTTTTACCTAGTTGGGAGTATTCTTTTGTTCTATTTGGTTCTGTCTAATAGTAATTACATTGACTTTAGAAGTGATACACCAGAGACTTGAGTTTTCTTGTTAATGTTTTATTTATATCTATCTATCTATCTATCTATATGAATGTATGATTCATAATTTTCTTATGTGAAACTATTATTGTACTTATTATTTGAAAATAATCATTCTAATATTTTATGAACGAGCACATCTTTATGACCTAGATTAAATATTAGAAAAGTGATTTTCTTTATTAAAGTTTTTTGTATTTGTTTCGAGTCTTGTGATTTTTTTTTTGTATTGGTTTTCTGAGGGTTATGTAGCTAGCCAACTAGGATGTACGCCAGAGGTTGTCTTGGTGATTTCTTTCATGAAGTTTGTCTATTCCAAAAATTATGATGAGCTTGTGTTCTCAATTCAAAAGTTACATTTATGAGTTTTTTTCTATGTGGTGCATTTATGTCTACTTGGGTTGGAGAACGAATTTGTTTTTTGGTTGCTTGTTAAGGAACTGAGTTTAATCATTATGGGTGTTGTGGTATGGAACACAACTGTGTTTTATGTGCTTAGGAGAGGTTGTCTAGGTACATGTCTTTGGGAGTGGCTTGCAGTAGGGGTCTAAGACCCGAAGTGGTCAGTGCCAAGGTAACCTATTGTAAGTTATGTATTAAGTGATAATCTAGTAATTAATATTTTGGGAAACACACTAAAAAGATCAGTTAGAGATATTGCCCCGTCCATTCCTTGAGTACTTGTATAGGCTAAGGATGGGAATGGCATGATACATAGTGAAAGGTATGACTGGTTTGCCTCATCTTCTTGAGAGGGTATTTTGGTTTTGCATGTGTTACGTTGAGGGTCTAGGGTCTATTGATAGACCAGTCTAGGGTAACTCAAGTAGTTTGACCATGTGCTAACACTCCCTAGAATGTAGCTCGAGTCTCCTCTATAGTTTTTGTTTGTACCTCTGGTAGTGTACTTATTGTTGGATGTTCTTAAGGAGGTTATTTACTTTCATTGATGATGATTGGTGATTCATGGATGATGTACTTTTGATATGTGGTTCTTGACTTGAGGTGGATATCTTTGTTGACTTTATCTTATGATTTTGGTGATTTGATCTATTCTTGGTATATGTATGGTGTTGGTATTGGATTGAGTGTTCTTTCTTTTGTATTATCTTATCTTCTTGAGTAGTATGTGTTACCTTTGAGGTAGTTTTGGCTATTAGAAATTTCTTGCCTAGGAATATTTCTTGATTGATTAGCCATTTGTGGATTGTTCTTTATCTTCCCTACATGATGAGAGTGGAAGCCTGACTAGGTGACCACATGGTCAGGAGGTAGTGTCTTCTTACCATTTGGGTCCCACTCACATTGTTAGCTATTGGATGTTCATTGCAGGAGATGTACCTTTATCATTCTTATTTTGTATCTTAGAAACTTCTTTTTAGTTGATGTATCTATGTTATCATGTATTCTGATGTACTATATTCATTTTCATATACCCTGCGACATGTGCAATTGATGTTATTTATTGGATGTACTTCCATTGTATTAGTTATAATTATACATTTGCTTATGCAATTATGTACATGTTATTTCTTTATGATCATGAGACATTGTTCTTGAGACTTAAACTAATTAATATAAACTTCTTAACATAACTCAACGTGAAGGAACCCTTGAGGAATTGAAACTGTATCTATAATTGCTTATGTGTATTTGATGTGCATGTTCATATTGCTTCCACATTAATGTTATCTTGATGTTGTTTAAACTTTTTAAAAAATAGTTCAATAAACATTGCAACATGTTAGGTTTATTTCTCTTGGGTTCTCATGCGGGGTGTTACACAAGCACTCCACCAAAGGTGCCATAATTGAGTAGAAAAGGAGAAATTGAAGAATAGATGGGAGACAGACTCCTCCCCATTACCACACAAAACACAATGAGGGGCCCTAAAATTTGCATTTACAAAGGTTATCCCATGTAAGACAATGATTGTGAGCCACTAGCCACATGAAAAAATTGCACTTGGACCAAGAAAATTTATTCCAAACTTGTTTCCATCAAGGGACCTCAATATCCCCTAACAGTTGTCTAGTTATCCCTTGATAGCCAACATAGATAGAATATTTACCAAACAAGGGACCTCCCCAAGCCAAAACATCTGGTCCTAATAGAGAACAACACACCCTAGAGGCCAAAATCTGAGAAAGCTCCTTATGATCCACCTCTATGCCTCTAGGAGGTCAATCTGAAGAGTGCTTCTATCTATAACTGACAACATGTCCCAATTGATAGGGAGACTTATAATGAGCCACTTTATCCCATCCAGCAAAAAGAAAAGAATCACAGAGTCTGAAGATGAGGGTACATGGATAAGATGGAGGGGAATCCATCCCAAGCATTGGACCAAAAAAAAGCCTCAGAGCCTCCCTTACATATCCATAAAATACCCCTCTTAACTAAAAGATAACCAGTCTTGAGAGTATGCTAGACCATAGAATCACAACCTTCAAGAGGAGGTGCAAAAATAGAGCAAGAATCAACACCTCTAACATATTTATGAGTAATAATACATGCCCAAAGTTGATGTTGTCTAGAGCATCTTCACCAATAAATCTTAGCAACCAATGCTTGACTACTCAAGATAGTTGATCGAAGACCAAGACTGCCCTCCTTCTTAGGCCTGCAAATAGTCTCCCAACTAATCAAACTCCATTTAGAGCTACACAAATTACCAATCCAAAGGAATTGTTGAGAAAGAGCATCAAACTCCTTGAGAAAGTAAACATGAGTAGCCTGAACTATGCTTCCATAAATAGGAAGAGCTTGAATAACAGATTGAAGAAGGGTAGCCCAAGCAATAGTAGAGAGCCATCTATGAGTCTAATGATTTACCTTTTCCTAAAGCTTGTTAATCAAATTCTACCAGAAGAGTTGTGGCTACTTAGAAACAATAATAGGGATACTGAGATATGTGAAAGAAAGTGACCCAATCTAAAACTAGAGGATATTAGCAATCCTTTGCTGAATAGATTTAGGAGTGTTAAAAAATAAATAGAAGATTTGTGCTCATTAACTTTTTGGTCCGATGCCACCAAATAAATATCCAAAGTATGTTGAAAGGATTTAGCTTCCTTGATCCAAGAAAGTCCATGCATAAATAAAACAGTCACATGTGTGGATGTTTTATTTATGCATGCTATATTTTTATAGTAGTTTATTTTAGTCGACATATATAGGAAATAGAGAGTTAAGAAATTACATGAAAAGTTAAATTATTGATGACATGCTATACAGATAGAGTTGTTTTATGAGATTGTTGAGTTATTTGAAGTTAGTAAAAGTAGAATTGGTACATCTAGACCCAAGGATAAATGATTCACCCCCCTCTTAATTATTTTAAATCCTTATAACAATTGGTATCAGAGCTTTGGCGCTTGCAAGAAAATTTTGAAGGGACTTAAGTCAAAGATCAAGATGTACAAGAGAGAGATTCCTAAGATGGACAAGGAGAACTTTTGAACATGGAAAAGACTGATGAGATTGTACTTATCTGGTATTGGAGACTCCACATAATACTACTTGTATAAGGAATACATTGAGGTGATTAGACCTATGATAGTTGAACAAATGAAAGAGAAGTAGGGGAACAATCAAATGATGATTGAACTAGCCCTAAGTTATGCAGAATTCAATGATGTGAAGGAATGCAATACTACAAAGAAAATGTGGGACAAGTTGGAAAAAATACATGGAGGAGACAAAAACGTATCGAGGAAAAAGGCAAAAAGCTTGAGAGGAAAGTTTGATGACATGAGAACGAAAGAAGATGAGACTGTTGCATAGTATTGTGGTTGAATCAAAGAAGTAGTGAATGCCAACAGAGGAGCTAGAGGAGACATATTTGATGAGATTGTGATAAGTAAGGTATTGATGACCTTACTTCCTATATATACAATTAGATTATCTACAATTAAAGAACTAAGATGTACACTTGGTAATGATTTGACCTTGGATAGTCTAATTGGTAGACTTGTTGCATTTGAGGTGTCAAATTTTGATAATTATTCCCCTGCTAGTGTTGAATCTGCATTTAAGGCAAAACTAACCCTTGATGGATCTAAGGAAAATAAGAAAAGCAAGTATGTAGAAAGTGACATGGATCTGATGACGACCTTGATGATCTTGAAGCATTGTTGGCCAGAAGACTTCCTAGAGGAAAAGGAAAATACAAAGGTAAACTTCCTATTATCTATTTTACATGTAACAAAGTTGGTCATATTACAACTAGATGTTTTCATAGAGACAATAAGGATGAAAAGAAATACTTCAAGTACAAAGGAACGAGAGATATTAGAGACATCAAAGGTAATATATACTACAAATACTACAAGGATGAAGGTAAGAAATCTTGTTACATTGCTGAAGGAGATGGCTCTGACAATCATTCATTGATCATGATGAAGAAGTTGTTTACGTCATAATGAAAGATGATTTTGATGAAAATGAGAAAAATGAATTGATTTCACACATGAGTAAGAATGATAGATGGATTATTCATAATGGTTTCTCACATCATATGATTGGTGATACAAGTAAGTTTGAGAGGCTAGAACATTATAATGGAAGTAGTGTTAAGTTTGGTAATGATGAACCATGTTATGTGAAAGGTACAAGACCAATTAAACTAAATGATAACATCAAATGTGACAATTCATATTGGGTTGGGTTTGAAATAATGAGTGAAAGAGAAGAGACAGGTAAACAATGGGGGAGGGGGTTTAAACAACTAGGGAGAAGATTTAGGAATCAAGTGGTGAAAGTGAGTCAAAGGGTTTATATTGGACAATCTATAGTAACTTAAGAAATCCAATGAAATTGACACTTGAGAAGTGGGTAAATGCTCAGAAGAAAATGTGTTAATACTCTGAGAAAGAGAGGGCTTCAATTATGTTTGCTTTGAGGTTGAAGAAGATAGAAGGAATGTAGATGGAGTGAAGGTTACATGGTGGTCCATCTTTTCTCCTAAATCAATAGCTCAAATAATATAAACTAGATGTAGATAATAAAGAAAGAAAACCATCTATTCTCCAAACACATACTTGTTAAAAAGAGGTTACAAAAATCAACACAACGCAACGTGAGCAACAAAAAATAATTCAAAGCAAGTGAGTGACAAACAAAATAGGCTAGGGAAACCTAAAAAAGGTTAGAAGAAAACGTGCCAATACTCTGAGGAAGAGAATGCTTCAATTATATTTGCTCTGGGGTTGAAGAAGATAGAAGGAATACATGTGAAGTGAAGGTTACATGGTGGCCCATTTTTTCTCCTCAATCAATAGCTCAAATAATGTAAACTAGATGAAGATAATAAAGAAAGTAAACCATCTTTTCTCTAAATTCATACTTGTTAAGTAGTGGTGCCAAATATTAACATAAAGAAACATGAGCAAAAAAAATTAATGCAAAGCACATGAGTGGAAAACAAAATAGGTCAGGCAGACCTCAAAAAATTCCATTTCAATTATTATGTAATGCTCATTTTGGGCAATTTGAGAATTATAGCAATTCCACCTATTTAGATGGAAGACCAAATCTGTGTTTTGGGGGGGTAAATGGGGATACTGATTCTATTTTTTAATAATTTTCCAATTCTGAAATTTGCACCCCCAAACAATAGATTAGAATTTTTTAAGAATTCCAAATGCCATTTCTTTTCTAATTCTAGCAACCAAACATACCCTAAAATTCAATAAAACCACCATTATGTGTTGCCACATCAACGACATACCATTATACATGATTTAGTACATATTTAGGGTTGGTTTGGTTCATGGAATTATAGAAATCAAGATTTCTACAAATTTTGAATTAGCCAAATCAAGAATTTGTAAATCTTCAAAGTGATTCTTGGAATTTTAGTAGGTTTGTTTGGTTGACATGGAAGATGAATAGGAAGATCATTTTTCCTTTAGAACATAAGATGGAAGGTAAAATCCCACAAACATGGAAATTACACCATATCACATTCGGTTTGGAGGCATTTGACATTGGGCATTGCTCAAACCCACCTGCTAGAAAGACATTTCATATACTCCCTCCTTTCACTCTGATCATCAAGGCATTCATTTAAAAGGGGTTGATTCAAATTTGGCGCATAGATCCATGATAGTGTGCACAAGGAACATAAAAGTCAAAATTGACTTCACTTCGATTGATCTCTACTACACCCACATCCATATAGTCTCAAATCCACATCAAGTTGTGAGCACACAACTTGGTCTTCACTATGATTTGCCATCCTAGATTTGAGATGACAATGCCTTGGAAACATATTTACTACACAAAGATCCATCCATACATGGGCTTTAGTTTGCATTTTTTCTAATTTGACATCCAAGTTCCAAAACAACAACGACCCTTTGCTCAAATCAATCTACCCAATGGTGACATGACCGAAATTGCCTCTCAATTAGTGACATTTTACATTCCTAAAAAATGTGTAACCAAATTTTGATTTTCAATTCTAGGTAGCTAGTGGGAAGTTTGATAACCTAATTTTGAAGTAAAATTAGATTTTTGAAATTTTGACACAAACAAAAAAAAATTCAAATCCGATTTTTTCAAATGTCGATTCCGGTCTACTTTTATGAACCAAACGAACCCTTTTTGGGATCTTTTAGATACCTTCAAAAAAAGCTTACAATTGTGGAGTCATTTTTAACCATATATATTTTAAATAAGAAACATGACAATTAAATATCCTGATTATTTTTTTAAATATAAAATTTAGATAAACCCATACTCTATTTATAAAAATTAAATATTTTTTCACTTAAATATAACATAATAACATAATATTACTATAGTTTAATTATATAAAAATTTACACGTAAACACAATATAATAACATAGGATTACTTAGATTTTAAGTAAGAAACACGACTCATATAGATTTTAAGTAAGAAATATGACAATAAAATATCCTAAATTCTTATAAAAATATAAAATTTAGATGAAACCATATTCTAATAATAAAAATTAAATAAATTTTCACTTAAATATAACATAATAACATAATATTACTATAATTTAATTATATAAAAATTTACACGTAAACAAAATATAATAACATATGATTACTTAGATTTTAAGTAAGAAACATGACTCATATAGATTTTAAGTAAGAAATATGACAATAAAATATCCTAAATTCTTATAAACATATAAAATTTAGATGAAACCATATTCTAATAATAAAAATTAAATAATTTTTCACTTAAATATAACATAATAACATAATATTACTATAATTTAATTATATAAAAAATTACACTAACACAATATAATAACATAGAATTACTTATATTTTAAGTAAGAAACATGACAATAAAATATCCTAATTTTAAAAAAAATATAAAATTAAGATGAACCTATACTTTAATTATAAAAACTAATTATTATTTTTCACTTAAATATAACATAATGACATAGTATTACTATAATTTAATTAAATAAAAAATATACTTAAAGACAATATAATACAAGAGACGCAATGCGTCATAGTTCCTGCCAAACGCATAATGGTTGTAGAGGTGTAGATGAGTGAGAATTTAAATTAACATTGTGAATGCATTAATTTTTGCCAAGAAATGCACTTGTGATGTGATAGGATTGCTCATATTTTGTTGTTAAATTCTCGTCCTAGAAATGCGCTTGTGATTTGATAGGATAGCTCATATTTTGTTGTTAAGTTATTGTGCTATATTATTGTATCTTTGGGCATTTAAGCACAGGAATAAGAGGCCAAAGTCCCCAATATGGCACTAAGTACTTAATATCATACTACGATCAATACATATGCTTTAGACAAATTTGCACCTTCTACATTGACAACTTAATTTATGTGCAATGAGGAAAGATATCCATACCAATATTTGAATTATAGAACTTGAAAAAGTGATGAAGCATTTGGATTATCACATTATATGTTTAAGCATACCATGCATGCTACTAGAGAACCATAAGTAGTTGGAATAACTCCCCCAACTATGTATTATTCTCATCTTGATTATCAAATGAAACTCACACTATTTTTAATCATTAGCATTGGACAAAAACTAGGATAGAGATATAGATAAAGATAAATAGTAGTATACAACAATAACAACATAAACATATATGCAAAGAAAAAAAAAGATAGATAATATAGAAGAGGAAGAGGAAGAGAGATAAAATAGTAAGATAGAGTGATACCAACATAAGTTGTGTGAGAGAGAGAGTATTAAATATAATTATTTTTCTTAATAAAACAAATAGTCAAAATAAAATCATGGTTATAATAAAATAAATAAATAAATAATATTTTAATTAATGAAACTAAGAATTTAATTTTTATATTAAAACTCACATTTCTATAAGAAAAAATAAAATGTATTGAAATATAAAAATATTTTAAGAATTTAATTTTTATATTAAAATTCACATTTCTATAAGAAAAAATGAAATGTATTGAAATATAAAAATATTTTATAAGTATAACTAATTGTTTAAGTTTACACAATTAGAGAAGGTTTACTATTTAATGTTTTGTATTTCTAAATTTTTCATAAACTTAAGTAATTTTTAAGTATGAAATAATATCTATATAATTTAATATGTACATTTGTAAATAAAAAATAGATGTAATACATATAAATTTGATGTTGATGAATAAATATGATGTAATAAATAAGAAATAAAATATAACTACTTAATTTTAATACATAGTTTATAAAAACTTAATAATAATTTATATATCTTTTAGAATTGAATTATTTCTTTTTTGTGGTTATTTCTTTAGTATTTTTTTTGATATAAAATATAATTATTAATTTAATATTGAAATATATATTTAAGTTTTAAATGTATTTAAACTAAATGATAAATTGTTTAAATAAAAACTATTAATAATAATAAATGATATAATTTATAAATTGTAACACTTATCAATTATACATATTACAAACACTATTATAAAATATAATTAAAAAAATATTGTTTAATTTATTTTTATAAAATAAAATAATAGTAATAATTTAACTACTTTCATTAAAAAAATTATAAATTCAAATACAAAGATATAACATATTGAAAAAATTATATTAAAAAGACATGTTTATTAGTTATATAGTAGTAGTAGTAGTATAATTTGAACTTATGCACTACATAAGTTTTAGGAACAAGTTATATCAAATAGTTAAAAATAAACATTAATGTAAAATTAATAATAAATATATTTAAAATAAGAAACTAAAAATATTTAATAGATTGTGATAATTAATATTGATGAGGTGGAAGATAAAATGATTGAAAAAATAAAATTTTATCAACTTGTCACAAAAGATAAAGTTGTAATTAATACATTCATTAATGCAAGATGAAGTCGTAAGAAAATATTTGTATTTTTTGTTGAAAGAAATTAATTTTCTTCCCCACCAAAAATAGTATGGACCAATAGAATAGATGAAAAATGTGATTTATAAAATTAGAAAAAATTAGAAAAAGATATAAATATTTGAAATCTCATATAATCTTTTAAATTCTTTTATTTGATTGGTTAATGTTAATGTTAATGTCATATTTGCATTGACATAAACACATGAGTATTCCTGCCTTGGCAAGAACTAACATAGGATTTGTTTTTTCTAAAACAAATGCAAAATAATTTAAATTCCAAGAACTTGAAACAACTAAAATATCTCATTTGAAAACCACATTCAATCCCAACACGCAAACACACAACCCAATTACTACAAATCCACGCCGTCCTACAATTCAGTTGACATAATAATTGCTCCGCGGAAAGAGGCCGAAACTTGCGCAGAAGCCCCATAACGTCTCCCACAACTACCCTTGGAATATTCGAGGGCCCCAGCCATTCAACGTTAAAATATTTTCAAAGTTTTGCGAACAAGTCCTATGTGGCTCATTCTTTCATTACCAAACAAAAAGTGAGCGGTCTTTTTTCCTGAGGTCCGATTGGCGTGAACATCGACGGCTTTGAATGGTGGTTCAGCCCTGTGTCCAACAACAAATATCTACTCTCAATGGAACCCCACGAAATTGGGGGAAAATTTACGGAAAGAGAATACGCTGAACTTAAATTGGTCACACGCAACCTCAGATCATTTTCTTCTTTGCATTTTCAGAGATTGAAATTTGACGGCGTCTGCAACTGCCCCTGCAAGCGTGTATTAAAGTGAGTAAAATGTCTCGCCCTGTTTCTTCCTTTTAAAGATTTGTTGTGCTCGGAGAGAATTATGTGAATTTTCTTTATTGTGATTTGATTTTGGTAACTATAGCTACAAATTTTGGGACAATCAATGAGTCACTTCAACTGCAACGGCAGCGGAAGCTCTGGTTAAATTTACAAAATTTTCTGAATTCGGCGTTTTTCAAATTTCCGTAAATATGTATGGTTAAACTACTAAATTACCTATTGGATTGTTACATGACCTCATGGTTCGAAACTAGAATTTTAACTTCACTTCATCCTTTTTCCCGTTACTAGGTTATGAATTCTGCTTAAAATACAAAATTACCTAATCTTTCAACGCTCTGGCATTACATGAATTCAAATTATTCTCTGCATTAAATCGAAAAATGTATTCCGTTGATTTAGAGTGTTTTATAATCAGCTGTACATGAGTCTTTAATTTTGAAAACTCAGACTTCAAACACTGTGAAACGAAATGTCTACATTGTATTAAGTAGAGTTAAAATCACCTGTATGGTTTTCCAATATGAGAATTTAAGATTATGGTGCATTTCTGAAAATATCTTGGGCATCGACCTGTCTCAGGAAAGAGTCTTGATTTTTTCTCTACGGTGTATTTCTTACGGCTTAGTACTTTGTGTGTGTTTGGTTGTCGAAACGTGCACTTCGTTAGGAGTTGTACACTTTTTAATGGTTTTGGCTACGGGGTAATTTATATGCACCCGTAGCCAGTGTTAAATAGTGTAAAATTATATTATTTTCACTGCAATAAGGTACCACATTCTTTTTAAGGAAGAATTAGTAGAAAATTAATATTTAAAAAAAAATTGAAGTTATAATTTATATTCAAGTCTTATGAGAGATATTTCTTAGAAAAAACAGTGGCTGTTTGAAATTATTTGAAAATATTTTAAATCAAAATTTTAAGTTGTTTATGAGAATGCTTGAATAAAAAAAATAAAAAATAAAAAATATTTTCTTATTATCATTTTTGAGGGACTATTAAAGTACAAGAGGAGTTAAAATGATATTTAATTTCATATAATGAGGATTATAATGTTTTATAGGGTAATGGTTTAGAATATCATGGATAGAATTAAATGTATATTTTATATTAAGATAAATGATATTTCAAAAAATAAAAGAGTTTTTTAAGGTTCTTAAATTATAATTTTTTATTAGAGTTCGTTTTTATAGTGTTTGAGTTAAATTTATTAATCTATATGTCATGTATATTGATTCACTGAACAATTTTTTAGAACACCAATAGTTAATACCCATTGTATATATGTTTTGAAGGGTGAATAAGTGGTCAACTATTTCAATATCTCTCCATTTCAAACATACTTAAACCTATAAATAACACTTTTTTATATTTGTAAAAATGTAAAATCAAAACTCAACATAAAAATTGTTGAATAAAAAGAATTAAAACCAACATAATTTCAATAGATCAAATTAGCATTAAAAAAAATGTTAAAGTTACTAAATGATAAGAATACTTATATTCTGTAAGATTGCTTGATGATTGAACCCATTCTCCATTAAGTTTGTTGTATAGTTACTATCTAAGTATTGACTTGATTATACTAAATGTTAAGACCCTTTTCTTATAAAGATTGCAATCTTTATATTAGTAAATAAAATGTATTTTTTATTTAAGAGTGAATTCAATTTTGATTTTTTTGGTGGATTCAAATTTAGTTTGTTTTGTAATAAATATATAAGTTTTTTTTTTATCGATATAATAAATATATAAGTTAATTTCTTAATATAAATATATTAAAAAATAAAATCTAAAGTGAAGTAAAAAATTAATTTTTATATTATTTATTTATATGAAATTTAAGATGAATAATAATATAAATATTTGATTATAATTGGGATTGATCAACTATCATGATAATAATGATAGTTATTTAAGTCTTTATTCAAATATAAATAAACTTGGTTTGAAATTATTTATTATTTTAAGAAAAATATATATATGAAAAATGTTTTAGAATATACCTTTTTGTTTTGTTTCTTTGGATCAATTTCTTGAATACAAGTGTATTTTACAATTAATATTTTACTCATAGATCTAATTTTTCTTCTTCCAACTAATTTTAATAGATCTTAGTTTTACTAGATCTCAGCCTTGCAGATTGTTAATTTTGCATAAAAAATTGTGTGCATAATTAGGAGTTTGCATATGACCTCTATAATACTCCCTTTTGTCAAACCTTATAAAGATACCACTTGTCATCAAGTTAGAAAGATAGTTGATGACAACAAAGAGTTCTAGGATACACCTTAGAATGTTAATGCTACTAAATCATTTTAAACTTTGTAATGTGTATAGGAGGTGAGAATTCATAGATTGCCTAAATCACAAGTTTAAAGGTGCAAACACAAGATGTCACACTTCAAGCTAACACATAATAACTAAGTAGAGATAAAAGAAAACATCAAATTTGAATACCAAGGTCAAGAACAATTTTAGAATTGCCCAGGCAACTTAAATCTCAATTCACTATTACCATATTATATAAGATTGAAATGATAAACATTGAATGTGTCTTTTTTCTTCAAATTTGATTGATCACATCTCTTAGGAGTATAACATTTACCCACGACCACACATTTTTAAAAGCTAATAAATGAGACATTAGAACACAAACTTTGCTTTTCAATTTACATTTCAACCTTGTTCTCAAAATTAATAACCAAGTTCTAGCTATTTGTTGTTTTTGACAAGCATCATTAAATATTATTCAAGCTTCTTTCTTTTCTCCTTTAATTTGATGAGAGAGAAATATTTTATAGCTTTCTCATCTCAATGAAAGAACACAGTGTGATCTAACCATTAGAATGCTATTTAGTGTAATCTAGAAGCATGACACAAGCTGATTTTTTTTTTCTCTCGTAAGGAACATTTTCTAAAATACCAAGCTTCAAAAAGTTTGTGACATCAAATCACAAACTTTATTTATTCATTTACACTTTTCACTATATTTGAACACATTTTATTATTTTATTTATCAACTTTTATGGTTCATTTTTATTTTTAGGAAAATAATTTTTTTGTCTATTAAATAATTTTACAAATTCTTTTTATTTCCTCTTCTCTTCAATACTCAAGATACTTCCATGATATTTTACTTGGTAGCTGCATGGTAGCAATAAATAGGTACAAGTTTTGAAAATATAAAAAAAGAATAAAATATAAATATTCACGAAGATAAAAATGTTTTCTTGTCTAAATTTATTTATTTGTTGAGTTAAGATTAAAATATAAAATTTATTAATAGAAACATTAAAATCTGAGTTACTTTATGATCAAATAATCAAAATCATCTAATTTATGAATCAATATGAATAATATGAAATAAGCTAAAACAAATTTCAATATTTACTATTTTCATAGTTTTTATTTCTCTTTCTAATAGAAAATAATATAATACTTATCACATTTTAAAAAATTTCTATAATTTTAACTAAAAACTAATGAATACGAAAATTGAACCTTTAAATACAAGTAATAATATACTATTAACTTATATATGATAATATA
Source organism: Cupressus sempervirens (assembly GCA_028749045.1). NCBI lineage: Eukaryota > Viridiplantae > Streptophyta > Pinopsida > Cupressales > Cupressaceae > Cupressus > Cupressus sempervirens. The sequence continues at coordinate 230,401,985 of CM053783.1, read as the reverse complement.
TGATTTTTTAATCTATCATATCAGTACTACTTTATATATTTTTTTTCAAGAACACATATATATCACAACAAAAGCGAAATTACAAACTAATTATATTTTTATGTATTTCTATCATACTTTTTATTTCTCTTTCTAATGATAAAAAACAATATTTATCACATTTAGAAAAAATTCTTAAATTACATTGAACCTTTAAATACAAATACTAATATACTATTAACTTATATATATATATATAATTTTTTTTATCTACCATAACAATTATGATACTACTTTATATATTTTTATTAAAAACACATATATATCACAACAAAAGAGAAATTAAAAACTAACTGTATCTTTTTTATTAAACAATAAATATATAGAAGAGATTACAAACTAATTATATTTTTTATTCGAACCTTTTTCATAAATATTCTAAAATATTTAATAAAAGTTAAATATTTGACAGAATCGTACCATACATGAAAAAATCAATATCCTCGTATCTCTACTGTATGGTCCCACTTTTTTTCCGTTAAACCCCCTTAATATTTTAGAAACGGGTAGGTCAATTCGGCTACTTATCAGAAGAAAATGGAGAGCTGCATGTTTGACACTTGCCATTTAATCTGGTATACACATACCCCCGCGTTACAGCCATCCAATGATAGAATACAACGCATTAATGAAGCAGCCTTGAATATGATGTCCGTGCTCAGCTCAATGCCAAAATTGACTTTTGTTTTCAATAAAAAAATCTTGGGAGTGTAGGAAAAAATGGTTTGACGTAGTTACTGAAGAAAACGTAAAATATACCATCTGTGGGATCTAAATTATGTAAGTATATTTGATATCTGATTTGATATCGAGCGTGAAAAGATGTCACGAAAGGCCCCGTATGCCAGACAATTGGAATCTCCCGTTTTATGGCGTCCTTGAGAAAGTCCTGCAGTTTGGGCAACAATTTGTTTTTAGCTGGGGTGAAAACGAGAAGGCCAATGTCTTAGGATGCCTGTTAACGTAGATTACACGCAAGCTTTCGGTTTGTCAGTTTGAAACCATCTTCTTAGTTTTTTACTGTTTGCAAAGATTGAGATTCGAGAGTTGTTTCCATATGCGTGTGCATCTTCAAGACTAAAAGGTTCACTTCTCTCCTAATCATATAATGATTTATTGTATATTGAAAAAATCTGGTTTGTTTCAGTTCGCGCAAGCTTTGCAAGAAAATTTCGAAACATAATGTATTTCAAGGGTGTCAACTGCAACGGCGGTTTTTCTTTTATTTTTTGAGATATTTGATCACGTCATTTAAGATGTGTATATAACGGAGCTATTTGATGCGTTCAGTTGCATTTTACAAATCAAGTAACAGTACTAAAACTAAATAAAGATTCTATCTTTTTATAAAGGTGTCTAGTTTAATTTTCGCTTTGGACTTCGTTTATTTTCAATTCATGGCTTCTTATTTAAAAAGTTTAAGATTATTTGTTCGGAAACTTATATTGGTTTTCTTTTTGAATTACCATTCAATGGCTGTATTCTGGTACACCTATGTTTTAAGACTAATGTGGTACTGAGATATTAAAATGCAAGAATGTATTCATGTGTTGCGTAAATGCTTCCTAGGAACAGGTATTCCTCAAACATTATAACAGGATTCCCCCCTAAAAATGTATGCGGAACGATGACATTGTCTGCCAGTTAAGTGTTGCATCTACTTATTCCATTCTTTAGTGGGGGCTTTCTTAGTTTGGTGCACTCTATTGGAGGAGAAGTCTGAAGCTGCACGAGTCAAACGCTTTATATCACATACATTTGGTGTTCTAAGCCCAACAAGGTTTATACCTAGCGGTGCTTTCAAGCCGACATTCGAAGCACAATTTACAACCATATTACAAGATATTTTATTTTGGCAGCTGTTTCAGCTCTAGGAAGTAATCAGGGTTCCTCTACATTGACGTCTCTGTGCCTGGTTCAGAGTCTCTGCCCAATCCTGCAACTGCTTATATGATATTTTTTCTGAAGGTTCTAACTATGCCCTAGTTTTTTCAATTCTTGAGAGTGCACATTCTTTGTGGTTGTCATTTCTTGTCTTAATTCTGTTGGGTATGTGAAGCCCAACGGTCAGACCTTTCAGCTTCTCCCATCTCTTCACTAGTCAGCTGTATATACTTCTATAAATGGTTGTATACATGTCATGTATGTAGTGTATTGGTTAAAACATTAATAAGAGATTTCCCTGATTCAAGAGTGGATGTAGGCAAGTTTTGCCGAACCACTATAATTTGCTGTGTTATGTGTTTTCTATTTTGCAATTGCTGTCTTTATATGATTGATTGTTAAGTTTATCTGCTCAATTAAAACTTACAATTGGCATCAAAGCGTTTAAGATCTGGAAGAGCAGAGCAGACTCTAAGAGGCCAAGGCAAGTAGAAGCCTGTTAAAACGGAACACTGCAGAGGAAGAATGAGATTTACCGTAAGAATAGAAAAGCCTTATTCAAGAGGTCTGAGACAACAAAAAGAGCGAACTTAGGCAGTGATCGTTTGCAGATGAAGATGCGAAATTTCCATAGCGATGAGTCTAGAAGTAGTTATGAGGAGTAGCAAGGTGTTCCGCAATGGGCGATTTTCTCTCTTCCCTAGCAAGGAGAACGAGAAACAAAGTGCACACAGAGCAATTGAAGGAAAGAATATTTCTGAGGTCAAACCCGTGACTGTTGGGATTCCTTCAAAAGAAATGGGTGAGAAGTGCCCATATACTCAGTTCAGTACGCAATACAGGGAGGCTCCAAGGTTGGAGAAGGCACAGAAAGCCATAAGGAAACCTCAAACAGAGGGCACCGACTAGGTGACTGGAAGCACTTGGACGTGAAGAGTCCAGGGTGTCTATGGAATTGAAATAGATGCGGATTTATCAGATATAAATGTGTTTTGGTTCCGAGTGCCATTTGATTGTCATCAAAGCGGCTCACGTTAGTTTTAAAAATTACTTGCAAGTCAATCCGAATCAGTGCCATTGGTGTGATCGATGAGTCGTGGTTTTATGGAGAATATTGACTCGCCTAGCAGCTCAGTGGCGGTAGCAGAGGGTATGGTGGTGCTCTGTAGAGTGATGACAGAGAGCGAATTTTACGGCAGACTCTGTATTGTTTGAATGCATTAGTGAGGTAGAGGCAACGGTTGTTTAGAGTGAACAAAGATGATCAAGGTACTCCTGTATAAGGAGACAGTTATGGGAGATTCTCAAGATTTTATTGGGAGGTGTCAATTTTTCGTTCTACTCGTCTGGATTATGGAGAAATTGCAGCTTCAGGCATCACTGTTGATTGTGTGATGATTGGTATCTTTTTTTTTTCTCAGATTTTACTTTTGAATTTTGATATCATGAAAAGTTTGGTGTCACACTGCAGAGGAGTTTTACCAGAATTTTTTTTTTTATACTGTCATGAGATGGTTCCCTCCATACGATTGGAGATGATTGTTATTGTGCCATGGTGAGCTATTTAGAGCGTTGGCATGATAGAGGTTCTCTTGACAGGTTTTGCTCCTTTGAGCATGAGTGTTGGTTTGTGGAGATCGAGTTGTCATAAGGTTTTCCCAGGTTATGCAGACGTGCAGTGGGAGTTTTGATAATTGATCTTGGTTAGTGCTCTTGGTATTGGGTACTTTGGCGGATTGACCATGGAGGTGCTGTTGAAAACTAAGAGGCTTGGGTTAGAGAACATTTGTTGAGACGGTTTCTCTAACAGCCTACACCTGTGGATGGGCACGAGTTCATTATAGACCTAGTGGAGATTGTTCTTGGAGAAGAGTCATTGAGACTTTGTGTATCCTGGAGGAGCATTCTCACTCCCCACGCTTAGTCTATTCAGCAGATTTATCTCCTTATGCATTTAGGAGATGGTTGATATTGTTCCTAATTTTGGAATGTTTGCAGTTTGATCTTCTTTTTATAGGAGCTTTCATTCATGGTGTTTGGGTGTTGTAAATGCTCTCATATGGTGAGGTAAAGGAGATCACACTTGACACAGCTGGGCACTTGATGGTGTTGGTAGAAGGATGAGTTATGATTTGCGTTAGTGTTCCTTCTAGGAGCATTTTGAGGTCATCTATTGTTGTTGTACTTCATTGTTTTTAACAACACGTGGTCTTTTTCATGAGGACTTGGAAGATGTCATTTTTGCAACAGATTGGTGGTGGTTTGCAGATCATCTCAAGTTAATGCCATGCCTTCTATGTGCTGATTGGTAGATTGAGTCAACTTATAGTTGACATTGCACATGCAATCAAAATTTCTCTATAATGGTCTTCTAGTTTTTTGCACATCAATGGATTTTTGGTGTGTTTTGTTGGAAGATGGTATATTTGGTGAGTTATTGTATGGGCTGGTTATGTGGTCATAAATCTATTGATGTTGTATCGTTAGTTGGATGTGATTAGCAATTAGCTGTGGTTGCTATTCCGGCTATGAAGATTGTCATTTGGAAATTTCTTACCATGGGATTGGTAAGGGCAAGCAGAGTTTAAGTGGGAGGTTGTTTAGATGTGAGTTTGCAGCATAAGTTGAACTTCAAGTGGGAGATTGTTGGATGTGAAGTCTAACTGTCAAGTCTGTTCATTTCACATTCTTCTAATTTGTCTCTTTGTCTTCTCTTGAAGACTAATGTATAAATATAAGGTCAAAGCCTTGTGTATGTTAAGCTGTAAGCTATAATGACTGAATAATATATAAGTCTACACAGGTGTGTGGGGGTTTGAGGGGTGGGGGACGAGTCCCTTGTAACCCTGGAAAAAGAAGAATTTGAACATGGCTGGCAATGATGAAGAAGCAAAGGCCTTCTTTAAATGTTTAGAAGCCCTACAACTTGGTTTAGTAGAGACATTAAAGGAAATTGCCCAATTGTTGAGAGGGCTTAAGCTGAACCAAAATAGCAGAAACTTTTCCAATGAGAGTGATGAAGGAAGTGGTGCTAATAAAGGATAGTCCAATAGTTAGGGTGAAGAAAACAATGTCAATGAAGTAAGATTGGTTAGGATGGAGCAACCAGATCAAACTGATGAAATGAACCACACTTTAGTGGAATATAATACATTGAGCGAGTTAATCAAGAATAACATGTTTTACCCTATGTAATACATTAAAGGAAATTGCCCAATTGTTGAGAGGGCTTAAGCTGAACCAAGATAGCAGAAACTTTTCCAATGAGAGTGATGAAGTGTTGCTAATAAAGGATAGGGTGAAGAAAGCAATGTCAATGAAGTAAGATTGGTCAGGATGGAACAACTAGATCAGATTGATGAAATGGACCACCTCTTGTGGAATATAATATATTGAGTGAGGTAATCAAGAATAACATTGAAGATAGGAGATTTCCACAATCCATGAAGTATGCAGTTGTCTTTTTGGGCCAAGGTTGTGTATAAATTTTTAACCATCAATGTTTCGGATCATATTCCATGATCCATCATCAGGATGAGAGAGTAAGAATAATATGTTTTACCCTAAGTACTATGGACTGAAATCCAAATTTGGATCGAGGAAAGAGTACAATGAATGAAAAGACATTTAGCGTTGCTTGGGTAAAATTAAGTCACCTAATTTTGATGGAACAAGTAGCACCATAACAAGATCATGGTTATAGAAGTTGGATACTTATTACTCAAGCAACCCAATGATGAAGAAGCCTTCAAATTCACCACCTTACACTTGAATAGAGTTGCTCACAAGTGGTGGTACCATGGACTTGTACATCAAGGACATGACTCAATCTCCCCCATAGAAGATTTTGGTTAGAGGCTGATTGAACGATTTGATAGAACCCACCCCAAAGTTCATTTTTGTTACTTAAACCTATTAAAACAAGAAGGTAGAGTGGAAGATTATGTATCGGAATTTAGAAACATGCGGTAATGTTGCCCGATGTGCCAGATAGGAGGCTGATAGTACTCTTTGTGGAAGGATTAATTGATCCATTAAAAGGGTTACTTAAAGCCTTAAATCCATCAACATTTCCAAACACACAATCCTCAACCTACAGGATTCAGTGGTCATGGATACTTTCAATAGTAAGAAAACATTTCAAAAAAATCCAACACTTTCTAGGATACCTCTAGCAAGGTCCAGTCAAGCGGAAGTCCATAGAAATGAGTTGAGATAGAAGAAGCTATGCTCTACATGCAAGGAACCATGGAAATTAGGGCATCAATGCTTAGCTAAAGGGAAAATACATTATATTGAGGTAATTTTTGATGACAAATGAGAAACTGAATGAGTTTATGACAAAAATGCGATATACAAAATCGAGGGAACTAAAGGTAGCACTCTTGTAGTTCTTACTGGAGAACCATGTTATAGTGCATTCTACATAAAAGGCATTTTGAAGAGACGACAGGTAATCACTCTCATTGATAGTGGAGCCACCTATAACTATGTAGATGAGGGAGTAGTGAGGAGGTTGAGTCTGAATACAACTCCGATTGAAGGGTTTGGAGTAAAGGTAGGCAATAAGACTACTCTCTTACACTCTGAAGGCTCCTTGAATGGAATTGTCTATGGGGGAATATAAATAAAAGGACAATTTTTATGTAATAGACATGGATATGAAAGTAGTTCGAGGCTGTCAATGGTTGTTTTGAATTGATAAATATGAGATTAGCTATTACAAGTTGGAAATGACTGTCCTACATGATACGAAAAATATAGTTCTGCAGGGAATATCTAACAAAATAATGGAAATATTAGCCAAAAGGATGCAGTGGGTGTTCCGTAAGAAACATGTAGGCCGGGCAGCATAATGCCTTATTACTAATGCAAATGATGGAAAGAAGGAAGATTCTAACAACATGCAGATACAAGTTATTTTGGATAACCATAATAAAGTCTTTAGAAACATAACCCTCGGGTTACCTCTTAGTAGGGGATTCCAGCATATCATTGAACTTAAAGAGAGGGAAAAACCAGTGATGATCTCTCCATATTGTCACCTGAAGGTTTACAATTAAGAAATTGAAAGGCAGTCAAAGGAATACTTGACATGAGGCATATAAAGCCTAGTTCCAGCTCTCAATAAGAAGACTATAAAGAATCATTACCTAATTCTACACATTGATGATTTTTTTGATGAATAACATTGAGCTAGCTTCTTGTCCAAAATTGATTTGCATTAAGGATATCATCTGATCAAATTTTAGGATGAAGATGTACACCAGACAACATTTTGGTGTCACTACGGGCACAATGAATCTTAGTATTGCCCTCTGGTTTAGAAAATGCTACAACTTTTCAATTATGTATGAACCATGCATTTATCCATTAGTTAGGAAAGTTCATTCTTTTGTCTTTGATGACATCTTAGTTTATAGCAAATTTCAGGAGGATCATCTAAAATACTTAAATGAGGTGCTGGAATCTTAGAATAACAATTCTTTTATGCCAAAACATCCAAATGTGAGTTTGGGCTACAAGAAATCCTATATTTAGGCTTCAAGATCAGGAAACATGGAGTTAGTATTGATGAGGATAAGATCAAAACTATTCAAGAATGGTCTAGACCCAACAACTTGACATAGTTGAGGGGATTTGTGGGGCTCTGTAGCTGGTACTGGAGGTTTGTTAGTGGATTTTCACAGTTGGTAGCCTTATTAATAAATCTAACCAAGAAAGGAGCATTTATATGGACAACATCAGTCCAACAATCTTTTGGTAAACTTGAGATAATGAGTTTGTGCCCCATCTTGACAATTCTAGACTTCTCACCCCCTTTTGTTTTAGAGTGTGATGCATGTGGGGAGGGATTGGGGGCTGTTTGATGCAAGATAAATAACCTATAGCAATTGAGAGTAGGAAGCTTAAGGAGGCTAAACATAACTACTTTATTTATGATGAGGAAATGCTAGCCATAATGCATGCATTCACCAAATTTCGACAATATATAGTTTGTAAAAAGTTGTGTGGTAAAAATTGATCAGAATAACTTAGTATATCCTTAATCAATGAGAATTGAATGATAGAGGATAGAAGTGGGTCAACAAGATCCAGGCTTGTGTTGTTGATATTGAGTATTTGAAAGGAAACAACAATTTAGTGGTGAATGCGTTATCTCAAAAGCCTCATTTGCATTAAATTTCCAATCTATCCATTTTTTGGAGAGCATTGTTTAAACAACTGAATATGTAAAAAATTAGCTGATAGTGATATATTGGAGGGCAAGGTGCAAGATAGGCATGCCATGACACTCCATTTACTGACCACGTAGGGTTCTACAAAACTTATAAATAGGTATGGGAGCATTTCTTGTGGAAAGGATTAAAGAAATATATGATGCAACATGCAAAAGATTGTAAGGAATGTCAACAAAACAAAGCTGAGCATGTTTTTCCAGTAGGGTTACTGCAGCCTCTACCTATACCCAACCAAAAATTGGAAAGCATATCTATGGATTTTATTATCAGTTTGCTGATGGCTCAATGCAAGGATTCTGTGTGTGTGGTGTTTGATTGACTCACTAAGTATGCACGCTTCTATTTTATATCAGCAAAATTGAAGGCACCTCAAATGGTAGATCTATTGCTTTATGTTCATGGGTTGCAGAAAACAATTGTGAGCAATTGGGACAACAATTTTCTTAGATTGTTTTGGCAAGAGTTATTTTGTCTAACAGGTAAGGAATTGTCACCAAGTGCCAATTATCATCTGCAAACGAAGGGACAAACATGGAGTGGACAAGTGGATTATAAGGTTATCTATGGAAGTACATAATAGGCTAGGAAACATCTTGGGTCAACGGCTACATCTTGGGAAATACTGTTATAATACAACTTATCATATGTTGATTGAGATGTCTGCCTCTAAAGCATTGCACGGCTATGATGTAACTTCCTTTGTGGATTTGATTCTAACTGATAGTAGAGTACCTACTGCTAAGGATTTCATTTAGCATGAGCCCAAAGTCGGTAGAAGTTATATGCAAATAGAAATTGAATAGAAAGAGCATTTGGAGTGGGTGATATAGTATTTTTGAGGTTACACCTTTTTAGCATTAGACAATCATCTATGAAGGGAAGTGGAAAAGAGTGTTTGAAATCACAATTTCATGGTCCTTACTGAGTGATTATAAAGGTTGGAAAGGTTGCTTATGAGGTGGAATTACCTCCCAACAAATGTATATACAATACTTCCATGTTCCATGCTTAAGGAAAGACCTTTGACACTAGATCAACCCATCCACGGAGCTCCCACCATTTGACTATGATCCCCTCACTTGAATCTCTTATGGATGTAAGGGATAAGAGCTTACATAACAAAGCTTTTCCAGAATACTTGATCAAGTGGAAGGGACTACCACTGGAAGATGCAACCTAGGAAGGAATAGAAATCATCAAACACCCAAATGTGAAACTACTTAAGGTCAAGCACTTAGGGTATGTGAGGACTGTGATGAACCCATGAAATGGAGCCACTAGGCTTGAACAGAAGTGCTGGCTGTCACATACGCATTCTTGTCTTTTTGGGAAATCAGATTTTGTTTTCTGTCTTTGTGGTGGGGTTACTGTCTTGCCCCTTCCCTTCCCCCCAGGATTGTCAGGGTCTCAGACTCAGCTTGTTCCTTCCCTTTCTCTTTTCTCGTTGCTTTTTGGTCACCGTTTGGTGCTCCTGCTGTTGGTTTTCTTTGTTGTTCCCTCAGTCCCTTTGATCCGTTTGTGGTCAATAGTTGGACATCAATAAATTTTATCTTTATCAGTGACAATCAACTTCTTGAAGGGGGCCAAATCAGATTTGCTTTTTTTTCTTCTGAGGACAAACCGCCCTAGGGTTTCACTTTGGAGGTGGTTCCCTAAACTGCCCTAAGGGAGTTAATAATGAACTGTTTTTTGGGCATGCTGAATATTTTTTTGTCCTCTGAGCAGGCAGGGAGTTAAGGCAAGAATCTCAGTGCCCAGGTGAGGAAGGATGCAACCTCTAAGGCTCTAACCCACCAATTAGTTTATTCATACCCAGTGCCATATTCATTTTGTTTTTACCCTTGAGCAAATTAAATCTTGGGACAAAAGTCCCAAGAAATCTGTATAATCTGTAAGCTTAAACTGTTGGTGTTAAGAGATTTTATGCCAGTTCTATGTATGTCTTGATTCCTGAAGTTGCAGCTTCTAAATTAAACTTGTTTAATGATCCTCTGAAATCTTGTAAGCACTATTAACTATCTGAATGACCTATCAGCAATTTGGTGACCCTCGCAGTGAAATTTTCCTTTCCTGAATCTATATTGTGCAATCAGTTTGTTTTTGAATTCAATAGTTTAAAGTAAAAACAAAACTTTATATCATACTGACCTTGAGGTCTTTACATTATCCCTCAAAATTCTGTTTTAGAATCAGAAGAAAAGAATGGGAACAAAAGAATCTGAATTTTATTTTCTAGGTTCTAGGCATTTGAAACAACAATTTTTTTCTTATTGTTTGGGACTCCTATCAGATAGGATCAGACAGACCTTAGGAAGATCCCAGACAGACTTGCAAGTTTCTGTGCAATTCAACATTGTCTTTACGAGAAATATCAATAGGAAAAAAAAATGCTTGTGAACTAGAACCTAAAAAACATCTAAATGCTTACCTACATGAAGAGGAACCAATACATGTGCAGGCTAACTTAATCAAACCACTTTCAATTTTGTACAGCAATTTATTTGTCCAAATCTCCAGCTAAAAGAAAATGTTTTCAAAGTCCACATTGTCAAATATGATGCCACAATAGTTTGCATTTTTGTGAAGGTGTCCAAAATGGTTTGAGAAAAAAGTTAGACCGATAGGTTTACTCTAACTCATGTCTGATAGCATGTTGATGTGATGATCAGTAGGTTTACTCTAAGTCACATTTGATAGTATGTTGATATGACGTCACATGATTGGTTTCTTTTTGAAAGTTAGAGGAATCTCTTTGGGGATGAGTGTTGACATTACACTTAGGGCCCATTTTTCCACCTTCTATAACATGTATTGGAACTCCTATCCACTACTGGTCCCTCTTCCCTATTCCTTGTCTGTATCTGAAAGAAATGTTGCTAATGAATGCCATTTGACTTAAATGATTAGTGTAATCATTTATGAATAGTTGATAATAGTAGTTTTTTTTCTTTTGGAAGCTATATGTTCCTTTTGTTATTTAAAGGAATGAGGTTTGCTCCTGGTGTAATTATTTTGATAATGAAATTATCTGAGAAGTCTGTAAATTTTGGTTCCTTATTTTAATTTACAGTCTGTTGAAAGCTTAAAGCTTAAATTTGCTCGTGTTTTAGCTAGGTATCATCCAAAGATATTTTTTAAAGCTTATTATTCATTTATTTTCTCAATATTGTAATATTCAGAAGCACACAACTGTCTAGAGTAAATATTTCCAGTATACATGATAAGATTTGGGATTGTTCTTCGCAGTGGTTGAAATCCAGGACAGAAATAGGACAAGTTACTGATCACCTATGCACGCTTAAATCAATTGTGGATCAACCGATCAAGTGACACCTGGGCTGAGAGCAATATGACAAACCTTTCAACATGTGAGGCTGAATCATGTTGCATTGGAGTGACTTGCAATGGCACTAATTCTGTCATACATGATAGCTCTGAGAAGAAAAATAATGCAATTATTTTCGGTAGACCTTCCAATGAACCATTGTGGAGGCGCTCCATTTTTTGCTATGGAATTGGACATATGTTGAATGATCTCACTTCAGCATGTTGGTTCACTTACCTTCTGATGTTTTTGACAGAAATTGGCTTGACTCCAAGGTGAGTTTCCTTGTGTTTCATCCAACTGATAATGTGGCTTATCCATGAAATTGTAAGGTTGTCTTTTTATTTTCAAGTAGATATTCACACATAAATGCTACTTGCAACTGTTATGGCAAGTATTCTCTCTGTTGTTAGTTGGATCCAAAATTATCAGGACTTGCAGTCCTAATAGGACAAGGGGATTAAAATCTAAAACAAGGGTATTGACGCTTAACTTTTGAAATAAAATCTGGTTTACTAAGGTCTATTAGAAGAAAAGTTGTAATATCTAGAAAATTTTGAGAGCATGGGACACTCTCACTTAGCCAACTAGTTTGAAAAATTGTCAGCAGTATATATTGCTTCAATTGAAATACTTGTCTTTGTATATGGCCATTGCCTTTTTGCCCATGCTTCTGCTTAATCAATGTGCTAGTTGTAATTGCCAATTATTTCTTGGAGATAGTATTGGATTTCCACGAGTCATTTATAAATTGACAAAGATCAGACCAAATATTTTAAGGGTTGAAACGTTTCTCGAATTCTTATAATTCTATTCCTAACTCCTATATATTGTTCCTAATAAGGGTGTTTGGATTGAACTTATCAAAAAACATTTTATAAATCTCTTAGTGCGCATGCCCACGGCACTTATTTATTACAAATATATCTATTCTAGGTGTGTAATGATAATCTATCTAATTGTTATGGCGTGCGGCAGACGGGTTTGTTAATTGAACTTATGAAAAAACAATTCGTAGATCTCTTAATGTGCATGCACACTACATTTATTTATTACAAAAATTAGGCATGAAATAACTTTCTATTCTAGATATATAATGGTAATCTATGCAATTGTAAAGGTGAAATCAGCTTATTCATATGTTCAATCCAAAGACCCTTCTTTTGGCCACATATCTCTATGCCATCCCCTATTTAGTTTTGTAAACTTGACAAGAACATCGTAATGCATTAACATTTTGACAAGTTACATTTTCTTGTGCTATGTTTGGTTGATGGTCCTATACTTACTGATCTATATTTCACTCCCATTTACACTTATTTCCATAAATTCACTATCTATTCATCCCCATTTCTTCCTCATTAGCACATATTCCATATGTTTTCTTGTAATGTCCCTTTCTAGAATTTTAGTAAAATAAGAGATTTACAATGTTAGCAACAGCATTCACTGACTAATGCAAACACAATGCCACCCAAGCTATTTCAACAACAGTAATTAATTAAACACTAACAAAATACATAAACTTGCACAATTGAATCACAACTCTTATATTGATATGAACACCACAATTGAGACTATTTTTACAGTCATTACAACAACACATTACAATAATAAAAACGTTAACAAGGTCTGGCAAAATTTGCAAACATGCCTTGAAGTTCCAATTCAATCACTAAGTGAGAATGCCCTCAAAGAACCAAAGAGTTTTCATTCTCTGATTCTAGTGAACAATGAGGTTCTGTCCACTGATCAGAGTTTCATATGTGTTTTCATTCACAGAAGATTGAATATAAGGCAACCATAAATACATAACATCCGTGATCCTTACAACTGCAAATCTTCTTAGCTTTATATTCAAGGGCTAAATTAGTAAGCCAGGAGCCAAGATAGTGCCACATTCAGAACCTTGGACTTCAGTATTGTTTATTTTCTACAACGCTTTTTCAATCCAATATTGAATTATTTTAAATTCATGCTTTTTTCTAGAACAATTATTCATACACCTTAGATTTGGATTATTGAAAGACGTCGGCAATAATTTAATGTGGGAATTAATTGGGTAGTTTGTTTTCTTTATTCAATCATGAGGTTCCTTCACCTTTTGGTGGTCTTCTGTTGGACTTTAATATCATTATCTTATCTTATCTTATCTTATCTAGTAAATGGTCTAATATTTGGAGGTTCTATCAATTAGGAACTTAGGATTTGCTTTTTTTCGGGAGTGTCAAACATTATTTAGTTTTGTCAAACCTGGTAGGATTCTTTGTATACCACAAGTTTCATTATGTCCATCACTAAATTAAATCTGTTTTCTTACAGAGATGCTGCTATTGTTATGCTCTCAGGACAGGTGGCAGATGCAGTTACAACCATTTTTGTTGGGGAACTGGTATGCTAAGTAGTTTTCTTGACATATGATGTGATATTTGTTACCAGTTTCAAATGTGGCACATCCATCTCTGCTTCGGTAATTTCTATCATAGCAACAATATAAATCTGCTCTTATGGAATTAAACCTAAGATTCATGGAATATGTTCTACATATTCAAAATGTCAGTTTTGTTTCTGATATACGCCCTTTTGTTTCTGCTTTAGTTGTTTCATTCCTTCTACATTATGTACTTTCTTTTGCAAAATTGTTGTGATACATTTTTCAAATTGCAAGTGTTTCATCAATTAAAATATAAGTGGAAATCATTTTTCCAAACTCATATATTTGATTGTTACTAAATAGATGAGGTTGATCATTGAATAATTTATATTCTTGTCCTAGTTGAAAACTTACTAAAGGCTTTAATTGGATTATTAAGCCATAAATCAAAACTTATAGCTTAGAATAAGAAAATGAAGAATGTCTATATACTAATTGTGTAAGTAAAAATAAGGATGTGTAATCTATTGCATTTGGAATCAACCAATTTTTTTTAACAGTGATTATGTTGGTGTAAATAGGTATTTACTATTTACACTTTACTTAAGTTTACTTAAGTTAGTGCATTATTTTATTATTTATTTTTATGAGACATTTAGGAGTTTGCGCACTTTTTTGAGTTGTCATGTTAACAACATAGAAGTACGCAGCTCTAATTATGCACATGGTGTCTACAACACTGGAGTTTGCATCATTCATTGAGTTGTCATGTAGACAACATAGTTATTCGCACTCCTAATTTAGCACATGTTGTCTACAACATTGATTTGTGTGTCACACCATTGTAGGCTTATCCTCTCATCATCGCACTTACTTCTGTGCTTAATGGAGGATAACCCATATCTGGTGGACATGTGCCTGGTTGTATGACTTATCATGATGCTGATTTCGAGGCATTCTAGATGCATCTCAAAGGCCTTTATATATAGGCACTCCTAGTGTACTTGTACATTGTATTGAATACTATATAGTTATTCTGATCATACTCTTGTCTAATTTGTGCTTGTGTTTTGAGTTCTTTGGTCTGGGTGAATTCTGCCCTAAGGCAGATTCTTACATGGTATTAGAGCTGAGGGAGATACTCGTCACATAGCCATTGGAGACCTCGTTGCTTCATCTCTCAAAGGGACCCGATTCAGATCCGGAGCATCTACAGCAATTTGGAGTGTCTAGAGTCAAAGCGGACCTCGCCATTGCGTCCGGAGCGACATTCGGTGAAGATTGACTATAAATTTGCCGATTTTAAGCAATAGTCGACCGTGAGGCAAATTTTTTTTGCAAATTGGAACCCGAAGGCTCGATTTGCAAAGTTGGGTACGATCTTTTATTGATCTGTTTAATTCATTTTTGGATCTGTAATTCCAAATTTTTTTCTGCTCTTTCAGAATTGTTTTTTCGTTCAAGCAGAGAAATTTTTTTTAGCACAGGCACCGGATAGTCACACCTCGGCCCTGCGCAGAGAATATTTTGTAGAATATTCTATTTTTTATTGGCAGGCATATAATCTAGCAGCAGCTCTACAAATTTCCGGCAAATATTTTTATTCCATATTCACACTACGATATCGTATTCCATTTGAAAATCTAGGGTCCACATGTTTTGCAGCACACATTGACCACTGGAAGCGAGCTTAGCCCATCACTGGCAATCTCGCTAGTTCTTTTTGAACTCTGTAGGTTTTTTGTTTTATATAACAATCTCCCCCCAGCATTGATCAATTTGGGACTAAATGAAAAGAAACCCTTGTCGCCGTTTAACATTCCATCCATTGGAATACAAAAATCGGCGCCACAATTTTCAAACTCCGCCGTCTGCAGTTGCTGCCAACCCGCCCTCCACTCGGCAAACACCAGCATTGCCACGCAGCAGAAAAGTGAAGGCGCATTCACCATCTGAGCCCTCCACGTGGAATTTCCACCTCTGTGACTGTGCCAGCTCGGACCCTACGCACGCCAGGCGATAATTAATTCGCTAAAGCCTGCACTCAAGTACACCTCAGATAGACACGTGGCAGCAGTCCAGTCGGTGAAGCCACATTAGATAAATGTACACGTCAGTTGCCAAGTCAGAGCGTATGCCACACAAGCGCCATGCCACTTGCTATACAATTGACTCGGAGTGACAAGTCATTTTTCTGTATAGGTTGTACATGTCCATACAGTTGACATCAGTAGCCGTATAGGGTGACGTCATCGCCACGTCAGTAGGGGCTTGTGTTTTCATTGACATCAGTTAAATACGAGCCTAAATTTGACAGCCGTATGATTGTCATTCAGGGGCATTTTTGAATTGCAACAACGGCCGTTTGACGGTCAAATTTAACCTAGTGTTTTTCTCTCCAAACCCCTCTTCAGATGTAGCTTTGATTTGGTAGCCCGACTTCAAGAGGCCATAACTCGGTCATCCGGACTCCAAATGAGGTGCGATTTTTTTTGATTTTATGTAAAATTTCCTGAATTTTTCAGTGGTGCAGCTGTTTTCTGATTTTGGTGCATGGATTTGTCAGAAAAAGCATTTTTTGGCAACTATACCTGTCTAATCCTACTTTTTGCAACTTCAAATGCATTGTACGGGCTCATCTGGACTAGTTTTTAAGTTCCGTTTTTTTGAAAGTGTATATTTTTTTGTCTACTTTTCAGATTTGTAGTCAGATTGTAGTCTTGTGTGGACAAAAATACCACTTTCAGAGATAGGTCCTGTTTTACATTGTATTGCTTCACAATTGTTGTATTTTTGAGCTACATTGTAAAAGTCTAGCTTTGTACTCTATACAGAGGTTGTAATTAGAAAAATCAGAAAGCTCACTTTGTCCATTTTGACAAATGGCCCATTGTAAACACACTATATATAAAGTGCCAAAATCATTCATTTGGGGGGGGATTTTTTGATTGAGTGAAAAGCAAGGGGTGTGTACTGTGTACTGTGCCTCCTTGATCTCGTGTTCTTGTATTATGGGTTTTTTTCAAAGTTAACTCCACATAATTATGCTACTTGGAAAGAAAACATTAAGGAACCATTGGCAGAAAAAGGTTTATTGCTTTATGTCACTAGTGTAGCAAAGAAACCTCCTACCGATGTTGATGAAGCTCGGAAAGAAGACTGGGAATCCAAACAAGAGATGGCCCTAGGAACCTTGTTGAAAAACATCTATGATCCTATCAAATTTCACATTAGGAAGCTTACCAATCCAATAGAGGTTTCGGCTAAACTTGAAGCTTTGTATGGGATAGTAGATGAAGACATGGCTTACACCATAGAGGATAAACTTCTTAAGTTGGATCCTAGAAATTTCGACACTATCAAAGACTATCTTACCCAAGTAGAAATGTATAGGGCACAACTTAAGGATTGTGGTGAACCCATCAAGGATGGAAAGATGATCAAGCACATCATGACTCATCTTCCATTTGAATATGGTCCTTTTGATTCTAGTTTTAATACACACAAATTAACGATGGGTAGTGCCTATGGTAAGCCTTCATTTGAGAAATTTTCAGAAATGTTGATCTTAGAACATGACAATCTAGTGGGTATGAGAATTCTCAAGTCTTCCAAGACCAAAGCGTTGGTAACAAATGAATGTAATTCAAGTGGTAAAAACTCCAACAAGAAGCAAAAGCAATGGAAGGCTAAGCAGATTGATGAATTGATCAACATAATGAGGAAACACAAAATTGATGTACCAAATGCATATAAGGATAAGGGACCTTCATCCACTTCAAAGGGTAAGGGACAAGCTTTAGTAGCTAGTACAAATAATGCTGAGGAATGGGTTCTTGATTCAAGAGCAACACATCATATGGGTGCTTCAAGGGAGCAATTTTCCTTGTTAAAACCATCTAATGTGCCTTACATCTATGTGGGCAATGATACTCGAGTGGAAGTTGAAGGGAAAGGCAATGTTGACTTGGAAAATGATGTCTTCAAGGATGTACTACATGTTCCTAACCTTAACACCAACCTTCTCTCTATCTATCAGATAACTCACTATGGATGTGGAACAAAGTAGAGTTCCTCCCCGATACAGTTGTGGTGAAAAATCTCAAAGATGATTCAATGGTGGCGGTTGGAAAGGCAAATCATGAGACAAGACTTTATTCTTTCACACATTTTGTGCCTAAGTCCACTTCTCTTGCCTTGTTGACTCATTCAAACACACAAAGTAAACTATGGCACGAGAGATTTGGACATCTTAATTGTCACTACCTTCAGCAACTCAGCAGCAAGGAAATGGCCGTTGGTCTACCTCAAGTCAAATACTCAGAGGGTGTATGTCTAGGTTGTGAAGCAGGCAAGCATCCCAAAGAGAAATATGACAAGGGGAAGTCTTGGAAGGCAACTACTGTTCTCGAATTGGTTCATAGTGATGTAGCTGGCCCATTTCCAGTACCATCTTTTGGTAAGGCCCTCTATGTTCTCACATTTATTGATGACTTTTCACGATACACTTGGGTCTTTTTCCTAGCTCATAAGAGTGAAGCATTTGATAACTTCATCACCTTCAAAGCTCAAGTTGAGAAAAAATCAGGGAAAGCCATCAAGATCCTACGAACAAATAATGGCAGGGAATATATCAACTCTAGAATTATAGACTTTTGCACACATGAGGGTATAGATCTTCAACATTCAGTTGCATACATGCCACAATAGAACGGTGTAGCTGAAAGAAAGAATAGAGCCCTTAAGGAAATGACCACTTGCATGCTTCAACATAAGTCTCTAGATCAAGTGTTTTGGGCAAAAGCCATGTGTTGTGCCAACTACATCCAAAACAGAAATCTGCATAAGGCCTTAGATGGAATAACACCTTTTGAGGCTTGGTGTGGTAGAAAACCAAGTGTTAAACACTTCAAAGTTTTTGGTTGTCTAGCATGGGCAAGGATACCTCCACAAAAGCGAAAGGCATTAGAACCACAAAGCAAACCATGCATACTTGTTGGATATCTTGACCATCTCAAAGCATACGAACTAATGGATCCAATGACTCATGAAATCTTTTATGAGAGGAGTGTTCACTTTGAAGAGACATGTCCAAGTTTGGCTTCTTCAACTCCTCCTTCCTCCTTTATGGACAGTGATCATAGTGATGATAGTGACTCGGAAGATGAGATTCCTTCAACCTTGACTCGCAGGACACCACCTTCGCAGGGTCAACAAACAATTGAGGCCATTCCTTCGTCTTCTTCCACTAAACCTCGTTGGGCACAACAAACCCTTGATGCAGTAGGTTCATTGGTGGGAAATCCTTCAGACAGTCGGAGGACTAGGTCACAACACAAGTCATTTCCACATGCATATATAGCCATTGCTTCAGATCCACTGTCATTTAAGGAAGCATCAGGGATTCCAGAATGGGACAAGGCTATGGAGGAAGAATATAATTCTTTGATGAAAAACAACACTTGGGACTTAGCTCCCCTTCCTAAGGGAAGAAAAGTGGTTTGATGTAAGTGGATCTATTGAACCAAATTTGCAGCGGATGGAAGTGTGGATAAACATAAGACTAGACTAGTTGCCAAAGGTTTCTCGTAGGTTCTAGGTATTGACTATACAGAGACTTTTGCACTAGTTGCCAAGATGAACTCCATTCGCTTGACACTAGCTATTGCTGCAGCTCAAGATTGGGTTGTACACCAGATGGATGTTAAGAGTGCTTTTTTGAATGGTGATCTTCATGAGGAAATTTATATGGAGCAGCCACAGGGGTTCGTACAGGATTCTACTATGGTTTGTAGATTGAAGAAGTCTATTTATGGTCTTAAGCAGGCTCCTCGGGCTTGGTATGCCAAAATGGATTCCTTCCTACTCTCTGCAGGATTCACTAGATGTCACTTTGATTCGAATGTATACATTCTTCAGAAAGATGACTCTCACTTGATACTAGTGCTTTATGTAAATGACTTGATCATTACAGGGAGCACTTCATCCATCATTGCCAGCGTCAAGACCTCTCTATAGGACAGATTTTCCATGACAAACTTGGGTTTGCTACATTACTTCCTTGGCATTGAGATCACATAGTCTTTAGCAGGGATATCACTTTCACAACTCAAGTATGCTCTTGACTTGCTTTCTTGGTTTCACATGAGTGGCTGCAAGCCTGCTCCTACTCCCTTCCTATTAGGTGTCAAGCTAGAGGCTAAGTGTACCACTCCACTTGTTAATGCTACATTATACAGACAGTTAGTTGGGAGCCTTATCTACTTGACACATACACTCCTTGATATTGCTTTTGCAGTTGGCATGGTTTTATGCTTTATGTAAGAACCTCATGAGCTTCATTGGAAGGCTGCCAAGCGCATTTTGCATTACATAAAGGGTACATATACACATGGGATACATTATGCAGTAGGTACAGGACTTCAGTTGGTTGGATACATAGACTCAAACTATGCAGGGGACTTAGATTCTCGCAAGTCTACTTCAGGGTACATATTTCACCTTGGTTCTAGCCCTATTTGTTGGCAAAGTAAGAAGCAAAACAATGTTGCTCTTTCTTCCATAGAGGCTGAGTATAGGAGCTGTCAATGCAGCTACAGAGGCTCTTTCGTTACAACATATCTTGGAGGAGTTTGGATTTGATCTACCTAAGCCTATAGTTATTCATTGTGACAATCAAAGTGCCATTGAGATTTCTAAGCATCTAGTTCAGCATCAGCGGACTAAGCACATTGAGGTTCATATGCACTACATCAGAGAGCTTATACATGAGTAGATCATTGCACTACAGTACTATCCTACAATAGAGCAGGTCGCTGATATCTTCACCAAACCCTTCACCGAGGTCAAGTGTATTCATTTGCGAGATCTCTTGGGGGTGCGGGATGTTGCAAAAAGGGGAGTCCCTTGACTTCTTTCTTTTTCTTCTTCTAGGAGGGATTTTTTCCTCTTATGAGGTCTTCTTCTCTCTCATCTTCTTTATTGTACTCATCTCTTTTTTTGGAGGAGGGTATTTCCCATGAGATTTTCCCTCTTTCTCCGCTTTATGAGAGATTGCATTGCATCATTCTATAGCATTGCTTTTGTACATGGGTACCTAACATGGCCTAGTAGCTGGGACCCATCATGCATTTGTGAGCTGCATTCCCCTAAGTTGCACTTAAGGGGGGGTGTTGGTGTAAATAGGTATTTTCTATTTACACTTTACTTAAGTTTACTTAGGTTAGTGCATTATTTTATTATTTTGCATTATGAGACACTTAGGAGTTTGCGCACCTTTTTGAGTTGTCATGTTGACAACATAGAAGTACACAACTCTAATTATGCACATGGTGTCTACAACATTGGAGTTTGCATCATTCACTGAGTTGTCATGTAGACAACACAGTTATTCACACTCCTAATTTAGCACATGTTGTCTACAACACTGATTTGCGTGTCACACCATTGTAGGCTTATCCTCTCATCATCGCACTTACTTCTGTGCTTAATGGAGGATAACCCATATTTGGTGGACATGTACCTGGTTGTATGACTTATCATGATGCTGATTCTGAGGCATTCTAGATGCATCTCAGAGGCCTTTATATACAGGCACTCCTAGTGTACTTGTACATCGTATTGAATACTATATAGTTATTCTGATCATACTCTGGTCTAATTTGTGCTTGTGTTTTGAGTTCCTTGCGCTTGGGTGAATTTTGCCCTAAGGCAGATTCTTACAGATTATTCTAAGTTCTAACTATTAAAAATATCCCATTAATTTGTGAAAGTTTTGTAGTACTAGCAAATCTTATAATTATTGTTGACAAGAAAAGAAAACAGACTATAGTAGAAAAAAAGTTAATTAGATATTTATAATTTAAACTAGAAATTTTCTTTTCCAGAACAAATGATGACCTGGATAAATTTTTTATCATAGAAGTGGACATAAATGTGCAAAATGAGAGATTGTAAAATTGAAAAATTCAATTCAACTTTGGAACATAAAAAGCAAGTTAACTAGAAAATGGGCAATGATAAGGCTTACTATTAATGTATTAAGCTAAATATATGATGTCTTCTAGCACTATCAATTTTACCTACAAAAGGAAGTGTGTTTATCTGAATGAAATTAGTTGCTTTGGCTGAAGGTTACATAAAATAGATGCTAAGGTCATGAATGTGCCAGGCATCTCCAATTCAGTCAAAGTCTAAACTAACAGAAACAGTACAAAAAATAAACAGTTACACAACATAATATTAATATTCAAGTGGCACTGTAATAAATCAGTGACATTTAGTTTTGTTCAAATACAGAATTATTCCAGATTTATTTAGGACCATAAGGTATGGTTTTCTTATCTTTTTCTTAGCACCACTTTTTAGTTAATGTAAGTGGGACGACTTCCTTGCTAGTGTTACTTTCAGACCAGTGTCTGAAATGAATGAACAAAATTAACATCACTAGCATCCTAGGATTCCAAGCTGCACCTATCCTTTTTGCAGTCTAGGATAATAAGTTTTATAGTGTATTGTCTGCCCATGCATGAATCTAATATTGCTTTGGATCCAATGATTATTTATTTCTTCAAGTATTTTCAATGAAGATAATGTCATGTGTCTTACATTTCTCACCAGAGCTAATTACTTGATTACTTATAATCAGATGGCTGTCTTTTTGTTTTTTCTCTTTCACTAGAAAAGTATATATCACTTCAAGTTGCTTTAAATAGGAAATACTTTTTACTCCAAGATTCATCGAGGAATGAATATTATTTATCACCATGCTGTTATTCAGTTTGAATGCTATTTTTTTGAATATAAGTTATTTGACTCTTTTAGAATTTGCCAAAGGACTAAATGAGAATCTGGTATGGTCTTCTTTGGGATGATTTATGCTATGCTTACAAACGACTACATGTTCTAGATCGATAGGTTTGGTCATTTTAAACTGTGGCATGGTGGTGGATCAGTTCTGGTTGCTGTTTCCTTTTCTTCTGTCTTTGGGGGTTGCTTGGTATGCACGATCTTCAGGACTGATTCTCTTACAGTAAGCACAATCGGATATAGTATCTTTGCTGCAATCTTCAATGTTGGATGGGCAGCCACTCAAGTCTCTCACATGTAATAAACTTTGTCATTCTTAATAGGATTGGAAATGGTGCTGTATATTCGCATTTAACCTTCAATGTCCATCAGCTTGTTTTTGCAGCAAGATGATAATTTTCTTTAGTCTTTGCAATGATTTTGTATAGAATTTTATTGGAAATTGTTAATGATTGTGTTTTTTTCTAGCTAATATATACATTTAATTGTTTCTTAGGGCAATGGTGAACTGTATTACAGCAAATTCTACTAGTAGAGTTGCACTAACAAGTTGTCGTAATGCTTTTACCATGGTATGTCTATTTTCTTTCACTTAATTTTTGATATTAAATTTTAAAGATTAGGACTTTTCCTTCCTAACTAGGATGCTCTAATTTCTGCAGGATTTGTTTTAGGACTTAACCTTTCTAACTAGGATGCTCTAATTCCCTCAAAATTTGTTTTGTTCTATAGACTCTTGCATGTATGTTCTTTATTTTCAAAATCTTGTTGATGGTGAATATAGGTTGCAAATCTTTCACTATATGCAATTGCATTCAGTGTATTCAAAGTCATCTCAGGCAATGATTCTATTGGCATTGAGAGACAGGTAGGGTATTTACCATATTGGATCTAATAGTACTGTACCAAAGATGATAATGGTTTTTCACCTCAGCATTTTTTAGAATTAATTTTTGTTTCTTATATTGGACAGTACCGCTG
Source organism: Cupressus sempervirens (assembly GCA_028749045.1). Lineage (NCBI taxonomy): Eukaryota > Viridiplantae > Streptophyta > Pinopsida > Cupressales > Cupressaceae > Cupressus > Cupressus sempervirens. The sequence continues at coordinate 230,378,332 of CM053783.1, read as the reverse complement.
GATTGCAGTTATGTCAATTATTATTGGAAGCTGCTTTGTAATCATTTTTCATCTTGGTGTCAAAGAGCCAAGGTGGGTGGGCCCTTCATAAGGTTTCCTTCATTTCATATTTTTATTAATGTTATAGAAATTGGCTAGTTCATTTATAAACTTTTGACCTCTCATTTTCCCTTTATGGTGCCCAATGTATTGATGGTAACTGTTTTCATGGAGTTGATTATGTGTTGACTGAGTTCTTATTAAACTGGTTTTTCTACAGATTGCAACATCACAAACTACAAAAAGGTCAAAAAGGAATTTCGTGGTTTTACTGGTTCAAGAAGATTCTATATTACCAAGTTGCTTTGGTTTATATGCTTGCTCGACTTATAACAAATGTGTCACAGGTGAGGAGTTCTAACCATCTGTCCATCATCTCTTGGATTTACTATCTTGTACATTAGGATTGTGTGAAAGTATCATGGGATCTGGAGGTTGATTAGGCTGATTTGTAGTTAACGAAAATTGTATTGATGCTGAAATAAGAGTCCAGAGAATTTACAAATCTGGAATCTGAAACAAAGGGAAATGTTTGTGAATTTTATAATTGCTAAATTTGATTTCTCCATGAGGTCAAATCATTTTATAAATCTAGATTTTTTGAAAATCTTAGGAAATATTTCTAGAGCAATTGAAAAATGAAGACCTACAAGCATCTGAACTATATCTGACTGGCTTCTATAACTATGGTTCATATGGTGCATTCCTAGAGACTAAGGGGGCACATTTTACTATTCCTAATAGAAATGACAATATTGTTGATAAAAAGAGGTAAAAATAGTTTAGCTTGAAGAAAAGTCATAAGATGCTTAACCAACTCTTAACAACCCTCAAAACACTTGAATAACTTCAAAAACACTAGAAAATGGAATGCAATCATTTGGTAGAAAAATGAGAACCGAATAAGTCATGGAGAAGAAAACATGGAAAAGCATAGAGACAACCAAAAGTATTGTCACACAATGTGCAGTAGAGCATGGAAAGATTTTGTGGGTTTTGTTGTTTATGAATTTCAGATGTTTCAAGTTTTTCTTCATCTTGAGGTTGAGGAGGTTCACTAGACAAACACAAACATCATCTTGATTTTAGCCTTAAACAAAACTCAATCAAAGGGGTGAAAGATTGATGCTGGGAAATTGGTATTGTGATATGTAAGTAATGTAGGTGTTGGTATGGGTACTGGGTTTGGCAACTTTTTCCCTTGAGCAAAGTTATGAGATACAAATATATATTTGTATATGTAGCTATCTAATTTGTGTTTACGTGTATGAATGTGTGTATGTGTATGTGTATATGTATGTGTGTGTATGTATATTTATATATTTGTGTATGTGTATATGTATGTATGTATGTGTTTGTATGTATATACGTGCACATGCATGTATATATGTACTACAATGCATTGGCTGTAAGCTCATTGTGGCGTGATTGCCCTTTGGATACATCTAACCTATAGTACCCCTATGTCCTAGTTGATTGTGACATATAGTACCACTATTCCTTGGCTAAAAATGCCTTATAGAAACAACTTGGTAGCTAATAGAATCCTACTGCTACATAATGCCCCAAAAATGTAGCAAAACATGGGGACTTGCACCCCCCCAAAAGAAAACAAAAACAAAAAAGCCTTAAAGTATCTGTCCCCGAGACTTCCCTGCACTAGGTTCTCGGAGTACCCGAGATCCCCACCTCTTCCATTCTACAATTACGCTGCAACTAGGATAAGCACTTGAATTTCTATTTGAATTTTGATTTTTGAATGTTACTATTGGGTATGTACTATGTTACCATGTTAAATGTTCAATGGTTTTGGTTAGTATCGATTTTTCTATGTTCAAGTATTTCAGTTTATTATGTCATACAAAACATCATTTCATAAGTAGCATTTCAAGTTCTACATGTATAGTATACAAGACCCCCTTGCCCCCCCCGCCATCCCCCCACCATCTCCCCGCTATCCTGAAATTGAGGCCCTTTGTCCCCCGTCCCAGAAACCTATCCCAATGTCTTGACATACCCCAGTTTTGGTGTTACACCACAAAAATGTATTAGACTCAACACCATCGAATGCTCTTCACCATCATTAACTATAATATGGCTGAAAAACTCCAACAATTCCACTACTGGATCAATAGTCAATTGGTAACTTTTATAAAGATTAAATCATTTCAGAAGTGCATCAAATGTGAGAAATATATAGTTAAGTATATTGTGAAGATGTATAGTGGAGAAACCTATTAATAGGGAAACCTTGTCAATTTAACAAGGCTATTTGTCAATGAGTGTGGTCTTACATTTCTAGATGGTCACTAGGAAGCTACATGAGAAAATATACATCAATTGCCTATTTGTAACAAAGTTGGAGTGCCATTTATTTTTACCCCAGTATGCATCCATTGCCTATTTGTGACAAAGTTGGAGTGCCATTTATTTTTCCCCATTGCTGCGCTTCATTTGCTAGCCAACACGAACAACCCTTGTCAAGACTCCCACCTTCACAGATAAGAACACAAGAAACAAGCCACAAAAGACACTATATGCATACCATACACCCAAATAGCCTTGATATAATGCCTTCTTATATTTGGCCATAATGCTCTTAATATTCCTAGCTTGATCTTATAATCAGTTACACTTGGAGGATGTTTATCTCAATGGACCTCCATAAACAAGCTACAATCAATAAGAACTAATACCATCCATATTGAATAATTATTTAATTTAAGCATGATTAAAGTCTTCATCACCATCTTTAGCACATTCTAGGTTGTTTCCATGAAGGGACACCAACATAAGAAGCATTCATATGGGGACCTATGTTGAAATAAGCTACTCTGTTCTTGATCCAAAATTTTGCCTCTCAATAAGGAGAAGAAAATTAAAATAGTCAAACTTCCTTAGATTAGAAAAGTAAATGCTATGCTACTTCACTAGATTCAAATAGAGTTTCTCTTGAGCACAACAATTTTACTTGACCAATCCAACTATTTAACAGGGAAGAGGTTGTATATGTTAAGCTTCCACTATCAAACCAAACTTGTCGTGATCACCTATTACCGATTGCTCTACTGCTTGTTCGTGCCTTATGGAAAAATAAATTGTTGTTAAGTTCACTACTGTTCAATGCTTCTGACGTTGTCTTGCCATCTCCATGCTCAGGTAATCCATGCTGGAAATCAAAATAAAATACTCATGCCCCCACTTGATAACTTAGTAATAATTACGGAAGAAACCATACATCTGTCTCCCAACTCGTCCAAACACCTTGTGTTATGATTGTCGAAGCTCAATGTCCTTCTGATGAAGATGCCACCGATTTGCAACAATGAGCACTACCAAGTCCTGTCAACTCCTCATTGGATAACAAAACCGTCGACATCCATGACTCATCCTCTCTTGCCATCTAATAAGTTTTGGAAAACAAGACTTCAATATTTGTATCACCACACAAACCTTCTCAAAGTAACAATCTAAATATATGTATTGTTATGTATTTTAATTTTTATTAAATGCCCAAAAGAGAGAGCATTCGATAAAATTGTTTTGAGTTTAGAAATCAAGGGGGGACATTACAGTCCTCCCTTCCTTGTATTGCTTGTCCTCAAGAAATTTATTTTGGATGCAAACAAATTTGCTCACTCTCCCACGTTGCGTCTTCAACTAGTAGGTCTTTCCATTTCACTAAGTATTCCTTAATCACCCACTTCTTGAATCAGCTTCCCTTCGTCATCCAATGGTGACATTATGGCTGATGGAATTACATTATGTCCCAAGGCTTTCTTGAGCCGTGAAACATGGAAGACATTGTGCACGTTGCTGCTTGAAGGCAGCTCCAGCATATAGGCTACTTCTTTAACATACTGAATAACTCGATAAAGCCCATAGTATCTTGGCTTCAGCTTCTTAGCTGCACTCCTCTTAAGGGAAGACTATCTATAAGGCTGCAACCTTAAATATACCAAATCATTAACTTCGAATTGCCTTTCCACCTTGTGCTGGGCTGCATATTACTTTTGCTGGTTTTGGGCTTGTTGAATATTCTCCTTCAACGATTTCACAATGTCTTTGCTCTGCTGCAATAAATTTGTAACTTTTGGGTACTCTACTATCCATCAAGACCAAATCCAAAAAACTCGATGGTTCGTCTCCATAGAGAGCCATGTATGGGGACATTTTAATGGTCATATGGTATGTTGAGTTTTAGTTATACTCACTTAAGTGCAACTACTTTACCCATGCTTTCTGCTGTCCTGGAACAAAGTCCTCAAATAACCCTCCAACCATATGTTAACAATTTTAGTTTGACCATCAATTTGTGGATGGTAGCTAGTGCTGGGAGTGAGCTCACTTCCACATAGCTTGAGCAACTCTTGCCAAAAAACTCATAAATTTCCTATCCCTGCCATTTACTATATTCCAGAGCAGCCCATGAAGTCTGAAAATTTGTCTGAAAAATACATTTGCTAATTTTGCTGGTGTGTATGTAAGTTGAAATGGCAAAGAAATGTGCAAATTTAGTTAATCTATCAACCACAACATAGATGCAGTTCTTTCCTTGGACAACAAGTAGACCCGTTATGAAATCCATAGAAATACTCTCCCATTTTTTATTGGGTATAGGCAAGGGCTATAACAAACCAATAGGGTATGTATTCTCATGTTTATTTTGTTGGTATGCTGGACATTCCTGTACAAATTTTTTGAACGTCATTTTTTAATCCTTTCTAACTGAACCTCTCTCTAATCTGCTTATGTGTTCTAAAAAAACCAGGGTGACCAATTATGGGAGCATAATGAAATGATTTCAGAACTTCCAGTTTGAACTTGGAATTAGGCAGTTAAAAAGCTCTATCCTTGTAAAGTATGAGTTCATTTTGCACCGTATACCTGTCATCATCTGTATTACCTTCAAGGAGGTTTGAGGCCCAAATATCTTTTACATATTCAGTTATAATATTTTTCTTCCGATCAGCTGTTATCTCCACAATTGAACATAAATGTGGCCTCCTTGACAAAGCATCAGCCACTATATTTCTTTTCCATTTGACATCATCAATATCAAAATCGTAGGCCTGCAATTTACTCACTCACTTTTCTTGTCTCTCTCTCAAATCTTGCTGGTTCAAAAAGTATTTGAGACTATTGAGATCAATTTTGACAGTAAACTTACTAAGAACAAGACATGGTCTGAACTTCACAAGAGTATGCATTATTGCTAGCTTTTATTTGTCATAAATTGAATAACTCTTTTCAGCTCCTTTTAATTTCCTACTTTCAAAAGCAATAGGATGTTTATTTTGTGTTAAGACGACACTAATTCCTTCATCTGAGGCATCACAGTCCATCTCAAAAGATTTAGTAAAATGAGGTATAGCCAAAACAGGGCATGAACTTACCAAGTTTTTGAACTAATCAAAACATTTTTGTGCCTTATCAGACCATGCAAAAGCTCCCTTTTTAGTTAAGTGAGTCAATGGGGCAGCAACCTGTGATAAACCTTTAACAAATCTTCTATAAAATCTACGTAACTTAAAGAAACCTTTCAACTGTGTTAAATTAAATGGGGTTGGCCAATCCATGATTGCCTTGATTTTTTCAGGATTAACACTAACTTCTTTAGAGCTGTTTATATGACTAAGGTACAACAGTTCTATTAAACCAAATTCACTTTAGACTCCTTTGCATATAAAGATTCATTCTCAAGAATGCTAAGCACTTTTTTTAAATGTTTCAAGTGCTCTTCCCAAGTACTATATCAAAATGTCATGTAAAAAATATTAAAACAAACTTATGGAGCTGCTTGTTGAAAATTCGGCTCATGCAAGGTTGGAAAGTAGTTGGTGCATTAGTTGGCCCAAAGGGCATGGCTAGGAACTTGTAGTGCCTAAAATGACATCTAAAAGCTGTCTTCTCAACATCCTTCTCTCGAACCTTGATTTTGTGTATCCCAATCTTAAGTCTATCTTAGAAAAGAAGCAAGCTCCATGCAACTTACCTATTAACTCATCAATGCAAGGTATAGGATATCTATTCTAAATCATCCTCCTTTTGAAAACTCTATAGTCAATGCACATGTGCATGGTTCCATCCTTTTTTTCCACCAATAGCTAAAGAGGCAAAAGGAACCTTGCATGGTCTAATGTGTCCCATTTCCAACAGCTCTTTGATAGCCTATTCTATCTCATCTTTATGCCTTTTTGAATGCCTGTCAAGATTAGTTATAACTGGTTTAACACCCAGTTCTATTATGTGTTCAATATCTCTATCTGGTGGAATACCATGTTATATTTATTCAACAAAATCTTAATCTCAAGTTGAAAAATCCTCTTTTGCTGTCCCAAATCAGTGGGTGTGATAACACACTCTGCTGCTCACTCCACTCGATCATGCCTCATCAATCTTTCCATTCTTTTGAAAGACTATTTTTAGACTACCATTTGTCATACCTCCAAGGATAACTTTCTTCCCTTCAAATTTTATCTCCATTATCTGCAGATTCATCCTAAATTCACCAAGTGAAAGGAGCCGCTAGATACCAAACACTGCATCAGTATCTCCAATACTAACCCCATAGAAGTTGTCTTTTAATTCATACTCACCCAACATAATATATAAGTTTGGAATCTTTTGAGTACATGCGAGTGTAAATCCATCAATAATCATTACTCTAAAGCTCTTTCATTCTTTGGTCCTTAATCCCCTTCTTGCTACAATACCTTCATCTGTAAAATTGTGTGTTGCATTTGTGTCAGTATGTGATTATTCTATGCCCACACATCACACTTCTAACTCTAAAAGAACTGATTTTCTGCAAGCTGATTAGTTGTCCATGCAACTCCTCTTCCACGTTCTTTTTTTGATTCTTTTGAAGAGGAATCTCCTCCACTAGTGCCGGTTGTGGATTGCCGTTTTGAATTTTCAAAACTTTTCAGATCCAATTCTTCTCTCATATCATTGATCCAACTATCATCATTACATGCTTTATCAATATTTTTAGGTTCAACTTGAAAAATCAAACAAACTTCATCTAGAGCAATCCTTCCTCAAGCCATAACTTCATGATCTTATCATCAATAATTTGGTTTTTAATATTATTTAACTTTACATACCTTGGAGCCTTGGAGTAGTAAACTCTTGTATATCAACTTCAATTTCATTAACAATCTTTTCAATTGATTCAATTTGATTATGTTTTTTTGTGATTCTAATCTGATTGTCTTCATTATCATCATCTGATCCATAATTGCATGTTCTTTCCTGAATCTGAAATCTTTCATCTACCTTCACATTGACACATTCAACTAGATTCTTTAGTAAAAAATTGTAGCAGTGGTAGACTCCGCTCTTTGTAGACTATGCAGGAAAATCTATGACCAAACTTTCCTGGACATCATCTCTCTTAATGTAGCATTTGCTTCTAAAAATTCTGAAATATTTAACTGTAGGCACATGTCCATACCATAGCTCATAAGATGTCTTATCGGTTCCTTGCTTAATCCTAACTCTATTCAAATTATAGACAGTTGTATTAATTTCTTCTTTCCAATATTTGTGACGCAACTTTCCTTCCAACATCATAGTCCTTGCAATGTCAAGGATTGTTTTGTTCCTTTTCTCTGCTATACAATTCTATTGAGGAGTTTTAGGAGTTGACTTGTGTTTCCTTATCCCATTATCTTCACAATATGCATTGACTTCTTCAGAAGTTAGCAGCAGAAAAAGAGAAGTTAGCAGCAGAAAAAGAGCAGTTGGTTGCCGAAAAGGAGCAACTGGCAGTAGCAAAGGAAAAAGAATTAGGGGAAATTGCAGACATGATGCAGTCAGCTCTAGAGCTTCAGATGGAGGCAGAACTAGAACTGAAGGTTAGGAAAGAATAAGTCTACAAGCTGCGGGCGGAGCTGAACGAGTTGAGAGCACGGAACACTACGCCAGGGACCCATCTTGCTGTTTATTATTTATGTATTGATGTACTTGGGTTATTGGTTATTTTGAGTTTTGTTGTATTGTCATCCGGAGACGACTTTTCATTTGGGGGGGGGGGGGAGGGGGGGATGATGTCGTCGGTAAAATTGTAATTCAGCCGACAGGCTCCTTCGGGAAGGTTCTTATTATGTAGCCGACGGGCCCTTCAGTAATTGTCATGTAGCCGACGGACCCCTTCGGGAGGTTCTTCGGAAAGTACATATACACCCTTCAGGATCATTGTAATGAGGAGAAACATAATGTAATGTTTTTGGCATATGCGAATAATAAAAGGAGTACTGCTGTTGTTGTTCTTGTTCCTTGTCTGTGTGCATTAATCCATTGATCTATGCGGTAAACATCTGTCAGATCTTAGACATTTCAGCTTGAAACTTGTCTCAATCTCAACTTTAGATTTAAAGATCTTGAATTTTTCAAAAGCTTTTGATTTTTCCTTCGAAAATGCAACCCACATCATCCTAAAATAGTCATAAATGAAAAGAATGAAATATCTCTCACCATAACAAGCCCTTGTCTTAGTAGCACTACATGGATATGTATGAACCAAATCTGAAATTCCATTTGCAGTATACATCTTGTTCTTAGAAGTAGATCTTGCTTGCTTTCCCATCTTACATTTCTTACTTATTGCATCAATAGGCTTCATCAACTTAGGCATATCTCTAACATCATTAGTAGAACTACTCATCACAATGTAAATTCACATGACAAAATCTCTTATGCCATAACCAACTATCATCAATCTTAGCAACGAAACATGTCTTCTTTGCAGAGGTCAAATGAAAAACATTGCCTCTGGTCTTTGTTCCAGATGCACACTCTCTATTCCAGACTCATTTGAGATAGTGCACATTCCATCCTTGAATTAAAACCTTAAACCATTCACCATACCACAGATTTGAGCAATTAAGTGCAATGAACGAAAAATAAAACCATAACACATAACACCAGATTTTATGTTGTGGAAACCCTGTTAGGAGAAAAGCCAAAGTGGGAATCAAACCCACTAGATGTTGTACTAGCACATGTAAAACCATGGTAAAGGTTGAAGGGGAATTCATATGCATTGAGGCACTTGCATGGAGCTCACTGCTCAAATACAAAAAGGGCAACCCTGATTGACCTACATTCCAATTTACAACAAGAGAAACAATTCTGATAGAGCAACAACTCAAGGGGTGGACAATAATCCACTGTAAGAATGAACTATTGATAGCATCAACTATGCCAACACAGCTCCAATGAAACGCATGAACTCTATAAGATCTCACTCATACCTCTTCTCAAAGGTCTCTGAATTTCGGTTACTGACTTTCCTTTGTATCACAACCTTTTTTCAGATCCACATTTTCAATCTCAACTTTGCATCATAACCATCACATACATAATCATCCCTCATACAATTCACCATAACTCTCTTTTACGTTGGCCCAATATGAGTTTATTCAAAATAAATCTCATCATCCAATGTAATAATGATGAATAGGTCCAGATTAATAATCTCCACACGTTGATCCAATATAACACATTTCCTGAGTCAGACAAGAAACACTACTCTGTCATTTGTTAACAGAAACATCTGTCTTTTCTGTCTTCAATCCACGAACAAATCTAGTAGAGAGTGCATAACCATGTCTGGATAGCATCTCTAAGCTTGCATACTAAGATTGGATTCCACCAAAAATTTCCTAAGAAACTACTGTACCACTGTCCAAAACTATCTATTGTAAAACTGTCTGAAAGCAGTCTCTGATAAATTCACTATAACTTCTACAAATGAAATCATGAGTACCTACGATGACATACATATCATCTCAACAAATCTAAGAATATGATTCTATCGTTTCAAGGTCACACCCGTAGAAATGTGTCTTTACCAAATTATCAAGTGCTGATGACAACTCAGAAAACTGTCTAACACATATGTTGACATCAATGAAAAAATATTAATGCCAAACATAACCAGCAACAATTCCATCAAGAATCTTTTCCAACATCCAACAAAGATACGAACAGATATAGTGTAAGTTGAACAACTTGCAAATGTAGCAAGAAGGAGGTCTGTAAAACAATAAAAGTAACTAGAAAGGCAGTCCACCTAATTTTTGGTCTGTTTTGGCTCTAGTATGGATTGTGAATAAACCAAAGTCTATATAATGTGTCTTGTAGGAAGAATAAGTCTTGGAGAAATGCCAAAAAAGAGGTGTGGTGGCATTGTTAGTAGAATAAGACATGAGACATTATTGAAAGGAAACTCAATGGTACAAGTGGGTGTTTAAGAAGAAATCTAGAGTAGATGTTACATTGGAGAAGTACAAGGCAGGCATGGTTGCAAAGGGTATGTTCCTAGTTGCAAATCATATGAAGAGAATTTGAAAATGCATCACTCTTTGTCATTGAAGTAGTGGTATTTAAGAAGAAATCTTGAGCAAATGGTGCATTGAAGAGGTACAAGGCAAGGTTGGTGGCAAAAGGGTATGTTCCTAGTTGCAAGTCATTTTGAAGAGAATTCACAAATGCATAATTGCCTGTAATTGGAATGTATGATAAAGTAGTGCACTTTTAGCATTGTTGTGCATGCTGTGATGGTTGAGATCTTGGTGGTGTTTTAGTTGACACTCAAAGGCACCACTAACAACAATAATGAATTAGGTGTTTGTCTCTAATATTTTGATTATAGTGTAGGAAGACATTTATATGGTTAAGATAAAGTTGGTCAATAATCTTTTACAAAAAGTGAGAAGTAAAAAATTATTTTATGTAGTAACCATCCATAAAGAGAACTCATGTTTCATGTAATGTGGAGTGTACTATAATGTATGGCCATGAGATAGTTGTGTGATTGTTGATATTCTACATAGCAATTAGATAGTTATATGTACTCAATTCAAGCGAGTTTCTCTGTCCTCAAATTCTATCCCTTTTATGCAATTAGGCTATACTAGTCCTATCATATATAGCTGGTGTTCTTATCTCCATCATAGATAATTGATTTAATTACCTCCATCATAGATAACTGATCCGATTTATTTCCTTAAAATATACATTGGTCAAAGTTTGCATATGTGTTGATCTCTCTCATCTTTTATTTGTACATATCATTTATTGGACGTTGCAAAGGTCTCAAATATTCTAATTTTGGAGACTTTTGTTTTGTTCAAATTTCTTAGCACAATGTGAAGTGCCTTCGTTTTTTCTTTCTTGTTATGCCATTTCTTCAAAGCCTTAAATGAATTTATTTTGGCATGCCTTTGATCTATTCCCTTCATTTGACTTCCTTTCTTTATGGGAAATTTGAAGTTTTCCTTCTTCGTTTGCCTTTCCTTTGAAGTCCTTTTTCCTTTGCCCCCATTAGGATCTTGGACATTGATTGCTAGCCTTTGCTCCTTTTCCCTATCAAAACATTGGAGTTTGCATTTCTAGCACCCCTTTAAACCATTGTAACAAGAATCACAACGATTCACACAATTCGATTCAAGCCAAATGATTTTTCGTGAATCGGTGAATTGAATCAGCGATAAAGGGTTTATGAAATAAGTTACTAAATTTCAAGGGTTTTTTAAATTTGCCGATTCGTTTCCGATTCATGGCCGATTCACAATTTGATTCGGCCATGCTGATTCCGATTCTCGTTACTTTTCTTTAAACCTTGCTCTTTTCCTTTGCATTTGACACGGTATTGGACATTTTCTTACTAGCATGTTTTTAATTAGGACCCCAACTCCTTGATTTTTTCCACCAAGTTACCTTTCAGAGTTAGAGTTTCAACCATCTCTTTATTTGGGTACCATTTCCTTAGTATCCCTTGCCCTTGATTTTTGAATTTTTCATATGATAACTTTTTGGATTTGTGATTTGAGAATATTTCTAATGTGAGACATATTATGGTGTACTTTCAAACCCGATAGTTGACTCTTTACATTGTATTATGGTATTGCCTTAATGGGATTGCATGTTTAGATGTATTCTTTGTGTGTGTGTTAAGGGATGAATTTCTTGTCATTGTCAACTCTTAATCCCCAACTTCTTGAAAATGATGTCGGTCATTAGGTCTCCTTAAACCCTGGTCCTTGAAACTCCAAAACTTATGTTTTGCATTGTTCACTCCCACCTACTTCCTTCCATGATCTAAAATACGATTAATCGAATAAGGGCCTACATCTACCAAATTGGATATTTCCTCCCCGATAACAACTTTTCTCCTCAACAATGTTGGATTCAGATTTACTTTTGGTGATGAAGGATGGAGTCAACCATACTTTCATTAATGTAGTGGTTGGGTTCTGACTCATGTTCCTTGCACTGGACCTAAATAGTTCATCTCATGAATTTCACATGCTCTAAGCTTTCCTTACAAGCAACATCCATTATTTATCTAGGAACCAATTGAGCACCATATATGTTTGTTTGTTTTTTCAAGGTGGTCAGCCATCTTGTCCTTCTGCATGACTACAAGCCAAATGAGCTCTTAGGGATTCAACTCATTTGCTCCATCAAAGTAGTTAATATTTGTAAATGTCGAGGATTTTAATTTTATAAATGGTTCTTGTAGTTGAATGTCTCCACCAGACTTCATAATTCCTCCTAATTCATCGGTATAAATGTAATTGAAGATTATTTGAATGCAACATCATTCTAAGTTGTTATAGGCTTTGCAATGGTCTTTTCTTTATTTCTTGTGAATTTCTATTGCTTGGGATGGCTTGCCAAGTATGTTTTGTTGCTTGATATCATTGTTTATGGTGTTTTGTATGCATAGCTTATATGCTGTTGCAATTTCAATTTTTTGTTCCTAATGATGTTCTTGGACTTTGTAACCTAATGGATAAACGTTGGTCTTGGAAGCAGCAATCTACGATGCACTTTGTACTAACACATCTTTCACCAGTACATTAGATTAAGTGGTAGTCAGCATGCATTTTATGATTCAATACTCTAATCAGGGAAAACATCCTTAGTGGTCTGTAATTTTAGTCATCTTTGGAGAATCATGTTGTGCTGACCCATTTCTTGTTGTTATGCAGCGCCATTCTTATCATACTAATAGAGCTTGAAGTAGTAGGTTAATCCTCAACCTAGTGATACCTTTTGGTTTCAGGCGTACATAGTGCACTATTGCATAGCACATTTTTCTATATCTATTGTGTTTAATCCTATTTAGGGTAGGTATAGGGAAGCAACCTTGCTTGTAGTTGAGCTTGAAGGCAAAGGAGGCTGATTTTAGTTTAGGTATTTGGTACCTACAACTCTAAGCACCAACAAGTTAGATGGGAGGTATTGCATGAAGATGGCTATATCTATTTGCTTGTATAAATGGAATGAGATTCGTGAGTATAATATTGTGAGCATACTTTTAATGAGGTTGTATATTGTAGTTTGTAGAATGAACTTTGTAAAATAGACTTTTTTTAACTGGATGTAAAATTTCCTGTGAATATAATTATCTGTCCTTTTGTTGGTTGGTTTATCTTAGAAATGGTTTGCTAAGTTTTTGTCTCATCAATTTCTATGCTCTGTTTACTCTGTCACATGCTTTTGTCAATGTTGAGTAATTGAATTTTATAAAACATGCAATTGAAATTGATTACATGATCTTAAAGAGTTCCAATATTTCAGTATATTGCTCAGCTGTATTAGGGACTCATTTCCCAAGAATGGGTCTATTTCTAAAGCTTACTTCTGTAATTTGTTTATATATTTTGGCATGTTGTTCACTCTCTCTCTCTCTCTCTTTCTCTCTCTCTCTCTCACTTAGACAGCTGTTAAGAAAATCAGTAATTATGTATGTTAACTTTACAACACATAAAAAGTTTCTACCTTTGGGGGCCAGTATAATTTGATCTTGGATTAGGCCACTAATTAATTTTGGACATGGTATTTGGGATTTTGATACCAGATTTGTGACAACTCATTACTTGAAATAACATACAAATTGCAATAACATACATATTCAAAGCACTTGTTGGCCATGAGGTAAGAGATATGTATTCCACTCAGTTCTTGGTGAGGGTAAATAGCTTAGATTTTGAGGATACAATTTCAAAATCAGCTAGTAGGATTTCCATCTCAAACATATCAACAATGCACAGAAAACTCTTAAAAAAGGCACCCAAATAATAGTCAAGATTGTTAACTTGTTTACTTCATATGTTACCTGATTAGCAGTAGCACCAAAACGGTCACAATCATGAAGTCATCAGGTCTCTTTTATAAAACTCCCAGCAGAAGAGGAACTTAATGCACGCTAAATTCCTAAGGATTTAGAAGTTAATATTTATGGTTGTCATGGGAAATCTATTAGCTTCTACTTCTTTTTTCTTTTTTCTTTTATCCAAGTTTCCCAGAGAGAACTTATAGTGCACTTTGTAAAACCCAAAATTGGTTACATTTGTGGACAATATATGAGATTTTAAAAGAAAAACCCCAAAATGATCATATTTGTGGACAATATATGAAAATTAAAAGAATTGAGATGTCTAATGTAGAATTGTACATGTGGGATCTCAGTTAGCTACAAAAATTAATTTTTAGTATGCTCTGATTCAAAGACTACAAAAGAATATGCTTTGTTGTAAAAAATGGGTTTTCCTCATTTGTTCTGTTAGGCGATAATATCTACAGATGTGAGATCTTGTTTCAGTCATGGGTTTATTTTGTCGATGAGACATAATGATGTTTAATTTTGGATGTTTCATGCAGGCTCTTCTTGCTTTCTATCTTATAGACGATCTTCAGATGGTGCAGTCTTCTAAGGCAGTGGTAAATTGATGAGAAGTATTTATTTTCAACATAAAGTATTGTGCATCTCTGGTAGAATAATGATCTCTGGATTAAATTCCAGTTTTTGTAGACTGCTGATTTTCTGGTTGTTGTTATGTTATTTCCAGGTGCCTGCGATTATTTATGTTTGCAGCTTTATGACATCTATTGGTTTGCAGGTCTTAAAGCTTGTGTCTTCTGCATGCATATGCAAGTCATTATAGAAAAAATGTTTCGACTCTTCAAACACTAATTTTTTTCTATGCTTTTTTGCATCAGGAATTACAATGGACTAGCTATCGTGTTAAAGCATTTTTCACTGTTGGAGCACTTTTATGGATGTTTTCTGGGTCTGCATTATATCTTCTACCAACGAATATGTGGAGCTATATTTATTTCATATCAGTGATCATTGGTGTTGGAAATGCTTTGGTGATGGTATGTTCATGGATATCTCCAGCTACACCCTCTTTGAATCAAATCATATTAATAATTAACCAAAGTAGCTGGATACAACTCTGTGCCTCTGGGCACATGTATCTCTGTATCCGTATTGGATACAGATATGCACAGGATATGGATACATGATGGATACCGTACCCACATGTGCCCAAAGAAACCTTGATTTTCCAACCATGTCTAATACTGTTCAATTCGATTTTTTTAAAGCTCAATAAATCTTTCTAAATTTTAAAAAACTTTAATCATGCAATTTTTTATTTTTCTAATTTGGTATAAACCTCACCCTGGGGTTGTGTGACTGGGATGGGGAAATGGGTTCTGGAGACAATTTTTTTCCTCTAGAGCAGGGGATGACAATGGGGACTACTATATGAAAAATAGGAATTTTTTTAAATATATAGGGAAACAAAGACTTTTTTTATGAAAACAAAGATAAAGCATGCTTATATAGATTATAGAACCTCAACATATAACGGTTGTGTTCAATAATTTAAATTGAGAGTTCACGAGTGAAAGTCAAACAGTTAATCAAAACTCAAAACATTATTAAAATAAATTAATGGGACAGCCAAGGGACAGTTTCCAGAAGTCTCCGAGTTTCAGGGATGCCCCCATTTCCAAGACTGGTTAAATTATGCTAGAAATGTGTCCCTGGGTAATAGTGGTTCTATAAACAAACCTACATCAAATGGGGAAGACAAATGAAATGTTTGTCTATTTCAGCAACCCATTTTTTTCCGGTTATCTTCCTATGCAGCTCCACTATAGTGAATTGTTAAATCAACTTATTATTATTTATGTAGCAATTTATGTCTATGTTGCTTTTAAAGTAATGAAAATAACCTCTAATAACTTAGAAATTGTATTACATAGCTTTATTTTAATTTATTTAAATGCAAACTTAGGAAATATTAAAATTTATTCAATTGGAAAGCCAAATTCAACTGGAAAGCCAAATCAACCAAATAATTGAACAGGTCCTGTCACCTGCCTGTGACTGATGTCAGGCAATGTGGGTCAACTGGCAGTCCCATTCCTAAAAACTAGGGATGCTCCTAGAAACTAGGGAATATACCCTGTCACCTTGAAACTGAAACCGTATACTGGCCCCGAGGAGCCTCAAATCTAATCATTGCCACAACCTCCTAAATTTTAGGAAAATCCCTAAAATTAAGGAACTGCTCCGACTGGCTCTCAAATTGACTATAGAACAAACTCTGGTCACTGAGTATCTAGTATGAGTCTCTATCCACCATTGCTAGCCTATGAGACTCCAATAATAGGTCAACTCTCATGACTTTGCTAGTGTGCAACGTTTGGAGCCAAGATAGAGGTCAGTCCAAGAGTGGCATTGATAGTGGACTTTAGTAGGTAGCGGCCAATATCAACTGATTCCCAACCAGGACCCTCCTATTGAGGAAATCAGGTCTGTACACAAATCCCAAGTTTATTTCTATCAAGTTATGTTTGTACGTTGGGATGTCTTCCTATTTGAGTTAGAAGTTCCTTAAATTGTTCCCACATTTCAGTTAATATCTTCTATCAACTATTGTAATTGATACTACATATGTCAGTGCAATAAATAACGTTCTTGAGTCGCCATTAGCACAAAGCTTCTTGGAGTCATTAAGTCAATTTGTTTGGGCAGCCACTCCATAAATTTTTTAATAACAGCCATAGAAAGGATATTATAGAGGTATCAAAGCCACAAGACTAGCCAACTTGTGGGTAAACTATTGGAATTGCAGGCTAGTTAAAATAGGAAAAATGTTAGATAGGCATGAATAGGAAGCCATATAATTTTAGCCACAACCAATTTGAACAGGCAGGGTCTTCAAACTAGATTGATATTGAGGATAGTTACACAGTTGATGAGGAGTTAACCTTTGAGACAAGCATTTAGGTTGATCAGGTAAATTTCACTCAAATGGCTCACGATGCGAATGAATAGGAACAGGAAGTGAGGGAAACCTTGCATGCTATTAGAGATGGATAGAATAATATCGCTACTGCACTTCAGCAGCTTACAGGTGCTATGCAACAGCTAGCTCTGACACACAGGAGAGCACTAAGTCATCACATTGGAGGTGGTAGTGTGGTAGGATCACCCCGGGCTGCTAGGGCCCCCATACGGAACACTGATAGGCCATTGATGCCCATTTTTGCTGAGAATAATGCCAAGGAAGACGTAGCCCAACCTGCAGCAGCAGGCTTACTTCCAGATGATGTTATGGCTATGTACGATGAATGTGATTTGTTCCTTGATCTGGTTAAGCAGAATCTGACCTTTATTCAATACATGAATAAAAAAGGGAGTCGGAGAGGACAGAATAGGACATGAGGCCTACGGCACAAAATAGAGACTTGAAGCATGCCATGAACAAGTTATCTCTCCTCACTTTTGATGGCAGCAGTATGACGTTTGCTAGGGTGTGGATTCACAAGTTAGACACATTCCTAACACTCAAACCCATGTTGGAAACAAAAGCTATTAGATTTGCAACGATGCATTTAGAAGGAGTACCATATGATTGATGGCATGATGGACTAGTCACCCAGGATCATGGTCTCATCACATCTTATGAGACTTTCAGCTCTAAGCTGATCACTCATTTTGACAAGGACATTGAGGTCTACTACAAGGATTTGGCATAGTTGCAATAGGGTGGATCATTAGATGACTTCATTGATGAGTTTCAGCGGATCTCGGTTATGGTTTCGGATATGATGGAACAACGTAAGGTAATGCTATTCACAAAGGGCTTACAAGACAAGTTTAGAGGTTTGGTCAAGGTCCCTAAACCAGACGCTTTGGATGATGCTATTAAGATCGCACGATTTGGACTCTCCTTCGATACTATAGCCTCCTAAGAAACCTTATAAGGGATCTACTTCGATCCAAAAGAACAAGAATCAACATAAGACTCCCCCCCCCCTCAAATTGGACTTTGAGACACATAATGAACTAAGGAGGAAGAAGCTATGCTTCAATTGTAGGGAGCCATGGACATTGGATCAAAGATGCCTTGGCAAGGGTAAAATACATTATATCGAGGTTCTTTTGGAAGAGGAGGATGAGCAGCAGGGAGGCAGTGATGTTGATTGCAGCAATAAGGAAGAAAGTGAGGAGAAACCTCCTAAAGAAAGGAAGAAGGAATCCACCCCAGGATGGTCCCCTATCATAGCTTCCCTTTTTACCGATCCCACAGGTCACCCCTTTCATTTGAAGGACGTAGTTAGAGGGTAGCTATTGTGTGCCTTTTAGATACAGGTGCATCACATAATTTCATAAGCACATGCTGGGTATCAAAGAGAAGGTTACAGGTTGATGATATGCCCGAGTTTGAAGTTAGGGTAGCAGGAGGTGATAGATTAAGGTGCACGAGAAAAGTGCCAAGGCTTTTGATTCACTTTGATGACTATCTTCTAGAGGCAGATTTTTATGTTGTTGACTTGGATGGGTTAGACGCCATGTTGGATAGGCAATGGTTACAAACTGTCGGTAGGTACTTAGTTGATCATGGTGAGATGCAGCTAGAATTCTTACAGGATGGCTGACAAGTGATTCTCAAGGCCATGCCAGAGGGTGAACCTAGAGTGATTTCAGCTCATAGAATGGAGGCTATTATGAGAGATGATGACATTGAGTGGGCAATGCACTGTTTCATTTCCTCTAAGGTTACATTAGGTTCAGGACAACAGTTTCACTGTGACATTCAGCCAGTGCTTGATAAGCACAAGAGGGTTTTTGAAGGCATACCTCGGGTATTCCCCCAGATAGAGGGTTTGACCATATCATTGAGTTAGAGGGGGGTGCCAAACCTATTATTACCACTTCTTATCATCACCTCAGGCACTATAAAGACGAAATAGAAGGGACGATTAAGGAACTCTTAGACATGAGACATCAGACCTAGCTCCAGTCCTTGTGCTTCTTTGGTAGTTTTGGTGAAGAAGACGGATGGTACTCTTCACATGTGTATTGATTATCATGCTCTCAACAAGAGGACCATTAAGTATAGGTACCGTATTCCCCACATTGATGAGTTATTAGATGAACTACATGGGGCGGTCTATTTCTCGAAGATAGATCTTCAATCTGGATACCATCAAATACGTGTTCGGGAGGACGTGCATAAGTTAGCTTTCAGATACCACTATGACACTATGAGTTTTTGGTTATGCCATTTGGGCTCACCAATGCGCAGCCACATTTCAGTTTTGTATGAACCATATTTTCAAAAACCAGTTGCGCAAGAGCGTGTTGGTGTTCTTTGATGATATTTTGGTTTTTAGTAGGACTTGGGAGGAGCATTTGCAGCACCTAGATAAGGTACTTAGCATTATGGAGGAGCATTCATTGTTTGCAAAGGGATGGAAGTGTGAGTTCAAATTGACTGAGATTCTTTACTTTGGACACATGATTGGTGCAGATGGGGTTAAGGTACACCAGGAAAAGATACAAGCAATCCTAGATTGGCCACCTCCAAGGAATGTATCAGATTTGAGAGTTTTCCTATGTCTTGTCTCTTATTACAAGAGGTTCACTAGAGCCTTCTCTCAGACAACAACTCCCCTCACCGATCTCATACGGAAAGGGCCATTCAGATGGATGGATGATGTAGAGGTAGTCTTTGATAGGCTCAAGATAGTGATGAGCACATGCCTTGTTCCGACACTTCTCGACTTCTCTCGCCCTTTTCTCTTAGGGTATGATGCTTTGGGGAATGGAATTGGTGCAGTTTTGATGCAGGACAGACACCCGATAGCATATGAGAGTCGGAAGCTCAAGGAAAATGAGAGGTATTCCACCTATGACAAGGAGATGCTAGCCATTATGGACGCCTTAATAAAGTTTAGACAGTACTTGGTGGGTGGCAAATTCACGGTTAAGACGAACCACAATAGCTTGCGATATTTCTTATAACAAAAGGATCTCAATGAAAGACAACAAAAGTGGGTCAGCAAGATTTGGGCCTATGATTTTGACATCGAGTATGTCAAGGGTAAGAACAATATAGTTGCTTATGTGCTTTCCAAGACACCTTTAGTAGTAGAGTGTTGTGCCATTTCAGAGATATCTTGCAGATTGGAAGTCCCAGTTACTGACTGAGTATTCTAAGAATACTCAAGCTTGTTAAATCATGGATGGGCAGCTCTAGGGCAACAGGTACAAGCTAATCAATGATTTGATTTTTTATAAGGATAGGATCTACCTGTGCCAGAGTCTAAGCTTAAGGTAAAAATTATGGATACTTTTCATGATGCACCATCAGCTGGACACCTAGGTTTCTTGAAAACCTATAGGTAGGTTAGAGAAAGGTTTTCATGGAAGGGCCTCAAATCCTTCAACATGTTAGAGAATGCCAAACTTGTTAGTAGAACAAGTCAAAGCACGAGTTCCCAACCGGATTATTACAGCCTCTCCCTATTCCAATACAAAAATGGAAAAGTATCTCGATGGACTTAATTATAGGATTGTTGAGAGTGCAGGACAAAGATTCTATTTTTGTGGTTGTGGACAAATTGACTAAGTTTGCTCATTTCTACGCTATAGCGGTAGATTGGTCGGCCTCTCAGCTAGCCGGCTTGTTTTTTCGAGAGGTTTTTCTTCTACATGGTCTATCCTGGACCATTGTGAGTGACAGGGATAGCAGATTTCTCAACAGTTTTTGGTAGGAATTATTCAGATTGACAGGTACGGAATTGACACCCAGCACGAGTTACCAGCCACAAACGGATGGGCTGACTGAGATAGTAAATAAATGGGTGGAGGGTTATCTTTGGAACTATGTAGCGGGGCAACAGAGAGCTTGGATTAAATGGTTATATTTAGGGGAGTAATGCTACAACTCCTAGCACATGTCCATCCGGATGACACCATTTCGAGCTGTCTATGGCAGCAAACCTCCATCGTTCGTAGATCTGGCCTTGTAGGACAATAGAGTGCCGCTAGTTGGAGATTGGATATAGGATCAGCAAGACATTCTCAGATCTCTTTGGGAGAATATCCAATAGGCTTAGAATCAGTAGAAGATGTATGCTGATCGCCACTGGACAGAGCGGAGTTTTACCTTTGTCTCCAACCTTATAGGTAGAGCTCCTTGAAGAAGAGTGGATCCGAGAAGCTTCAGCCTAGGTTTTATGGTCCCTATCATATTACCAGGAGGGTTGGAGAGGTAGCTTATGAGGCCAGATGACAATAGAATTCATAATGTTTTTCACATGGCTTGCCTCAAGAAGGCAATTGGTCAGCATGTAGTGCCTTCCGTTGGATTGCCCCCACTTGATGTGGAAGGGAAATTGGTTTTGGTTCTAGCCAAGGTGATTGAGATTAGGGAGAGGAAGTTGCATAAGAGATCCATTAGGGAGTATTTAGTTCGCTGGAAAGATTTTCTATATGAAGATGCCACTTGGGAGGGTGAATCAATCCTACAGCATCCGGCACTCAGATTGCTTGAGGGCAAGCAATCTCAGGAAGGGAGGACTGTAATGTCCCCTTCTCTGCGCTAGGCCTTACTAGCACCTTGTTGGTCTATCTTTCCATCCGGATAGGCTAACGACATTAATCTTGAGGATGCCAGCCAATCATAGGAATCTAATTGGTTTCGTTGGGGAATATTTAAGTTGTGGAGTTTTTCTCTAGTTAAGTCACTTTATTTATAAAGTTGATTTATAAAGTTACTTTATGACTTAAAGTCATTTTATAACTAAAGTAACTTAGTGACTAGAAGATGAAATTGGCTTTTATCCCACATTGCCTAGTTGTTTGTACTTCCGCTCATATTGAGGTTATAAAAGAAATGAACCTCGTTGGGATTGACACGATGAAATATATCAATATATTGAAGATAATCTTGGTTGCTTAAATGTGAATGGTTTTCTTAAGGACAAAACCCCTTAAGGAGAATCGAGAGGCTGGACGTAGCCCCTGTATCTCACCTTACTTAAGCTGGAATTAGAGGTAGTACATTGGAATCAGCATGAAACCTTCTTGAGATTATGGTAGATAGTAAAGAGCATAGTTAGCCGAGAGAAAGGCTCTTGGATACAAGTTCATTGGTGTACAGATATCAGTAAATCGGATGGTAGTTTGAAGACGGGAGCTTGGAGGTCAGTCAGTCTAAGGCCCTCGTGACAGAGGTAACTTCCACGTCTTACCTGAAGCATTGCATTAGTATTTGGCAGAGTGGTGGTCTCCTTCTAGACTCCGGTTGTACGATAGAGTTACCGCGTGGAGATTGGTGGTCACAGTTCTATGGCTCTTACCTAATGGCCAGGAGCTCCACGTATTCCAACACTGGGACAGCTACAGAATGGTGTTTGTATGGGTAGTGTGCTCGGGCAGAGCTAGTGTGTAGCGTTTGGAGCCAAGATAGAGGTCATTCCGAGAGTGGCATTGATAGTGGACTTTAGTAGGTAGCGGCCAATGTGGACTGATTCGCAACCGCATCACCCTGCTATTGACGAAATTGGATCTGTACACAAATCCCAAGTTTATTTCTATCAAGTTATGTCTATACATTAGGATGTCTTCCTATTTGAGTTAGGAGTTCCTTTAATTGTTCCTGCATTTCAGTTAATATCTTCTATAAACTATTGTAATCGATACTACATATGTCAATGCAATAAATAATGTTCTTGAGTTGCCATTAGCACAAAGCTTCTTTGGAGTCATTAAGTCAATTTGTTTGGGCAGCCGCTGCATAATTTTTGTGATAACAGCCATAGAAAAGATATTACACGCTGACCCTTTCCTCTATCAAAAACCTGGTTCTGATCATGTTATAATTCATTCCTTTTGATCATAGTATGCTTTTCCTTTATCATTTTGGTCTGCTGCCCATATTTCAAACTTGTATTAGGTGCATCATCCTCATGGAGAATGTTTATTGGTTCCATTTGATTAATGTGGCCTTTGTTGTACGACCTCTGTCTTGCCTTTGAGAAATCATCGGGTGCACTGTGGTCCTTGCTGAGTGGAAGATTTTTATTGTTATGCATTTCATCAGTCATACAAACATCTCGATCAAGGTTTTGAACATCTCCTCGTACACAATTTGCTCCATTCCCATACTCCTGATGTCTTTTCTTCTTGCAAGAAAGTTTAAAAAATAGCTCATATCTAGGAAATATTACTTCAGTTTTATCAAGAATCTGATTAAATAGGATATTTGGAAAACTTTCAGCACTATTCTTCAACACGTTCTCCCCATTATGTCCTGTTGATATTTGATGTACTTCCCGCTCATAGGATGAACTGAAAAATGTCTCTTCTGAATGCATATCATGAGTTTCATCAACTTCAAAATTAGACTGCTATCTTCATCATGATGCTGATGGACTTGATTGCATAGAAGATTCTCTTCAAAAAATGGATTCAAAACCATAGAGAACTCGGGCATATCTCCATGAGAACTTCCATCTGAAACTTCTTCCTCAAACAATGGGTTCAACCACATAGAGAATCCAGGCATACCTTCATGAGAGCTTTTATCTGGATCATCAGGTTTTTTATCATACAAGATATCAGCAAATTGTATACTAAACTCATCCTTTTGAGAATCATCATCTTCTTGATCAACAAGACTGATATCTTCATAAGCATTTTCTCCTCAAACTTGTTTCTGTTCATATATCGTATGCAATTCTATTTCATCTCCACTATATAATTCTTGGGAATTATCATCTCCTTCATCTATCCCCTGAATATGTGCTGATCCATTAACCTATTTTTCATGGTGAATTGAGAAAAAAGTTTGACCATTTCTTTCAACATGTTTCTTATACTCCATATCTAGCAAATTTGAAATTTCTTTTATGCTTAGAGAATTCTCTTCATTTCTATATTTACTGATATTTGCTGTCATATGAGTGTCGGATCCCTCTTCAGACTGTCCAAAAATTTCTTCTCCATTAAAATCTGAAACATTATTTACTTCAGTATATGTTTCCTTGTCTTCATCATCTTCTTCTAATATCTGGACAAGAAGCTTCAAATCAAGGTCATCTATTGAGATTCTCAATTTTTTGACCTTTCTTATGAATTCTTTTCGTGAAGACATAATGTTTACAGGCATCCTCTGATACATATTTACCATCCTCAAGAATAACTGTGCAAAAGACTCCCCTTCTAAACTCTCCAAACTGAAAAAGTCATTAAGAAAGGATCTTCTTCCATGCTGCAGCCTTGGTCTTTATGCAATTCATAACACATTTTATCTTCCTCGCTTGCTTCATGAAATTCATATAGGAATCATTGTTCAAATTCTTTCCAAGATGAGATACTATGTGTAGGTAGTGATTCATATGCTTGCCTTGCATTGTCTTTTAATGTCCTGACAAATAACTTCATCAACTGATCCTCTGCGCAAATGTCATGGTCTTGTGTGAATGTATAAAACACATCCAAATGTTGAAGTATTGATTCATCCCATTCTTTGTAAAACTTTGGTACATGTTGTGAAAGCTTCAAGAACAACTTGTTAGGTCTAAAATCAAATCTCCTCAGATCCAATGGCTTGATGCCATCTGGAATAAAAGGCCTTCTTTGAAATGATCGATACATTTGAAAAATCTATATATCATTTCCTTTTGAGTCTTTTCCCTCAATAGAGTTACCAACTGAAACTTTATTGGATAGAGTCACCAACTCTTTTGAGGAATGTGTTGATCTTCTGGGTTCTTGCTTCCAACACAGTATGCTTCCAAACAAGATGATACCAACTGCTTTCCAAATCTGATCTGCGAAATCCAAAATTCTGGGTAACTTCACAACACTTGCTGTGAGCAATTCTCACCAATAGAGTCATCAATCAGTTGGTTCTTAAAACCACAGATTGGGAATCCAAGAGCTTTGCCAATTCTTCAATAGGATCATCCAATCAGTTTTGGCCAACGAATGGGAATAACCTTGATTCCCTAACACTTTAGGCTTCGCTAACCTAGGCTGGTATACCTTCACCTTAAACCTTGATTGCTTAGTTCAAAGGTTTTTCTATAGCGAATTTAAACTTCTTAAGTTCTAAGCTGGCAAAATCTTTAGACTTGTTCAAAATTGAATAGCATGAATGCTTTGATACAATGTAATGATTGAGCTGATGTTTGTAGGAAAGATATATGAAGATTTTTAACTTCGATTATAAATCCAACTACTAAACTTCAATGATTTAGAAGGCTGGTGCCTTTTCTTTTTCGGGCAACAGAATCAACTACAATAAGGATTATTACGTACAACCTTATGAGACAATATTTATTAAATATCATCAATTTCTCCTATGCACTGCAAAAGGCAAATTTTATATGCAATTCTCTATAAATCCAAAAGGGTATTATCTTCCTTGGCAGAAGTTCAATTAGACAGAGACAAGGAACACCTGTTTACTTCTCAATATCCCTGATTGTCGAACAAAGAATGCGGAACATATCTAATACATGAGCTATGCTGGAAATAATTTAATAATCTTCTTACTAATCATAAGGGACGAATCCAAATTATAATTTTAGCTTCTTTTCCTTTTAAATAAACAAAAACAAAAGGGCTTTTATTTTGTTATTGAAATATAATATTTGAATTTATATTTACCAAGCCAAGCCTCCTCATCCTTATTTCTCCTTATGAACAGTCTTAATATTTCATTTTTTTTTTCTCTCCTTCTCTTTCCAGATAATAGATTCTTTATTTATATGCCCTTATTTCTAGTAAGGATGTGTCTCTTAGCAAAAAGAGATGTCTCTTACTTAACTATTCTTTTCATAAATATTTTCTTTTACAACTTTTCTTTAAATATAACATCCACTAAACATAAGGTATTTCATTATATTGGGTTAAAGGTTATGTGTTTTCCTTTTGCTCGTTATTTACCTGCATATGCACGAAGATGATGTCAACATTTTTGAGTCTTTAGTGCACGAGCTTTTCCTGTTCTTCCGTTTTTCTTCCTTGAACTTTTGTACCAGGCAGGCCCAAAAAGTGCTGAAGGAGGTCGATCGCATTCTACTAAAGAACAATTAATGCAATTCCTTCCAAGAAGATGCTTAGAGCGGAGACTTCACGCTGCAGATTTTGTGCCAGCAAAGTCAGTATGGAGAAGCACCAAATTTCTTCCAGACTAGAAAGTCCCACTCTGAATTTTGTCTTACGTTTTTGCACCAACCACTATACCCAAGATGGTTGACCAAACTGGGTGATGAAAGCTTGCACAAAGTTTCCACAAAATAATCTTAATCACGGGGTGGTCTCAATGATATTTGCTCATTTTGGTATGCTTGTCTACAAGCATATTTTTCTAAAAGTTTACAAAGCTATCTTCAATAAATATATTTTGTGCATAACTTCCGTTCTCCATTCTAGAGGAGACACTATGCAATCAATCTTTAATTAACCATAATGGTTAGTGTTGTGCAAATATTGAAATAGAAATCGTGGACATGAATCCTCTGTTGAGTCCCATCTAAGGGTATAGGGATTACTTACTTTTAATGCCATTGATATCCTCAAAAATCACAGTGATAGTCAAAAAGCAGTACTGGTTCTCCTTCGTTGAACTCATTGTATTTACTTTTCTTGCTATTTAACCAATAGCATGTGTTCTTTAATCCACGATAGTAGGAGTCCAGTGATATTTAAATTGGTACTTGGTATAAAATCAAATCCACTGCCACCATCTTTTGTTGCCTATTTGTCTCAAATAGAAGAAATGTGCTCATCATTTGGTCACTATTGTTAATAATTGAACAAGAATTTGATTTATTTAAATACAACAATGTTGATCTGTAAATGTTGTTGCCATACTATGTTGGTAGGTGTATTTGAATAGGCCACCCTTTGAAAATCTTGAGTAACATGAATCATCCATCGTTCATTATGCATAGCTATAATACAGGAATTACATCTCTTCTAGTCCTCCTTTGGACATTGATGCTGCCACTTTTGATTTGGCTCATACTTTTGATGTTGATAGCAATATTTAATCACGAATCTCTGACATTCTCTTGATCAGTATATTGTTTGAACATAAGTAGTGGGTAAGATCTAAAAATTGATGATCGAGTGCATGCATCAAATTGCTTTTTAGGATTTAGAATGGCAGGGATATGTTTGAAAATGAGGATTTACATAGTCGCACATGATGGCATCATATTTGGGACTCAAACTTTTGCCAAAATTTTGAGTTCCATCACACCCCTTGTCAAAATCCGAAGATTGTGGCAGGAGGCGGTACCACCTGCCTCCCTATAGACACTGGGCTGTATAGTCCCGTGACATAGGTAACTTCAAGTACCATGCAACTGAGGTGTCATTGGGTACCCTTCAACATAGGTTCTATCGAATACCTGTGTTACTATAGGTTAATAAGAATATAAATTTTTTTAAACAATAAAAATAAAAACCTCCCTTATTAATATGAATTTTTGTTTAATTTTTTTTTCTGATATTTATAAATGAAGAAACAAAAGAAAAAGAAAATTATTTAAAAAATCATTTCTTTCTTGTACGGAGTGTTCATATGGGAAGGGCTTTTTCCTCAATTTGGGTGCCCAATTCCATTTTGTGAAAATAATTAGTTGATTCTAAGGCTTTTGGGCCTTTTAAATGTAATGGCAAGGGCTAATTTGCCCAAAATGCTAAAAAAATGTAGATTGCTTTTAAGATTGACAATCAACCTCCACCTTCAAATGACTCTAGATTTGGCCTCTGCCGTCGGACTTGAGCAAAACAAAAGGTGATTTTGACTTAAAATCACCTTCTAAATCCAATGGTGACCTTGGATTGACTTGGAAAGCTCTAATAGTGAACTGCAATAAAAATCCTCTCCAAGACTATGCAAGGGTGCTCCAAAAGCGCTGATATCATGTAAGAATTGCTTTGATGCAATGAATGAATTTTTCAAGATCTAGAAGCCTAATGAATAGCACAAAAGAGAGATGAAATGATACGATCAATTGGATCAATAATAATGGATTGGAATGAATTAATTTACAATGTAAATGTGCTTGCATACAAAGGCAAGGCATGGTAGCTAGGAGATAAGTCAAAGATAGTCCATCACCCACATGTCAACCAATGGTGGATCATCCTCCAATGTACAATAAAGTATGTGCAACAAAGTGAGGATTATAATGTGATAAGTGCACTAGAGGTGGATCTTGCACGTAAAGTGGAATGTGTTAACAACTAGATCACCACCTAAAGTGGAATTTCTCCTACACCATGTGCAAGAATAGATGCAAACTCCTGCGTGTCTAATATGAAAACTACTATATATGCATTATCCTAAGTAAGCTTAAGTAAAGTGTAATTAAGAATATTTAATTACAACAACACTTTTAATAACTTATGTTGAAAATTATAGCTTTATACCCTAATGGACAAAGTGATCTTAAGTTGACCTTAGTCATTTTTGGCACCCAAGACTGGCTATTCATAACCTTCTTGTGGAACTTGTAATGGTGGTTGACATTTGGTCAGTGACCTGCAAAGGAGACTCTAATCTCCAAGAAGATTAGAATTCAATACACGATTATGCTGAATTCCAGTCACATCCAAGATGCATTGAAGGATTTTTAGGCTCATTTTCCAGGCAGTAAAGATGTCTTCTAGATGATCATGAGCTGGATCTTTTCTTTTCTCTAATGTAATAAAGGTGCTTTCTTCTTGTGGACATGTTCACCCTCACAGGTCTATTTTGAAACTAAAATTGTTTATACTTTTAATAACTTACAGTGAAAATTACAGCTTTGCACTCTAAGGGACAAAGTGAGCTTAAGTTGACCTGCTGGGGCTCATTTTTGGCGCCCAAGTTTGATTATTTATAACCTTCTTGTGGAATTTGCAGTGGTGGTTGACATTTGATCAGTGAGCTATTGATTTTCAGCATTGAAGGCCTACTTTGTAACCTTCTCATCTATTCGGAGGATCACTCCAGCTGTTTTCAAATGCACTCAGTCTTGGTAGTAGTTTTTTCTACTTTGTTTCTTTAAGAGTGAGTAACTTGGTGAAAGCTGCTTAAATGAACTGTTAGTAGAGTTGTGTATAAAATCTGTGTAAGGAATATGGTGGTTCACTTGATTTTATTTATTTGCGTTGTGATCATCCTCAAACTCACACTAATGTTGTTGATGATTGTGTGAATACTAGTCATTACAATATTGGTTTATTAACTTTATTGTGATTTAAAAAAAAAAAAAAACTTTCAGAGATAAGAGATAAACTTATTATTGTCCGTTATTTTTCTGATCATTTGCTTTCAGTTTATTTTTTTCTAGAATCTTAATGTTCTTTTGATTTCTTTTTGCAGCTTAGTAGCTTTAGGGTAAGTGTATAATTATATTATGCTAGTGTAGAGTAGGCTAGATAGGTAGACCACTTGGCTGTTCCAACTCAAGCAAGACTTTGCTAAATGGAAACTTGGAGCTGTCTCCTACAAGGATCTCCCAGCTTTTCTAAGAGAAGTGGAGTGTCTATTGTTCTATTGACATTGGTTGTGCGAAAACCACTATCAATAGGACTAGTGCTAGGAGGAGGGTCACTTAATTAAACCAGACCCTTGTAAGCAGTCATTTAGTGAACCTAATAGAAGGGTCACCCATGCCTTGTCCCTCAAGGAACTAGACCACCTATTAGTCTAGTTAGGTCAACACAAAGGAATCTTGGAAACTTGGATCTGACTTTTACAAGCATCTTTCAGCTTTTGAAGAGTAAAGTGTCTAGCATTCTACTTAAAGTTGGCTGTCTAAAGCCGCCACCAACACTCTTCTCCCCTTAAACACAAGACTAAATTACCAATAGCACAAAGAGAAAGCATTAAGTTTGGCTTTAAACCTAAGATTTGTGGTTATGGTTAAAATGGTTTAACCATTGCGGATTGGGTGCACCCTTTTTCCCTATATGCCATGAACTATTCTTATGGAAGATTCAATAGCCATGTAAGGGGTAGGTGGCATGAATTTCAGTCGCCCCTACCACTAAATCTAGGCACAAATAATGGTCATTTGTTCTTTGATCTAATCAGGCAATGCACCAACCAATGTCATCTGATTTCCTCCACACCTGCGCTTGCAGCTTATAATTTTTATTGGGGGATTTGTTCATCTTCTAATGACACTTAGAGAAGACTAGGTTGACCTGCTAACCAGTTGCATATAAATTGAAAGGTTCAAAAGGAAATTTAGAGGCTTAATAAGGGTATGTTGTTTGATCAACAAAAAAGGGATACCTGAGAAGATTTCACAAGGAATTTTATAATATGATCAGATATGTGAATTTCCAACTTAAGCCAGGTTTGCAGGCCTAAGCCAAAATAAACCCCAGTCAGAATAGGACTTGGCTAAGCTCTTGACAAAATGCACCATGGACCAATTTTCAAAATTCAGAAAACAAAGCGATTTTTTACCAAATTTTTAGCATGAACTCTTCATGATTTGCATGATTTATTGTAGAAAACAACAAGAAATTGCTGTGTTTTCGCAGATCTGAGTAAAAAGAAATCACAATATTTTTGACTTTTGGTGCAGTTTTTTAGAGCTTAGGCCATGCCGTGAGAATTCACGACTAACCTTAAAATGCGTTCCAATTCAGAAAAACTTACATCAACTAAAATTTCTAGTTAAAACTCTTAAGCTCGTACATGGACAACTTTTTTCATTAAGAGGACAAAATGAGACCAGTTCTCTTCAAGAACGCTCTTCCTATTAAAACTATAACTTTCGATTCTCATACAGTCTGATTGTGCAGACTGCACATTCCTCTTAGAGCATATAAAACCATTATTAAGGCTATTAATACATTGCCCTTTGAATAGGCATGATTGGCGGTCCTTCTAGGGTGACTCTAAGTTAGCATTAGAAACATTAACAATTAGTTATGTTTGCTGTTAAATTAATCTCCTTTCTAAGCACCGATTGTGAGGAGTCTTTGTGGGCCGACCTAGATGGGGTCATGTCCCTTTAAGGGACATGCCCTTTGGTTATTATATATATGGAGGGTATTGTTGTAGTTAAAGGACACATTAAATTCACAAGTCTGCTCCTGTAAGCAACTCTGCCTCAAATCGATTCTTGCTGTGGTAAAACACATTTTCAGAAAGTCAATTAATATTAGCATCTCCTTTCAAGGTCTGACATTAAAGAAGATCAGAATAGAAGGTCTAAGAAGGTTTTATCTCAGATCTGATATTCAGAATTTGTAGAATATTTACATGGTATCAAAGCTCTGGTAGTTGAACCTAGGCTCTGCAAATTAAATAATCAGACTTGATATATATTTAGCATCATTCTCCTATCTTCAATGACATACACAATCAGACCTGAGGACAGGTTTGATAGGAAAGAACACTTTTATGCTTGGAAATTTAGAATCATGATGTAAAACAATTTGTTGATTCAACATCCAGACAACCTAATGTTGAACCTCATAAATCTATCCGGAGTAAAGGAAATAGGAAAACCATTAAGATCATATTAAATGGAGTGAAAAATGATATAGTACCCATGCTAACGAAACATCAAACAACATTTGATATGATGAATGCATTACTAAATGCATGAGGTTAACAATGCAACTAGAGTTATCACACTAAAAAGGCAACTAAATCACATACAAATAAAGAAGGGAGAATCGATGAATTCTCACTTCTAAAGGGTTACTAGCCTAAGAGATGAACTTGCAAGTATAGGAACCATCATCAATGATACAGAACTAACATTGATGGCTATAGATGGATTACCAGACTCATGGGAAACATTCACACAAGGAGTAAGTGCTAAAGATAATCTTTCTGACTTCAATAGACTTGAGGGAGATTGTCTTCAGGAAGAATCCAGAAAACTTAAGAAAGGAGGAAAATTGAAAACATAAGATGAAGAACTTTATGTTCTTAATATAAATTCCTATGAAGGCAAGAAGAAGCATTTCAAGAAGAAAAGGGGTAATTAAAAGAATGACAAACCTAAGAAAGTTCTATTAAAAATAAAATGCTTAAGATGTGGAAAGTTTGGACACTACAGATTAATTGCCTTAAGAATTCTAAACAAGTGAATTGTACAAACATTACTAGGGAAGAGGATAACTATGATCCTAAGTATTGTGTATTGTATTCGGCACTATCAAATGAAGTCTTAAGTAAAGCATGGGTGATTCATAGTGGATCATTTCGACATATTATTGGATACAAAGAAGCACTAGACTCTATATTAGATAAGGTTAATGGCAAAGTCACCATCGGTGATAATTCAACACATTCTGTCAAAGGAATTGGAAATTGCACCTTGAAACTAAAGTCAAGTAGTTCTCTACTTCTTAAAGGAGTACTCTATGTACCAGGAATAAAAAGGAATCTAATCTCGGTTACAACACTTGAAGATGATGGACATAATGTTGCATTCATGGATGGTAAAGTCATAACTTGGGCTAAGAACTCTTCAATTAAGAAAGAAAAATTGATTGGTCAAAGAAAAGGGTATTTGTATAAATTAAATTCAGAACCTAGTCGACCTATTCAAGCCTTAATTCATGAAGCCGTGGATATAAATGAAATATGGCACAAAAGGTGATGACATCTAAATTTCAAAATTTCATCAATCATGGAGAAGATGGTTACTGGTTTACCTAAACTGAATAAAGATCACTCAAGCATATGCAAAGGATGTGCTTTGGGTAAAAACACCAAAAGTCCGTTTCATGATAGCACTAGAAAAACTAACAAGGTTTTGGAATTAATCTACTCAGATTATGTGGACCTATGTCTGTTCCATCTCTTGGAGGATTCTGGTACTATATGCTTTTTATAGATGACTTCTCTAGGAAAACTTGGATTTACTTCTTAAAATGCAAAGAATGAGAAGAAATCCTAAAGAGATTTAAATAATTTAAAACCTTAACTAAAAACTTATCAGGACTTAAAATTAAAACTCTTAAAACTGATAATGGAGGGGAATACACTTGAGATTTGTTTAAAAGGTTTTGTAAAGAAACAGGAATTAAGAGGGAGTATACCATTCCTTATAACCCGCAATAAAATGAGGTAGCAAAAAGGAAAAATAAAACAATTATAGAAGTTGCAAGACCTATGATATTTGATCAAAATCTAGAATATTATCTTTTGGCAAAAGCCTCTTGTACTGCTGTCTATATTCAAAATAGAAGTCCTCACTCCTACCTTAGAGATAAAACTCCTGAAAAAGTTTTTACTAAGGTAAATTCAATCTAAGTCATCTTAAGATTTTTGGGTTCCTTTTATATATCCATGTTCCAAAAAAAAACAGCACTAAGTTAGAACCCTCTAGGAGGAAAGGTATTTTTGTAGGGTAGAAACATTTATAGCATATATTTTCATACTTGGGTAGAAAAATATTGAACTTAGTAGTGATGTAATTTTTGAAGAAGATTTAGCATTCAAAAGAGCCCTAAGTTCTGAAGAACCCTCTCCTACACTTAGTTCTGAAAGAAATACTGAAATTGAGTTGCAGAGGGAGAACATTGAAGAAATTGAAGATGAAATTCAAAATCTTAATCTTGAAGAAACTAAAAATTCTAAGAAAAGACCACTTTGGGCCATTAAGACAGTAGAGGAAGCACAAGACTTCACTGTACCATCTGGAACAATCAGAGAAAGCAGAAGACCCAAAAGATTTTCCAGTTATACAACAAACATGAATGATTTGTCTAAATCAGAACCAATCAATGTTTCAGATGCTATTAAACATATATCTTGGAAGGGTGCTATTACGGAAGAATACCAATCCATAATGAAGAATGATGTTTGGGAAATTGTTCGTAGACCTGAAGGAAAATCTGTTGTCTCTTCCAAGTGGATATTTAAAATAAAGCATGCTGCTGACAGAAGCATTGAAAAATATAAAGCCAGATTTGTAGCCAGGATTCTCTCAGAAAGAAGGGATTGATAATGAAGAAACCTTTGCTCTTGTTGCCAGATACACCTTTGTAAGAGCAGTCCTGGCTATTGTAGTATCGAAGGGATGAAAAGTACATCAGATGGATGTAAAAACAACATTTTTTAATGGAAAGATTATAGAAGACGTATATTTGGAGCAACCTGAAAGATTTGAAACTCATGATCTTAATATTTTTGTTTGCAGGCTCAAGAAAGCTTTCTCTATGGGCTTAAATAAGCTCCAAGGTTTGGTATGAAAGAATTGACAAGTATCTCACCGGCATAGGATTCTCCAAAAATGAAGCCGATCCAAATCTATATTATAAAAAGGATAAAGATGATATGATAATTTTGATACTGTATGTTGATGATTTACTAATAACAGGTGATCATTTCATAGATCAATGCAAGAAAGATCTAATTAGAGAATTTGAGATGAAAGACTTGAGACTCCTTCATTACTTTCTAGGACTAGAAGTACGACAGAATTCTGACAGCATTATACTTAGTCAAGGGAATATATATTAGATATTTTGAAGAGATTTGGAATGTGGAACTGCAAGTTTATGTCTTCTCCAATGGAGACTAATCTACATAAACTTAAAGAAGCAGCAACAAAATCACCTTCCATAGATTCTACTCTCTATAGACAAAGGATTGGGTCCCTTATGTACTTGGTAAATACAAGACCTGATATATGCTATGTTGTTAACGCCTTAAGTCAATTTATGTGTGAGCCAAAGGAGATTCACCTAATTGCAGTTAAACACATTATGAGATACTTACAAGACATTCTTAACCTTGGGCTCAAATATGAGAAAGTTGACTTGGATTTACATGGATTCACTGACTGAGATTGGGGTGGAAGTGTTAAGGATAGAAAAAGTACTTCCGGATGCTGTTTTAATGTTAGGATCAGCAATGATATCTTGGATATGTAGAAAAGAGTCTTAAGCAGCACAAAGTTCCATAGAAGAATACATTGCAGCAGCAATGGCCTCTCAGGAAGCAGTTTGGCTTAGAAAGTTACTTGTATGAACGACATTATGAGAGATGACGATCTCTTAGATAATGTGCTAAACAATAGAGTTCTACTGTAAGATCTAGATGAGTTCAAGATCACATTGTGAAGTGGACATTGCTATGTTTATAAATCACAATTTGGATAAAGGAAGAATTTTATTATTCTCTAGAGTTTATCCTGTGTTCTGGTAGGTCTTAACTCAGGATCATGTTGTGATATAGGAATACCAGTACTTATGAGTCACAACTTGGATAAATGAAGAATTTAATAATTCTTCGGATTTATCCTATATATTTTATTCTTTGCAATATTGTTATCACTAGTATCAGTGATATGTCATATCACAGGTTTAATAATATGACATTGTATCATGTGTTCAATAATACCACATGCTAAAAAGAAGATTCAAATAGATATAGAGTATCATTCTATGCTTATTCATCGTAATTGATGATGCTAGATATGTTATCTCTTAGTATGATTATCAAGTTAAGAGGGAGTGTTAAAACTATAACTTTCGATTCTCATACAGCCTGATTGTGCAGATCGCACATTCCTCTTAGAGCATATAAAACCATTTTTAAGGCTATAAATACATTGCTCTTTGAATAGGCACGATCGCCGGTCCTTTTAGGGTGACTCCAAGTTAGCATTATAAACATTAACAATTAGTTATGCTTGCTGTTAAATTAATCTCCTTTCTAGGCGCCGATTATGAGGAGTCTTTGTGGGCCGATCTAGATAGGGTCATGTCCCTTTTGGGACATGCCCTTTGGTTATTATATATATGGAGGGTATTGTTGTAGTTAAAGGACACACATTAAATTCACAAGTCTGTTCCTTTAAGCAACTCTGCCTCAAATCGATTCTTGCTGTGATAAATACATTTTCAGAGAGTCAATTAATATTATCATCTCCTTTCAAGGTCTGACATTAAAGAAGATCAGAACAGCAAGTCTAAGAAGGTTTTATCTCAGATCTGATATTCAGAATTTGCAGAATATTTACACTTCCCTCCAAATCTTGTACAAATCTTTACAAGATTTGTATTTCTAGCATAAAAGGAAATCCTTCTCTTTAGGAAATCAATTCAAATGAAATGCCAAAATGATCAGAAGACCTCTTATATGACCAATGCTGTAGTGCATCATGTGATTGTAAAGGAACATAAATCATGATCAACAAAAAGGAGAAACCCCTGTACATTAAATATATCAGAAGGATACTAGCAAATTTCACCAAGGTATCCAGGAAGACAAGTTAATAAATTAGAAGAGTGCATATGATACAATAGATAGATGTAGGTGAAGTCCTCTGTACATGCACCTGATCGTAATCATATATGGGACTAATATACTCAACAGCCTACCATGCAGCCACATATCCAAAATGTATTATGACTCGTAGGAAACTTTATGGGACCAGCATAACCGATTTTTACACCTGTTTAACATAATCTCTGTAGAGTTGATTATGTTTTATTACTTTGTTAGTGCTTGCTTGTTTGAGTTTAATCCTCTTTTATTTTGTTATTTCTAGAACTAGATCTAGATTGAGACCTAGATAGTTCTTAAGAATTGACCGCTGGAATCTTTTTAGCACTTTTGATTAGCTATTCTAACTGGGTACTTCCCTCTGACGTAATTTATTGATTCATCATCATTCGTTCTTCGAACCATCTTGATTTTCTTCTAAGCATTGCCCTAGGATACAAATGAAAAGGATGCACTGCAGAATTCATTTGTGAAAGGCGATGGAGATATTGTAAAATGGATTTTTCCTCCTTGCAAGTTGCTTACTCCTGACTTTGCAGAGGACACATGCACAGGATACGTAAAAAACTTAAGAATAACTATATCATACAGTTTTGCTATTTGAAATTTGAAGGCTTTAAAACTTCTCAAAAAATAGGATTGTCAGATTATCTTAATGTTTAAGTGGAGATACTAAGATATGCTGAATATCACAACGTAAATGAAGTCTTAAACAATGTCCTACTTTGTCATATTAGTCAGAGATATAGACCATGTACGTGTTGCAAGTGAAAATTTTAAATGTTATGTGTCATTTGTAGCAATCTCTTTTCCGCCCATGTTTTATATTTCAAATTCATTACATTTAAAAGTTCCTTTTCTCACAATCTTGGCAGGTGACTGCAATCAGCATGGAAAGCATTTTAGTTGGCGAAGATCTCAGTAGATGTGCATTTGTCTATGGCTCACTGAGTTTCTTAGAGAAACTTTCATGTGGCATTGTTCTTTACGTCATTGAAGATTTTCATAGTAAGTATTCGCTGATGCCACGTAAGCTGAATTGCTCATTTGTTATAGGGTTTATATGACAATTGGATTGAGATTTCCTACCCATAAATATCCATCTTTAAATTCTTCGGGTCTGTAATGCTTCTATTTCATTAAGCTTCAGAGATTTTTTTTTTGCGGTATAGGCTAACTACACCCATTAATTTTTTGAAATATAATAATCATCATTAAGCTGGATTCTTGGACCTTACGTCATATTGAGTAGGGAAAGCCCATTTACTGGGCATGCAGATGGAAGATTATTGGGAATTTTATCATTAGGAGGGTTGGTGTGACTAATACACGGTTCACTCGGGTGGGTCTTCTCTTGGCATTATAGCCATCGCCTATTTGGAAACTTCTCTGCACCCAGCCTTAAATCTGACTGTTTGAATGAGTATGGGTTAGCGTTTCCACTCTTAAACGTAATCTTACGATTAAAACTGATGTATTGATTTGTTTCCGCAGGCTCTGCGACTAGCTGTTTAATTTCGTCAGGTTTGGGAGCATGCCTTTCATTGACAAGAATCTCTCTAGCTGTTGTCCCTGGAGTATGTGCTCTCTTAGGCATGATAGTGACACTCACCATGGATTTAGATACAGTGAAAATGCCCTCCTCTTTGCATGAACCTTTACTTGCTTGAAGGAATCCTGAGCAGTTATTCTAATGCGGCTACTCCGAGAGGCCGGAGATATTAATTGGAGTCTAGTTATGCAAGCTAATCGGATTGACTTCAGCCTCCTAAAGACTGTTTTAGCTCCAGTCCATGTCATGGACATTGAATCGAAGTGTTACACCCACTAGTTTAGAAATCAATGATTTATTACGGGCACGGTAAAATTACCTCAATTCAAGAGGACATGATTATTCAATTTCTTATTGAATAAATGGTAAATGTCAGAATTGTAAAGATAATATTTAATTCCAAATTTGGATATTTAAGCTTAGATTTAAGTTTCACTCATGGAGAAATTTCTCCTATGAGGCAGGTATACGAATGGAAAATACCTCCCTGTAATGTAGGGATTAGAACGATTGTTCTAACATGTATTATTATTTAAAGAACATTTCAAATTTGTAATATTACTTTTATGCTTTATAAACAATAAGTTTTGAGTTCAAAATTTTAATATTACTATACTTTATAATCAAAAGTTTAATTTGAAAATTTTAATATTACTTATGCTTTATAAACAAAAGTTTATTTATTCAAGACTCCACAGTGCATAGATAACCTCTAACTGCAGTCTTAACAGTAACTGTCCCATTGATAAAAGTGGGTATCAAATGATATACAAATGTGTAAAGCTTTTGATACGCAGTACATCGAGATTATTTAAATACGATTTGCAGGATGCACCAACAGTCACTATACCCTGCGAAAGTTACGGCTACAGAAAATCCAAATGAATTTATCTTGTATTGTGAAGTTTGTATCTATATCGTTTTGCTCGAATATCTGATATTTGCGAGGATGAAAAAGCTTCCAATTTTTTTTTATTGTTTTCTCTAGATCTTGTTAGAGAAGCTCTGAATGGTGCTATTTTAATGTAGTTCGTTTGTTAGCTGTGGGCCTCGTATTATAAACATTTGGATAGGTTTTTCTAATCCTTTCAGTACAGAATAGTAAGAATTAAGAATGGTAGGAACTATTATAAGCGAATTCAACTGGCTGTACTTATAATGTTGAATCCTCTAACACGTAATTGACTCTTTTTTATTTGATAATTGGTTTTTGAATGATACGTCGGGCTTAGGTTCAATTTAAAAACAGTGCTGGCTAGAACTTCAAAGTCATCCCAATATTTCAATGCATTCTAAAGACTATTTGCACAAATTCCTTGTGCTCACATATGCCTCATACGTAATATTCACTAGTATGAAATGTGAACAATTTTGGTGAGTTTGTGAACTAAGCCCAAATTGCATTGGCTTCTCGACATGGGCAGTTCTTGTACCAAATCTACATTGATTACTTCCCATTTCTATTCTGGAATGTTACGAGGGTACAACGAGGTTATCAGATTTAAAAACATTCCATTACAAATCTTATAACATTTAGGAGAGGATCTAATATCTGAACAACTTCCCATGGTTGTGATAGCATACAATAATATCTACATTTGTCCATTTAATATTTAATATTTTTGACCAAATGGGATCAATAATTGTGACTTCATAGTTGTTTTTGTTAATGATGATTATCCATAATTGAATGAAATGCATCTCTTAGTTTAAAAAAACCAAACATGTGATGCCACATCAACTGCACGTGCGTCTGAAATGTATTAAGGTTGGTACCACTTTTTTTGGGGATTGTTTTGGATACCTTAACGAAAAAAACGTTGGTGTGGCATCACATTTGATAATGTGGCCCTAAAACTTTAGGTGTAAGTAGGGGACTTGTTAAATAAGTTATAAAGAAATGAGATTGGCTTGTAGGATTTTGATAAGCACTAAATTAGGGTGCTTGACTATAGGGTCCTCTCTTGTAATTTATTTTCAAGTTTGACAAGTGGACATTCAAACATCTCACTACAAATCTTTTAAAAAATCTATTCTATAAAAAATTATTAACTCTTAAATCCACATAATATGGGGCATAGTGATTCCTCTAGAACACAATTCCTTAAATAACTTCTTACTTTTACTTTTACAAGGTTTTCCTCTTAATCCTAGCGACTCATTCTTTTTGCTTGTCCACCCTTTTGCTTCAAATAACTCTTTTTCATTCACAAGCTAACAACCATCAATACTCAATAATTAAATGATAGCATTTTAGAGCACTTGAGCACTTTGAGCACTTAGCATTTCACATTCTAACATTTGGATTAGCATAGCATTTTGATTTTATTAGTATAGAACAATGACATCT
Organism: Cupressus sempervirens; assembly: GCA_028749045.1. NCBI lineage: Eukaryota > Viridiplantae > Streptophyta > Pinopsida > Cupressales > Cupressaceae > Cupressus > Cupressus sempervirens. Next base: position 230,337,996 of record CM053783.1, on the reverse strand, counting down.
TTACCATAGATTTTCTTTTCTTGCATTGAGTCTTAGTTATTTTTCTTAGTGGTTAATGATGTATCTTCTATATTAGCTTAACATTGCATTGCATCTCTAATTTGAAAAATCTAAAAATCTCACATTTATCATTGTTTGTGCATTCATTATCTTTTTTTCATAGATCTTGCACTTGCACATTATCTTATAAAATTTGGGGAAAGTTCCTCATACTTGTTCCCAAAAACCTCACATTAGTATTTTTTTAGTTTGTGTGCATTAGATTGCATAGTTTTGTGTTGAGAAGAGCATATCCACAAATCTTTAAAAAGATAAAATCAACAAGGTTTTGGATGCCCTTGTTCAAGTTGAATCAAAGGCTCTAGTGAATATTACTTATATTGTTGTATTTTGAAATGACTAACATATAATATGATTTTGCTTGATATCTTGGTGTTTTTAATTGCATCAAATAGGTTGATATTTTTATTGCATACATAATGAACTTTAACATTAAGCCAACAATATATATCCTTGCCAAGACTTGAGAATTTTTAAACTTTTGATCATGTTGGAGAATATTGTCATTAATGTTAACCTCTAACATACTTGTATGAAAAATTGTAAGAACCAAATTCTAGAACACATGCCACATACGCAAACAACCTCAAGATGTGGAACATAAAATTTGAAAAGTCAAATGTTGATTTCGTTCATTGTCCAATTTCTGATGAAAAACTATACATATCGACACTTAGTCGAGAAGAAAACTAGAATCACAATCGTTATTACATAACACCAAAATCTCTAAATACATTTGATAATATAATGTCGACCACATGTCGATACCATAAACAAATCAAAGCATAAATACTAAAAATGAATCATATGAACATGACATCTTTTATTAAACTATGTTGACTTGCACGTCGAACATGAATATAACATGAATACATCATATGATATAAAACATATAAAATAACATGCCATCGAACCTTAGTGTCCATCTGCATGTAGTCTTGTCTCCATGCCGTCAGAACAATGTCCATATGCTATCATGAGACAGAAGAGTGGTCCAGTCACTTTTATCGCCCAACCATGGAGTGGTTAGCTCCCCAAGGTTCTCCGATTAAGAAGAACTACCCAACCTTGGCATGAGAAGGCTAGCAACTCAGCACAATTGGATAAAAAAGATTTGGTGCAACCTTTGTGCCTAATCTACTTACACATATATCTAGTAGAAACATACACAAGGATGTGGAAGAGGGAAAATATAAATAACCAATGCATCTCAATCATATGCATAAATATTTTACCGAGCTTGGCCAAGCATTATGAACCAGTTTAATGCAAAAGATTGGTAGGTAATATATAAGGAAAATACTAACACAAGTTTTCCAACAATTTCCCTCCTCTTTGATCCCACATTCTACACCCTTCCTAGAAGTCAAATGTTATTCCCAAAACAAATTTATGTAATTCGATATACACCTATCTCAAGAATGAAACTTTTTAAAACTTGAATGTATGATCGCTACAAAACATTATGTAAATACACAAAAGAATAAAGCCCTACATACCAATAACCAAATATAATTAAATGAGTATTTTGTAATTGTGGTTTAATAATCATACATCAATATAATTGAGAGTCTACAACAAAACACTAATGCGACATTGATAAATACAAAAAAATACAACTTAAGCTACAACTAGTAAGCAAGAATAACTTATATAGTCTTTACCCATGTTTCAACCCTCGTATTCATTACTAAAGCCCTATCCCCTTGCATATGATTATATATCATATTTTTTCCCCTTATCTACTGTTATAACAATCCTAATTTTTTAGAAAACTTTGACAGTTGACTGAATCAACTAAACATATTTACATACCATTGAACCTTAGTGTCCATCTGCATGTAGTCTTGTCTCCATGCCATTGAAACAATGTCCATTCGCTATCATGAGACAAAAGAGTGGTCCAGGTGCTTTTACCGCCCAACCATGGAGTGGTTAGGTCCATGAGGTTCTCTGGTTAAGAAGAATTACCTGAACCTAGCATGAGAAAGCTAGCAACTTGGCACAATTGGATCGGAAAGATCTGGTGCAGCCTTTGTGCCTAATCTACTTACACATATGTCTAGTAGAAATATACACAAGGATATGGAAGAGAGAAAATATAAATAACCAATGCATCTCAATCATATGCATAAATATTTTACTGAGCTTGGCCAAGCATCATGAACCAATTTAGTGTAAAAGACTGGTAGGTAATATATAAGGAAAATACTAACACAAGTTTTCCAAAGATTACCCTACTCTTTGATCTCACATTCTACATCCTTCCCAGAAGTCAAATGTTATTCTCAGAACAACTTTATGTAATTCGATATACACCTATCTCAAGAATGAAACTTTTTAAAACTTGAATGTATAGTGGCTACAAAACATTATGTAAACACACAAAAGAATAAAGTCCTACATACCAATAACCAAATATAATCAAACAAGCATTCTGTAATTATGGTTTAATAATCATACAACAATATAATTGGGAGTCTACAACAAAACACTAATCTGACATTGATAAATATAAAAAATACAACTTAGTCTACATCCAGTAAGCAAGAATAACTTATATAGTCTTTACCCATGTTTCAACCCTTGTATTCATTACTAAAACCCTATCCCCTTGCATATGATTATATATCATAATTTTTCCTTATCGACTGTTATAACAATCCTAATTTTTCAGAAAACTTTGATAGTTGATTGAATCTCTTGGGAGGAGAGATTCCCCTTGATGGCCAAACCATGGTATGTGGATTTTGATACGTCTATTGAATCCTTTAACAAGATACCTCTGTGGGTAAGGCTGCCTAATCTTCCCCTTCACTTATGGCTAGATTCAGTCCTGGAGACCATGGGGGAGACACTAGGGCATTTTTTGATGGTTGACTTTGTGTCTTCCAATGTGTTTCAGACGACGTATGCTTGCATTCTTGTGGAGATTGACACCTCTAAGGGGCTTCCACAAATGATTAAATTGGCCTCTCCCAATGGCTCTTGGATTCATCTTCTAGATTATGAGGGCATTTCATTCAAATTTCAGGAATGCCATAAGATTGGCCACCTCGTAGTGTGATTCTCCTCAGGAAAGGTTAGATCGAAAAAGTCACCTTCTTGGTGGAAGGGGGTTTTGGATGATCACTACACTGTTCAGAAAGCTCCCTTTGTTGGGGGTGATTTGGTTGGTTCTTCTCAGGATTATTTGGAGGCAAATTTTGTTGCTATTCCACATGATTTAAATGTTTCTCCTATGGTGGTGGCCAATATTGCTCCTTTGAATGCTGCTATCTCTGATTCGATTGATGCTCCTCAGGTGGCTCTGGCTCCGAGGGAGATGTTGGCCCTCTTTTGTGTGGTGGTGGTACTTCTTCCCTGGCTGAGAGGGATGTGGTGGCCAATATTATTGACCCTCCTTCGAATGCTGCTATCTCTGATTCGGCTAATGTTGCTCTGGTTCCGGATGGAGCTATTGGTCCTCTTTTGTGTGGTGGTGGTACTTCTTCCCCTGCTGTGAGGGATTTGGGGGATGCTTGTGGTTTGGATGACTCTACTTGGAAGAAGGCTGTTGGGACGATGGAGGATGGATGGAAAAAAGTAAAAGGAAAAAAGGTCAAGCTCTCTTTTCCATCATTTCATATCTCTGTATGTTCTCAAAAGACAAGATCTAAAAGTAAATATTGAGGCTCGGATTTCTTTTCCAACTGCTTACCTAGTCTTTTTTGAGGCTATCCCTTTTTGTTTTGGATAACCTGGTCTCTTTGGCTTGTTGTCTTGTAGTTTGACATGGTTAAATGTCTTCTGTTGTAACCATGGGGTTGCAGGATCCCGTTTAAAACCTGTTTAGGTGGTAGTAGTGCACTATGTTATCTGTGAAGCCACCCTGGTCTCCTTGTTTTGTCAGGCAACCTGTCTCATCTAAGGTTTTTTGTATTTGAGTTTGGGCTTCATTGAAAATTATAAGATTTGTAAAGGGTTTTAGGCACCCTTCAAAACCTGTTTTCCTTAATAAAAAACTAAACATATTTCAGTCACCTCTAGTCTCCACAATTGGTCTATAGGATTAACAACAAGGACATTCCTATTTATATAGTTCCATATAAGTTTCTTTGCTTCAGCAATATTGAATAAAATTTTCTAATCATATTTAGATTTAATAAGACACACACTATCTTTATCATTTTCAAGACAATATTTTTCTGAAAGTGATTGTGATTTCACAATTTCATATTATATTTCATGGTAGAAAGAAGAATATTTGCAGTAATAAGTTAAAATAAAGAACATGGGTGTTGTTTTATCTATCTCTCGTAGTTTCTCTTTTTCACTACAACACTCTATACTACATACTTATACAAACATATTTGTTTTTACTTCCCATGATACCGTTGCCAAATACCATTTATTGTCAAGGAAGAATCCTACAATTCCAAGCTATTGGCCCATGCATCTATTCAAATATCAACTTACTTAGATACCCCATTTGATAGTAGTTTTTAAACTAATCTCAACAACAACTAGACATCTTTGTTTTTCTATGCAACATATAGCCAACATTTTCCTTAAATTATCAAAATGAATAAGCCAAGAAAAATAATTAAAACTTATTCCTTCCTACAATTCTACAAGGAAATAGAAGACATTTTCTAACTTTCAAGTGCATATATAGATGTAAAACATTTTCGAAAGTTATCATGATGGTTATACAAACAAATGGGAGAAATACACAATTTAAACAAACACATAACCCATAAGATCAAAGGCGTCTTTTGTTTTTTAAAAATTATAGCCTATCAATTTCATTAGGATGTTTTTCTTTCTGAAGAATACGATGGTTTTTGGAGCCTCCCTTCCACAGCTGACTTCTCCCACAAACTGCTGCCTCCTCCTTCTCTCTTATTGGCTAAAGGTAGATAGAGACTGGGCTTAGGAAATGAAAGATCAAAGATGCCTGTCTCCGCCAACAAATATGCGTCTTTCCTCCCAATTCTTGTATCTGCCACCAACTTAAATCCTCCTCCCTCCAATGAAATTCTCCCCAAGTTTTGGATTTATAACTCTCTGTTTAAGGTAGAATTTGAACCAAAAATCTTGGCTCCCTCTCTCACCATTGTCGATTTCACTCCCATCTTCATGCCAACCTTACTCCTCTAAAAATCACCCTCTACATTCTTCTCTTCCTTCTTCCCTTTCTTTTCTCCCGAATAAAACGTGCTTCCTCTTTTAACAGCTTCCCATCCTTAAATGCAGCCAACAATTACGTTAATTAAAGAAAGTTCAAGAAAGTTCTTTTACTTCAAGGTCCCACTGCCCACCATTAATGGGTTTCAATTTGCACTTAAAACTTACAATTAATTTGATTTCAACATTAGCTAATTCAAGACCACCATTTTCAAAATAGGAAAAACTACTAATTATCATTTCAAATTAAAACTTATAATTACTAATATAAAATAAAGTAAGAGTATATTATTTATTTTTATAAATCTACATTTTAATTATTTCAAAATAATAGACAATCTGCACAATTCATTCAATTTTTCAAAAAAAGTAATAACTAAATCTTTTCATTTAATTATTTATGCTACTCATAAATACTACAACATTTAATCCATCTAAACAAATATAAATTCAAAGCAATCGATTTAAATTCAAATAAAACTAAGTGTGTGTATGTGTGTGTGTGCGACTACACCATACAAACTTTGGACTAACCCTGCCAAGGAGCTAAACTCCTCTACCTCAACCACCCTTCTGCCTTCAGTACCTGCACACTCACAAACTCAACATCGCCCATTGCGTCACTAATGTCATCATAATAAAAATAAATAATATCTTAAATATGAATTTTAAACATTCAACATACATCATCAAATATAAACATGTAAATGAATCACAATTTTAACCATCATGTCAAAATATCATAAGATCAACATATTGCGACTATCATAATGACTATTAAATTAAATTACCCATCCAACAATTTCAACAATAAAAGTTTTCTTAAAGTATTTGACTCAAGTCGAGTCCTACATAGTCAATCATAGTCTTAGTCAAAAGTCAAATAACATACTAAGTCCTAATAAAAAAAATGTTGAAATAATGAGTTGTGACAAAAATAAATGGATTAATTCTAAATTATTTGTGTTTGATAAGATGAGAGATTATTATAGTATGTCAAACTTTGATATACTTGTATGAAAAATGGATGGAATTATTCCAATAGATTTGTGTTTTATGATGGGATATTTTTATAGTATGTCAACCTTTGATATACTTGAAAAACATAGATCAAGGATGAAAATCATGAAGGTGTTGTGTCATCTTGATATCCTTTATATTAACCTATGATATGGATATGATTGTTGAAGAAATAGTTTATTGAGTTATGAAAGTGAGTTTTTGTAGTATGATATTGGTGTCAACTCATGATTTGAGAGATAATGACAATTGAGGAGAAAAATGTATTGTCATTAATGATAACATTTAATGATCTTGTTAAAGGGACAAATATTGTAGATGATACGAACCTTTCTAGATGTTTGAAGTTCATGGTTGGTTGGACATTCATGGTTGTATGTTTCAAGTGATTGCTATCAAAGCTCATGGTTGGATGTCAAAAAAGCATTCATCGAATATTCATATCAAAAAGTTGTTTGTTCAATGTTTATGGTTGGATGCTAAATTATTATTGATTAAAATATGCCATGTTTTATCAAATAGTTCTAATTGAAAGATTTTTGTAATTGAACATCTCAAGTATTTGTAAAGCATTTTTTCAGTGTGGAATGTGTTTATATGGTTTGAAATTTAAGTTCACAAAGCTTAAAATGATATATCCAATTTTGTAGAGAAAGATAGAGATGATTGTGCATTGGACCATTTCTAGTCAAGATGAGATTTTGATAATAGAAGATAAAATGTTTATACATTTCTCAATAGTTATAAATTATCAACTCTTATAGTTTAGGGATATTTTTGTATTGTTTATATCTTACTTCCCTTAAAGTGTTAGATACTTCTACTATAGAAAAATTATGATTATAATTGCTATAGTTGAAGAATAGTTGATTGGTTAAATACAATAGTAGAGCTTTTAGTTTAAGTATGTTTGTGCCAACCGTATTGGACATGATAGTGTAAATAGAATATGATTTTTTTTTTTTATGAATGTCTTATGATGTTCCATTGCGCTTCACATGTTGTCTCCACATTTTTCTAGTGTCATTTGTTGATTGAATTGAATGACTACAAAAATTAGTGACTGTGTGGTTGATTGCAAGATTATTTTATAGTTTTCACTAGCTTAGAAACATGTTAATGTGTTTTAAGTTTTTTTTATCTCTTTCCTTGACCCACTTTTTCTTTCTCCAACAAAAAAAGTGTTTAAGATTCAATTTATTCAACCATTGCATGTTTTGTGATCATACATTTAATCATGGACAACTAGGAGAAGTTTTTAAGATTGTAGAGTATATGATTAAAAGATCAAATGAGATGGAATGTGAAAAATTTGTGGGAGACTCAACACTATGGTACAAAGGACGTGAGAAAAATTTCAATAACATAGTAGAGGTAGTGAGCTAAAGTTTTCTACACTCATATATAGAAGCTTTCTAGAAGAGATGAATAGAAGGATAATGATGGTCTAATTGTATTATAATGGATACTCAATTTCATTTCATAGTATTATGAGGTTGTATTGTATTTTTAAGTGTTATCATTCTCATGGAATAGTGATAAACTTCCTTTGGCATATCCATAATGCTATGTTTTGAAGTTGTTGTCACTTCCTCAGGTTGTGGTCCTAAATAAAAGTTGTGTAATCATGGGCACGAGGCTATTTTAGAATTTTTGTTAGCATTAGACTGAGGTAGGAATTTGAATAATCCTTTTGGAAATTCCTTTAAGAATCTTTTGAGTTCTTCGTGCCTACAAGAATGAGAAAATTACTATGATAAATTTGTGGAAAATTTACGTTGCTTGCATTTCCATAAATATGGTAGAAAGAATCTAAAACCCTCGTTGGAAAATATTTGTGAAAATTAAAATTTGAAATCCTCACTAGAATAGTTGAATTTAGAAAATAAAACCTCAACTAGGGTTTGAAAACAAAAAAGAGAATGAATTGAACAAATTTGAATACTTGAATTTATTTTCCCCATCAAGCTATTTGACAAGAATATATATATATATATATAAAATTTTTAGCTACAATTTTATTGCCGGTTAGAAAAATAAATTATCATAATTTTTTTTTAAATAAAAAATATTTCTACAAAAAAAGGGAAGCAGGGGCCATGAATCCCTTACTCCTTGGTTGCCTTAGCCAAGGCTTCCACAGAAGCAAGGATACGAAGGAAGCCAGGGCCGCCACCCCATAGTTTGGGGTTAAACTTATTTTTTTCTTTAAAAATATCAAAAAATTAAAAAAAAAACGTTATAATTATTATTATTTAATAATTAGTTTTTTAAAATTATTTATTAGAAATTTTATTATATAGTTTAAAATTAATGTATTTTAAATGAGATTGAGTTATATTTAAATTTAATTTTAGTTTGAAACATATTTAAATTGAATTAAACTTTGATTGTAATTTAATAACATCAAATTGGATTTTGTTGTTGTGGAATTAAATATTCATTAAATGCAATCAATATTTCATTTTTATAATTGAGTCCTTGAAAAGTGTTACTACATGGAAATCATATTTAAGCTATTAGACAACTATCTTGTTTGCCATGTGCTTATCATTGTACTCTTTTAAACATGTAGTTATTTGGAGACATAGGCACATTATGATATTAACATGAAACTTATGTTTTGATTGATCTAAACTTGAAACCTCCATCAATTGGACAAACTCTGACAACGAGAACTTGAAATCTTATTACCAAGTGACCTTATGAAATTATATCAAAAACAAAAGATGGCAGAATATCTACACCAATTTTAATTCATGTTGAGATGTTATGTTTGGCCTATGATAAGTTTTGGGAAACCTAGTAGTTTGGCCAAGTAGGCATGTGTACTAGAGACAGGAAGTTAAGTTGTTTTCCAGTGATAGATGTTAAATATTTGTTCTACATTTTGTAATGGCGATCAGTTCTTTTGTAGGCTCATTTTTCTTGATTCTTGTTACCATCAGTTAGAGGGTATTTGATATGTGGCCTATTTGAGATTTCTAGTCACTTGTTTAACCAAAATGTTATGGTGTTTATTATTGAGGTGCATTTTTATGGACTTAGGGTAGGTTATCTACGTGTATATTGGGAAGTGGATTGCAATTGGGGTCAAAGCCCTAAAGAGGTTGCTTGGGTAACTCATTTTAAGGGTAAGTGCACCAAGTTGTGGTGCCAAAAGGGGGGTATCAGTGGACACCTTTTTTCTGAAATCAACAATTTCTAAACTTCAACAAGAATTTGAAGATAGTTATGCTCAAAATTTTAAGATATGACGAAAACAAAAGTAGTAGTCCTTTGAATCTAGTTTCTAAACTACTAATTTTTTTTCAAAATGGTTTAGTTTTAGGTCCTCAAAAAAGGGGGCCACAAAAAGTGGTATTGTTTATTCCAAAAAAAAAAACATAGTACAAAGTGTGGCCCCCCTAAAATTTTAACTTTTTTTTGAAATTCTTTAATCACTCTGGTCAAAAGTTACTTAACAGTATGTAGTTTATCCCAGATTTTTTGAGTAATTTTATAATGTGTATTTTTCTTTACTATGAATTTTTTAACTAGACACATCCCAAAAATGTGAAATATCTGTGTGCTCACCCTATAAATGATTCAAAACTAATCTAAAATCAACTCTCTCTTTTTTTTTTTCAGTGTGTAGAATGGAGTCTAGTTTCTTAAAAACTAAGTTGTTGCAAAATTTGATGAATGAGCTAAAATCTATAGCCCAATTAGTACATGTTGGTTTTTGAGAAAAAATGGACATACATTCAAAAGAAATTATAGATGAAAGGCTTGAAATAGTTCAAATTAAAAATAAATTATATGGTTATATAGCTAACACAGAGACCTACAATGTCATGTAACTTGATCTTATCGATGCTCAACCATGAGGAATCTTGAAGGAGAGCACACAAGAAAAAGTAATCATTTTTTGTATGTTTGTAGCAAAACACGTCTCAGATTAATTTATAGACTCCAAACCTTTGGGTTGGATCTCCAAGGAAAAACCAAGCCTTAGGCTTGGTTTAATGCAAATTTTTGAATAACGTGTGTGTGCTATAGTGTGCACACACTATTTAAAGCTTTTTGAATTTAGGTCTCAATAGCACGTGTGCGCATGCACTATTGAGACCTAAATAGTGCATAGAGAGGGAAGAAGAGATGCAAAGAAGGAGAAAAAGGGAGAGGGGGGATGGCTATGTGTATGAGAGAGATAGGTAGCGAGAAAGTAGGGGATGAGAGAAGGGAGAGAGAGGAAGTGAGAGAGAGTAGGGGTGGCAGAGAGAGTACGGTATGGTAGAGAGAGGAAGTGTGTGAGAGAGTAGGGGATGGGAGAGATAGGAAGCATGAGAGAGTGAGTAGGGGTGGTAGAGAGAGCATAGGATGGGAGAGAGAGATTGAGAGTAGGGGATGCGAGAGAGAGGAAGTGTGAGAGAGTGAGTAGGGGTGGCAGAGAGAGTACATGATTTCAGAGAGAGATTGAGAGTAGGGGATGACAGAGAGAGAGTAGGTAGTGGGAGAGGGAGCGAGAGAGGGAGAGAGAGAGAGAGAGATTAGGATGGGAGTGTGTGTGAGAGAGAGCAGGGCATGGGAGAGAGTGTGATAGAGAGTAGGGGTGGAAGAGAGAGAAAGTAGGGGATGGGAGAGGGAAGAGAGAGAGTAGGGGATGGGGGAGAGAGAGTAGAGAGGGAGAGAGTGAGAGAGAGAGACAGTAGGTGGTGCAAGAGGGAGTGGGAGAGGGGGAGAGAGGGGGGATGGGAGCATGTGTGTGAGAGATCTAGAGAGTAAGGGATGAGAGAGGAGAGAGAGGGGGGATGAGAGTGTGTGAAAGAGAGAGAGTAGGAGATGGGAGAGGGGAGAGAGAGAGAGAGAGAGAGTAGGGGATGGGAGATAGAGGAAGTGTGAGAGAGAGTAGGGGTGGCAGAGAGAGAGAGAGTACAAGATGGGAGAGAGAGATTGAGAGTAGGGTATGGGGAGAGAGAGAGAGTACATGATGGGAGAGATATTGGGAGTAGGGGATGAGATGGGGGGAGAGAGAGTAGGCAGTGGGAGACAGAGTGGGAGAGGGAGAGCAAGAGAGAGGAGGATGGGAGTGCATGTGTGTGAAAGAGAGAGAGTAGGGAATGGGAGAGGAGGGAGAGAGAGAGAGAGTAGCTCAAGAGAGAGTAGGGGATGGGACAGAGAGAGTAGGCGGTGGGAGAGGGAGTGGGAGAGGGAGAGCAAGTGAGAGAAAAAGTAGGGGATGGGAGAGGAGAGAGAGGGGGGATGGGTGTGTGTGTGTGTGTGAAAGAGAGAGTAGGGAATGGGAGAGGGGAGAGAGAGATAGAGAGAGAGTAAAGGATGGGAGAGAAAGAGAGTAGGTGGTGGGAGAGAGATAGAGAGAGGGGGATGGGTGTGTGTGTAAGAGAGAGTAGGGGATGGAAGAGAGTGTGAGAGAGAGTAGGGTGGTAGAGAGAGAGTGAGAGTAGGGGATGGGGGAGAGAGAGAGAGAGAGAGAGAGTAGGCAGTGGGAGAGGGTGTGGGAGGGAGAGAGAGGGGGATGGGAGTGTGTGAGAGATCTAGAGAGTAGGGGATGGGAGAGGAGAGAGAGGGGGGATGGGAGAGGGGGAAGAGAGATTAGGGGATGGGGGAGAGAGATTAGGTGCTGGAAGAGGGAGTGGGAGAGGGAGAGAGAGGGGGAATGTGAATGTGTGTAAGAGAGATAGAGTAGGGGATGGAAGAGAGTGAGAGAGAGAGTAGGGGTTGGTAGAGAGAGCTTGTACAGGATGGGAGAGAGAGAGGGAGAGAGAGAGAGAGAGGGGGAATGGGAATGTGTGTAAGAGAGAGAGAGTAGGGGATGGGAGAGAGTGTAAGAGTGTGAGAGAGAGTAGGGGGTGGCAGAGAGAGCTTGTACAAGATGGGAGAGAGAGGGTGAGAGTAGGGGATTGGGAGAGAGTGAGAGAGAGAGAGTAGGACATGGGAGAGAGAGAGTGAGAGTAAGGCATGGGAGAGAGAGAGTAGAGAGGGAGAGAGAGAACTTGAGAGAGAGATACTAGGTGGTGGGAGAGGGAGTGGGAGAGGGAGAGAGAGGGGGGGGATGGGAGGGTGTGTGACAGTTCTAGAGAGTAGGGGACGTGAGAGAAGAAAGATAAGGGGGATGGGAGTGTGTGTGTCTATGAAAGAGAGAGAGTAGGGGATGGGAGAGGGGAGAGAGAGAGTAGGCGATGGGGGAGAGAGAGTAGGTAGTGGGAGAGGGAGAGCTAGAGGGGGAATGGGAATGTGTGTAAGAGAGAGAGTAGGGGATGGGAGAGAGTGTGAGAGTGTGAGAAAGAGTAGGGGGTGGCAGAGAGAGCTCATATGGGATGGGAGAGAGAGAGTGAGAGTAGGGGATGGGAGAGAGATAGTAGAGAGGGAGAGAGAGAGAGAGAGAGAGAGAGAGAGAGAGAGAGAGTAGGCAGTGAGAGAGAGAGAGAGTGGGAGAGGGAGAGAGAGGGGGGGGGAATGGGAGTGTATGTGAGAAATCTAGAGAGTAGGGGATGGGAGAGGAGAGAGAGAGGGGGGATAGGAGTGTGTATCTATAAAAGAGAGAGTTTAGGGGATGGGAGAGGGGAGAGAGAGAGTAGCCCAAGAGAGAGTGAGAGAGAGTAGCAGATGGGGGAGAGAGACTAGGTGGTGGGAGAGGGAGTGGGAGTGGGAGAGGGAGAGAGAGGGGGGATGAGAGTGTAAGAGAGAGAGTAGGGGGTGGTAGAGAGAGAGAGAACAAGATGGGAGAGAGAGAGTGAGAGTAGAGGATGGGAGAGAGTGTGAGAGAGAGTAGGGGGATGGGAGAGAGAGTGAGAGTAGGGTATGGAAGAGAGAGAGTAGAGAGGGAGAGAGAGTGAGAGAGAGATAGTAGGCAGTGGGAGAGGGAGAGAGAAGGGGGGATGGGAGTGTGTGTAAGATAGAGAGTAGGGGATGGGAGAGTGTGAGAGTGAGAGAGAGTAGGGGGTGGCAAAGAGAGAGAGAACAAGATGGGAGAGAGAGAGTGAGAGTAGGGGATGGGAGAGAGTTTGAGAGAGAGTAGGGGGATGGGAGAGAGAGTGAGAGTAGGGGGTGGGAGAGAGAGTATAGAGGGAGAGAGAGAGAGTGAGAAAGAGATAGTAGGTAGTGGGAGAGGGTGAGAGAGAGGGGGGATGGGAGTGTGTGTGAGAGATCTATAGAGTAGAGGATGGGAGAGGAGAGAGGGTGAGAGAGAGTAGGTAGTGGGAGAGGGAGAGAGAGAGAGTAGGTAGTGGGAGAGAGAGAGAGAGATTAGGGGATGGGAGAGAGAGGAGCTTGAGAGAGAGGGGGGATGGGAGTGTGTGAGATAGAGAGAGTAGGGGATGGGAGAGGAGAGAGGGTGAGAGAGAGTAGGTGGTGGGAGAAGGAGAGAGAGAGTATAAGGGATGGAAGAGGAGAGAGAGTGAGAGAGAGAGAGAGTAGGGGATGGGAGAGGGGAGAGAGAGAGAGCGAGAGAGAGTAGGTAATGGGAGAGGATAGAGAGTGAGAGAGTAGGGGATGGGAGAGAGAGTGAGAGAGAGTAGGCAATGGGAGAGGGAGTAGGAGAGGGAGAGTGAGAGAGAGAGTAGGGGATGGGAGAGGAGAGAGACTACGAGAGAGTACGATATGGGAGAGGAGAGAGATAGTAGGGAGAGAGAGTAGAGGATGGGGGATGGTGGGATGGGGAGAGATGTGTTTTGCAATAGTGCATACGCAGTATACTGTGTACATGCTTTATAGTGCATACATGCTATAATGTGTACACACTATGTCCAATCATCCAAAAATGGTCACAAAGCAAGTTTGGGTCCCATTTCATCCATTCTCTGCTTTTTGTTTGTTGTGCATTCTATTGTTTTGACAGAAAACACAAATTTCAAGCTATTGGAAGTTAGCAAACACTATTTGAAGACTTTTTGAAGCTAGCAAACACTAAATTCAATCATTGGATACACTATTTGAAGGCTTTTTGAATATTCTTTCTATAGAAAAGTTTAGTACAATCCTTTTTAAATATTGTTTGTTGATATATTTATATTTGATTATAATTTGACATGTTGTTTAATATATAGTGAATTCAGTGAAATTTGTATGTTTGAATGAAATATTATTTCAAAATGGTTAGAAATTTGGCAAGTTGTTTGATATATATTGTGTATTCATTGAAATAATTGTAATTTTTATATGTATTTGAATGATTTGTAATTTACACATTGTAAGTAATTTAGATATTTGAATAATTTGACATGTAGAAATCATCATCATGACAAGGAAGAAACCAAAAACTCAAACAAATGAAGATAGGGAGAGAGATTTGGCAATTGAAAGAGATAAAGTGAAACTACTACGTGAACAAAGAAAATTGCAAAGCAATAATAAAGAATTGACTTTCAAAGAGGATCAAGAACCATTGATACAAAGAAACAAAGATGAAGAATTGGAAAGAAAAAGAGAATGAATGAGACTGTTACGCTCAAGAAGACAATTGAATTGTGAAGCTAAACCATCTTCCAATGTTGGAGTCATATCATCCTCTCATGTTGAAGAGACACTAATTTGTAGATCTGACAATGTACACACTCCATCATGTCATGTTGAAGACACAACATCAACATATCAAGTAGGTGATATTCCATCTTTTGCACCTTATTGCCAAGGCACATCATCTTCAATTCAAGGTACGCAATACACTCAACCTTATGTTGACGTTCAAAATAGTGAGGGAATGGAAGAGATTATAACACCTTCTAGAATTCATTTTAGAAGACCAAAATATTTGATTGATATTGATACTAACATTTTGAAATCAATGCCTAACAAGATTAGTAAGTGTACTTGTCAAATAAAAGCTAATCGTATGTCGATATTTTTTTTGAAGAATTAAATATTATAGGTCAATGCCAATTATTTGTTAAAATGATGAGGAATTTGAAACTTAGGTCTATCATGAAGATTCTTGGGCTAAGAACGATGGACTATTCAAATGAAAAAAATATTGTAAAGAATCCAATGAGCGCTTATGACAAAGTGGGTTCTAAATCATGCACCAAAGATTATAATATCATAAGACGAGTACTTACATCGATAATAGTAAGTACCCAAATGAAGAAAGCTTGACTCATAAGAAAGACAATAAAAACATTGAAAATGGGTAGAGGTACTCTAAGGAGAGCCATGTTAAGGCGTGAGAGATTGGAAGATCCAACAAAAAATGAGTTATGGAAATTTAGTGGTAGACTACTACGAAAAGATAAAGAAATTAGTGAAGATTTAAAATTATTGATCGAAGATTTTTGAAAAAATAATACACATGTTTCCCCTAATCAAAGAAATGTTGTAAGAAGGAGGATTGGTAGCCAAAATCATGACCCACATGTGAAACATTTTTTGGACTCAACTTAGACACAATTTTTTGCAAAATTTATTGGTATGTATCCTCAAATTTGAATAAGTCAAATATTTTTTGAGATGGGTAAACCTTTTTATGTGAAGATAAATCACACACGCACAACTTGTTGTTGTAGGATACATATTGAATTTTCTAACCATTTTGATATTTTAAGGCATATATGTGTGTGTTTGCATTCTGAGTTTGTTTTGTAGGATTGTGACATGAATGAGCCACCAAGATCTAGTGCAACCTAGTAATATATATTTATATATCTTTGTAATTTCAATATATAACTTTATAACTTTTACCTAAATATTTTTTGAATTAATGACCGCATTTTGTACATTTGTCATTGCAAGCCATGTTTTTGTTGTTATTGCACCTGAAGACAATGAAGAAGGGACATATTATTATTTGTGTCATTGTGTCCAAGCCAAACAAAAATTAGATCACTTGGTTATAGATGGCGAAGGTTTAGAATACCATGTCGGTGTAGTGGTTATAACCGATACATGGCTTAGACGATATTTTATGAACCCTAACTTGTGGTTATTCGAGGATTGGCAAATAGAGAGGAAGATTATTCATTATTCAAACCTTGTTATCATATCAAATGTCTAGTTGATAAAAAATGGTGGAGAACCACATAATAATATTTTTTAGAAATTTCATGAGTTAGAGTACAAGGCAATACTTGAGACATTAAAATGTAGAGCAGATCCAATTGGCTCATTAGATTGAATAGGGAGAAAGGGAGAGAGAGAAAGAGTGATCAGTTAGATCCAAATACAATATTTCAACCTCGCCCTCAAGACTGTCCACATGACAAGGTGGGTATTGTTATTATGTGTAAGTGATGAGATAAGTTTAAATCACAGATTTTATGTTTTGATTTGTTTAGAATCTAGATACATTATTTGAATTTATATTAGATTCTTTAATAGGACTCATTTTCAGATTAGTCATTTGAATAAGTGAAATTTTAGAATTTGTTGTTTAGATCAAAATCTAATGAAAGAACCTGAAAAGTGTTAAAATGTGAATTCTTTGTAATGTAAAGTCATGATTGTGTGCATGTAACCAGAAACTTGAAACTGGTGAAAGCAAGGATACAATGGGAGAAGTTTCTAAGACTCATCAAGCCATTTATGACTAACATATTTTTATCTTTTATTTTTTTTGTCATCTGTAATTATTTTAGATAAACTCCAAAACAAATTTATATCCAAATCATAAACTTATAAAACCCATCTTATAAATTTTTCAGATTTTGTTTGTTTGGAAGCGTTAAGACCAAAGTGTATGATCTTTGGTTCACTCAAAAGATTCAAGTTGTTAGCATATGTATAGGTTTGGGGATTAAATCCTTTAAGGATGACCATAGGTTGTTATGTTTGTTTGCTCTTAGTTTGAAGATTGCAAGGTTGTGATTGTGTGGAAGAATCCACACCCTTAAGGATAATCATAGGTAGTTCATTAATGTTTGATTTGTAGCCTTCCTTTTTCCCTTTAGATGTAATCATGTTTATGTTCTCACAAGTTTTCTCAATCATATGTAGTTGATCTTTGCATCCTATTTTTCTTCCTAGAACTTTCTTCTTATTCATGCTTGGGTATCGGGGTTCATTGAAAGCCTTACAATCAGTATTAGTCACGAGTCCATTCACCCCAACTTTATTATCATCAATGAGATCTTGAATGAGGTATTTAAGTTTCATATAATTTGATGCAGAGTGCAACAATAGAAGCACAACCTTAAGACCCAACCCCAAAACCAACACTCAAGATGTTCAAAGGATTGAACAATTGGTTTGTTTCACTTCAACAAGTGTATACCTCTACAAGGAGCTACTATGAGGGTTTTAAGACTCACCATACAAAAGTATGACACAAAGCAATTTGACCCAAATCAAGCCTTTAAGGAAAAATTTCCTTAATTTGGGTAAAATAGGGATTTTATGGTTCTAGGCCTCACAAATTCCAAAAAAGGCTAGAAACTACTTAGCCACAACCCAACTAAGAAAAATACACCATTGGTTGCAGACACAACAACCCACAACACAAATTTCAAGAAAGGACCTAGAATCCTATTAGGTTTCCAATCCCTGATTTTTGCCACTAACTCCAATACTTCCTAAAGGATTTAAGGAAAAAATCACACTTTTAGATACCCTTGTTCAAGTTCTCTCAAAACTCCAAAGTTGAAGAGATTGACTCCACTCCAGCATATCATAACCCTAACTAAGTCCATAGGCCTAATTAACTAGGTTAGGCTTGGGTTTCAAAGCAAGAGGTTAGGAATGGGTACATAGAATCAAAAGTCCACTTCCAGGGTGTTTTACTTACTCAAAAAAGGACAATTTTTTTGATCACCAAGTCCTTAAACTCTCTCCATCTCTTTATCTAATTTGATCTTCTTAAAACTGGTCAAATACATGGTGATATTTGACCTAGGGCTTCCTCCCAAAATTCAATGCCTTCAATTCCTATTCAAAAACTTCAAAAATCTTATAGTGCACATCCCTAACTTGCCTCATACAAGTGGAAAATAAATTCCATCAATGGATCAACAAGTTATGGCCATTTGAATGCCAAAACCCTGAAATTGAGGGTTTCTCAAACTAGCAAGCTTATAAATTTGATTACTTTCGAAAGACAAAGGATAAAAACTTCAAACCATTTCCAAAAGCCTTAAGACACTTAGCATCAACTTTCAGATTAGAAAGGTCATCATCCACCCCTTATTCTTCTATACTGTACTTAAAAAATGTCAAGAAATTGCACTGCAATAGGTATATTTTATTGATTTGAAAGCAAGTTTAGAATTAGATCTTTCCTCTTTATCCATTTTTGAATGTCTCAAGCCTAAATAGGCCATTTCTAATCATTCTACTCAACCATCAAATGGTTTGAGCCATTGGGACTCCTACACCAAAAAGTTGCTTAGCAAATTGTAAAAGTTGTTGACAACTTTTAAGCAACTTTTGCCGCTATAGCAAGAAATGTTGTATTTAAACTTGATTAACACTTATAAACCTTGTTAGGCTTCCAAACCCCTAAGAAACACTTATAAAAGTATGAAATGACTAACATATCATCCATTAGAACCAAATGATGCCCAAGGTTTATAAACACACCAAGGGGTCTTATGTCCTTAACAAAATGGATGGGTCATGGGAAGATCATGAGATCTATCCCCTGACCTTATTACTAATTTATGATGAATTAAAGTTAGGTGCTTTACACCATAATTTTTAGTCCTATGACCCTTATTCCTATCATAGATGCAATAGTGATTGTCATTCCAAAATTTAGACTTAACCTTGGGTTCATAAGCTTTATAGTTATATGGTAGTGTAATGATCTTATTCAATATCAAAGTATTCAACACTAGTTCAAATGAGTCTCCTAGAGGTGTACAGGTGTGCTTAGATTTGGAAACCCATGATAGTTTAGCTCTTCTAGAGTCATTAGATTTGTTTGAGCCAATATTCAATTGGAGAAATATATTGTTTTGTAGTTTGAATGTCATTGGTCACTAGTCAAGTTGATGTCATTGGTCAAGTTAATCACATTAGGCTCCTTCCTCATTTCTTCAATTTGTTTCATAACAACTTCTAAAGGTGAAGGTTCCTCCTTTTGAATCAAGTTGTCAACATTGAGGTTGTGTGAAAATTTTACTCCTTGAGAGAATAAGTGCATGAAGCATTTATGTTTTTCTTATATCTAGTTGTAACTAGGATGAAAGAATATACAATAATTCATTTGGATAACTAGAATAGACTTGATTTTTAAACTAGGTTAGTAATATTTCCACTTTTCCAAAGTGATGATGTAAAAAGAGAAAAAATGCATAAAATGTTTTCCTTTTGCATTTTTCTCCATATTTTTTCATAACATCAAGAAAATAAATTAAAGATTAGGATACCCAATTCGCTTCTCTATAACATATCAAAAGATGAGGTATGTTTGTTTTGGACCAAGTCTTTGTTGTTACACTATGAGCCATTTTTTAGGCATAAAAATGAGCAATATAGGTAATTTTTCAAGAAAAAAATGATTTTTATGTTTCTTAGAAGGTTATAAAAGTCCTTAGAGTCATTAGGTTAAGTTTTAGGCATCTAGAAATTAAGATGTCAAAAATTTAAAAAAATAGCAAAAATTGTCAAAGTAAAATTGCAAAAATGCTGACAACTTTGTAGTAGTTTGGAAATTGGTGAAAGGTTGAGCATTTGAAAATAAGTTATTTTAGTGTTTCCAAACTTTTTTCAAGTCATAGAAGTGGAATCAAGTAAAAAATGTAAAAATTGCACTTTTTGTGCAAAGTTGCATTGTTGAAAGTTGTAAAAGTTGCTCAAATTTGCAACTTAGTGGAAAAAGGGTCATGGGATAGAACTGTCTATTATGTTAGCTCTAGATGTCTAGGTAAACTCTATCCCCAAGGTCATCCTATCCCGTTGAGTGCTCAAACTTTCTTGGGCATGCCGAACTAAAATGTCCCTAAGGGTCACTAAATGCCATAGGGCAACGATCTTTGACAGGGCATATCTTGGATCTTGTGTGAGGTATGGATGTGATTCTAGTTTCTATAGGACCGTGTTATGGAGACCTACAATAAAATCTCTCATTTTTCAGAGATCTTACTCCATTTTGATTTTGTGATGCCATCTTAAGTAATGCTAAAACTTGTAGTGTTGGCCAGTAAAAAGTTGCCAACTACCAAATCTCTCTCACTTTTCATCGTGGGATCAAACTATCTATTCCATTAGCTTTGGGTTGCCGGGTAAACCCTATCTCCAAGCTCATCCTATCTCATTGAGTGCTTGAACATTCTCGAGCACGCCGAACTGAAATGTCCCCAAGGGTCACTAAATGCTATAGGGTAGCAATATTTGATAGGGCATATCTCAAAGCTCATGCAAGGTATGGATGTGATTATAGTTCCTATAGGACCGTATTGCAGAGACCTACAATAACCTCTCTCACATTTTGGAGATCTTACTCCTTTTTGATTTTGTGATGCCATTTCGGTGGATGCTGAAACTTGCAGTGTTAGCTAGTAAAAAGTTGCCAACTGCCAAATCTCTCTTACCTTTCATCGTGGGATCAAACTATCTATTCCATTAGCTTCAAGTGGCTGGGTAAACCCTATCCTCAAGCTCATCTTGTTCTATTGAGTGCTCGAACATTCTCGGGCATGCTGAACCGAAACATCCCTAAGGGTCACTAAATACCATAGGGCAGCGATCTTTGATGGGGCATATCTCAGAGCTTGTGCAAGGTATGAATGCAATTCTAGTTCCTATAGGACTATGTTGCATAGACCTACAATAACCTCTCTCACTTTTTTGAGATCTTACTTCGTTTTGATTTTGCAATGCCATCTTGGGTGATGCTAAAACTTGTAGTGTTAGCCAGTACAAAGTTGCCAACTACCAAATCTCTCTCACCTTTCATTATGGGATCGAACTATCTATTTTGTTAGCTCTAGGTGGCTAGGTAAACCCTATCCCTAAACTTGTCCCATCCTGTTGAGCGCTCGAACATTCTTGGGCACACTAAACCAAAATGTTCCTAAGGGTCACTAAATGCCATAGGGAAACAATCGTTGATGAGGCATATCATGGAGCTCGTGCGAGGTATGCATGTGATTCCAATTCCTATAGGACTATGTTGCAAAGACTTATAATAACCTCTTTCACTTTGTAGAGATCTTACTCCGTTTTGATTTTGCAACACCATCTTGAGTGATGTTGAAACTTGTAGTGTTGGCTAGTACAAAGTTGCCAACTACCAAATCTCTCTCACCTTTCATCATGGGATCGAACCGTCTATTCTGTTAGCTTTGGGTGGTTGGGTAAACCCTATCCCCAAGCTCGTCCCATCCTATTGAGTGCCCGAACATTCTCAGGCATGCCAAACCGAAACATTCCTAAGGGTCACTAAATGCCATAGGGCAGTGATTTTTGATGTGGCATATCTCGGAGCTCATGCGAGGTATGGATGCGATTATAATTCCTATAGGACCATGTTGTGGAGACCTACAATAAACTCTCTTACTTTTTGGAGATCTTACTCTATTTTGATTTTACGACGCCATCTCGGGTGATGCTAAAACTTGTAATGTTGGCCAGTACAAAGTTGCCAACTGCCAAATCTCTCTCACCTTTTGTTGTGGGATCAAACTATCTATTCTGATAGCTTCAGGTGGCTAGGTAAACCTTATCCCCAAGCTCATCCCATCCCATTGAGCGCTCAAACATTCTCAGGCACACCAAACTGAAACGTCCCTAAGGGTCACTAAATGCCATAAGACAATGATATAAAATGGGGCATATATCGAAGCTTGTGCGAGGTATGGATGTAATTCTAGTTCTTATAGGACCATGTTGTGGAGACCTTAAATAACCCCTCTCACTTTTTGGATATCTTACTCTATTTTGATTTTGTGATGCCATCTCTGGTGATACTGAAACTTGTAGTGTTAGCCAGTACAAAGTTACCAACTACCAAATCTCTCTCACCTTTCATCCTAGGATCAAACTATCTATTTTGTTAGCTTTAGGTGGCTAGGTAAACCCTATCCCAAAGCTCATCCCATCCCATTGATCGCTCAGACATTCTTAGGCTTGTCGAACTGAAATGTCCCTAAGGGTCACTAAATGCCATAGGGAAATAATCTTTGGCAGAGCATATCTCAGAGCTTGTGCGAGGTATGGATGTGATTCTAGTTATTATAGGACCATGTTGTAGAGACCTACAATAACCTCTTTCTCCTTTTGGAGATCTTACTATGTTTTAATTTTGTGATGCCATCTCGGGTGATGCTAAAACTTATAGTGTTGGCTAGTACAAAGTTGCCAACTACTAAATCTCTCCCACCTTTCGTTGTGGGATCAAACTGTCTATTCCATTAGCTTCGGGTGGCTAGGTAAAACCTTTTCCCAAGCTCATCCCATGATGTTGAGTGTTCAAACTGTTAGGATAAACCACAGACAAAAATAAAAACTACATGCAAATATAACCAATAATAGAAAATAATAGAACACACAGAAATGAACACAAGGCACCAAGATTTAACATGGTTCACCCAATCCCTGGGCTACGTCCACCAAACAGCAAGTCCGATCTTATTACAATCCAGTGATTACAACCTGATTACAATCCGTAATCCCTTACAACTCAATACCGCCGCAAGAACCAATTTCGTATCACCACATATATAAATACCCAACCCTAAGCCCTTTTTATACAAGTATTAAACCGCTTTAGGGTTATAACATGTCGGCCATATGTCGGCCATAATATGTCAGCTACCATGTCAGCTACTTCCAAAAAAAAAAAATTTCGAGCCGATGCCCCGAACCCCACTATTTATGAAGTATGTACAGTACTTTCCTGATCAGTCACCACAATCTAACAATCTCCCACTTGGGGACTGATCAGGCTCCACACTAAACAACACAAACATTCTCAGGCATGCCAAACCTAAACGTCCCTAAGGGTCACTAAATGCCATAGAGAAATGATCTTTGACGAGGCATATCTCAGGGCTCGTGCGAGGTATGGATGTGATTCTAGTTTCTATAGGACCATGTTACAGAGATCTACAATAACCTCTCTTTCTTTTTAGAGATCTTACTCCATTTTGATTTTGTGATGCCATCTTGGGTGATGCTGAAACTTGTAGTGTTGGCCAATACAAAGCTGCCAACTGCCAAATCTCTCTCACCTTTCGTCGTGGGATCAAATTGTCTATCTTATTAGCTCTAGGTGGTTGAGTAAACCCTATCCCCAAGCTCATCCCATCCCATTGAGTGCTTGAATGTTCTTGGGCATGCTGAACCAAAATGTCCCTAAGGGTCACTAAATGCCATAGGGCATCGATCTTTGACGGGGCATATCTCAGAGCTTGTGTGAGGTATGGATGTGATTCTAGTTCCTATAGGACCATGTTATAGAGACCTACAATAAACCCTCTTTCTTTTTGGAGATCTTAGTCTATTTTGATTTTGCAACACCATCTTGGCTGATGCTGAAACTTGTAGTGTTGGCTAGTACAAAGTTGCCAACTGCCAAATCTCTCACACCTTTCGTCCTGGGATCAAATTGTCTATTTTGTTAGCTCTGAGTGGCTAGGTAAACCCTATCCCCAAGATCATCCCATACCATTGAATGCTCAAACATTCTCGGGCATGTCAAACCAAAATGTCCCTAAGGGTCACTAAATGCCATAGGGCAACGATCTTTAATGAGGCATATCTCGGAGCTTGTGTGAGGTATGGATGCAATTCTAGTTCTTATAGGACTGTGTTGTGAAGACCTATAATAACCTCTCTTTTTTTGGAGATCTTACTCTGTTTTGATTTTGTGATGCCATCTCAGGTAATGCTAAAACTTGTAGTGTTGGCCCGTACAAAGTTGCCAATTGCTAAATCTCTCTCACCTTTAGTCATGTGATTGAATTTTCTATTCCATTAGCTCAAGGTGGCTAGGTGTTGAGTGCTCAAACATTCTTGAGCATGCTGAACCGAAACATCCCTAAGGGTCACTAAATGCCGTAGGAAAATGATATTTGATGGGGCATATCTCAGGGATCATGCAAGGTATGGATACGATTCTAGTTCCTATAGGACCGTGTTATGGAGACCTACAATAACCTCTCTCTCTTTTTGGAGATCTTAATCTATTTTGATTTTGTGACACCATCTTAGGTGATGCTGAAACTTATAATGTTGGTCAATACAAAGTTGCCAACTGCTAAATTTCTCTCACCTTTTGTCGTGGGATCAAACTGTCTATTTCATTAGCTCTAGGTGGCCAAGTAAACCCTATCCCCAAGCTCATCCCATCTCATTCAGTACTCAAACATTCTCAAGCATGCTAAATCGAAACGTCTCTAAGGGTCACTAAATGCCATACGGCAGTGATCTTTGACTGGGCATATCTTGGAGCTCGTGTGAGGTATGGATGTGATTCTAGTTACTATAGGATTGTGTTGCAGAGACCTACAATAATCTCTCTTTATTTTTGGAGATCTTACTCCATTTTGATTTTACGATGCCATCTCGGGTGATGCTGAAACTTGTAGTGTTTCCTAGTATAAAGTTGCCAACTGCCAAATCTCTCTCACCTTTTGTCTTGGGATTGAACTGTCTATTTTGTTAGCTTCAGGTGGCTGGGTAAACCCTATCTCCAACCTCATCTTATCTTGTTGAGCACTTGAATATTCTCAAGCACGCCAAACCAAAATGTCCCGAAGGGTTACTAAATGCCATAGGGAAGCAATCTTTGATAGGGCATATCTCGGAGCTTATGTGAGGTATGGATGCAATTCTAGTTCTTATAGGACCATGTTTTGGAGACCTACAATAACCTCTCTCACTTTTTGGAGATCTTACTTTGTTTTGATTTTGTGATACCATCTTGTGTGATGCTGAAACTTGTAGTGTTGGCTAGTACAAAGTTACCAATTGCCAAATCTCTCTCACCTCTCATCCTAGGATCAAACTTTCTATTCTATTAGCTTCGAGTGGCTAGGTAAACATTAGCCCCAACCTCATCTCATCCCGTTGAGCACTCAAACATTCTCAGGCATGCCAAACCGAAATGTCCCTAAGAAAGATAATGACACATTAAGGGGCTTACAAGAGTTCATAAGTTTCTATTTATCTCCCCCGCATTGAAAATATCATGGAGAAAACATGGTGTGATGTGTAGAAGGAGAAGATTCTAAAGTGCTCATAACTTTTCCTCCTCATCATAACTCATGATCTTAAGGGTTTATTAGAGGTAGGCGTAATATGACACATATTCTAATGTGCCATAGGTTTATAAGATTATGTCAAAACGATCAAAGGAATGATAGAGATCACTATTTTGCATCATTACGAGGGTTTCTCAAGGATCTTATCTCATGCAATGTCATATTTTTGAATACCAAAGAATACATTCACTACCTCTTGCATTATCATTCAAAAATACCAATCACATTAACATGCTCCCAAGTGATAGATTTGTAAACTGTGATGTTTTTTACTTCATTGTCTTATATTGAATAATGGTTTGCATCCTTTAAATAAGTGTGCTTTTGATAGTTGTGGGTACATGTGACCCTCGCCAATGTATGATAGTTTCATGAGAGGCAATAAAAAAGAAGTTAAAGTAAATAGATATATAAAGTATGAAAGTATATTTTAGAATGACAATAAGTGAATAGACTCTACACAATGCATTGAGGATAGTTTTCCAAAGAGAGAGCCAAGAAACTCATACAATCTATGCAAATAAAGAGTAGATAATGGTAAATAAATATCAAAGTAGAGAATATTTTTTGAATATGATAGGGAATGACTATGTTTTTGTGTTACATTCCAAGTAATGATTAGTTGGGATGTATGTCATAGACAAAGGGAGATGATATTCATGAAAGGTTTCAGGTAAAAGGCTACTATAATTGTCAAAACAATGTTAATGATAATCAATGCATAAGGTAAAGGCATTATGAAGGAATGAGATCAAAGGAAAATATTCAAGGAAACAATAGTAAGTGTGATGAACAAATTTTTAAATCTTTGTAGTAGTGTAACTATCAACATCTCTAGAAAAACTCTTAAATCTCTATCAAAATGCTAATTTCCATGAAAACAATTACATGGTATTAAACTTAATATTCATGTTCATTTCTAGGGCTTTGTGGTAGGGTTAAAGAAAGTGGAATCATTTCCTATTTAGATGGGATAAGTAAAAGAATGTCAATTGGCAAAGTATGATCATGAAAATCTTTAAAATCATTCTGACTTTTCTTTCAACTAAGCACAACAATAGTGCTTGGTCCAAACAAGTGAAAAAGTACATGTGAGAAGCCTATGTAGTAGTTATGTGCAAATGGAATAGAGGTGTCCAATTGAGATCAATGATTGATCAAAGTATAATGAAAAACCTCTTAAAAGCTAGTTTACTACTATATCACATAGATTATAGTCAATGGTAAAAAGCATGGAGAACCTTTATGGTAGAGGTATATAGGAACTAATTTAATGGATCATATGATAGAGAATTTAACAAAAAATAAGACTTAGTGAGACAAAAATCTTAATAAATCTAGTAATCATCTGTAATAGAATAAAATACATTTAGTACTATTTATAGTAGGAGTTTCAAGGATATTTTAACAAAACACCTATTTTTGTACATGCAAGATGACTCACAAAAAAATACTATAATGAGTTGTAAATTTGTGAGTTAGTTCATAAAGGGATAACCACGAAGGAACAATCACAGTTCTAAAGCTATGAAGAGGAGCTCCAAATGCTATTTAGGTGGTGGTAGGTTGGTAGTTTGAGGAAACTTATTATCTACTCCTATTTTTTCAATGTTGAACTCTATTAGAATAAATTTACAAATTTCACCTAGCATGAATTGAGAATTGAACAAAGGCTTTCAAATATTTTTGCATACATGTCAATACACTAGTGATATATGGTGATTTTGAGGCTACAGTAGATCAATATATTATTATATTGTTATGAGAAATCGTGATCTGATGATTAAGAACCTAATAAATCTAGAGGTCCAAAGATGTGTAATTATCATAGCATTAAGGATAAGACATTGAAATAGTTAGGTTTTCCCTTTGGAGAGTGTGACAGTTATAGCATTATGACAATAGTAGTGTTAAAGAAGATGATAATAGGCACTCCAAAATTAATAGCCTAAATGAGCAAAGGGATTCCAAATGATGTATTATATTATGCAAGCAAGGGCCTTGAAAGTGAGTGCAAAGAATTCTTTGACCAAGCCCTAGGCGAGCTAGGCAACGCCCAGCTAGGGACTGTCAGCAAAGAAAGAGCTCTCGAGAGCAAAGCTTGAAGAATGAAGACTTGCCCTTCTGAGGGATTGAAGAGGGGTATGAGGAGGTTCTAACTTTTGGAGGAGTCTTGATGAAGTGTGGAAGGTGTCTTAAAAGTGGGGACAACAGGTAGCCAAGAAAGCCCTACCAAACCCTCAATTTTTCTATTTTTGTTGTATGATCTATACACACCCTAAGACCCTAAATATCCTTGAGAATGGGTCCTATGTATCAATTTTTCTTAAGGCCAGATGTGTTGAAACTCTAATAGAAAGGAGCTATTGGCCCTAGAAATTTGGGTAAAGGCCTAATTAGGGGCTCTCCTTGTAGCCCTTTTGTGAAGAAATCTTGAAATCGGGTACAAACCCATTGTTGTTATCCATTCAAGCATAGTACAAGTGTTCATTAACACCTTATGACATCATAGAAACCTTGGTTGGACTAGGGACTGCTATGGTACCCTAGTAGACCTATAAAACCTTTGGAGGGATACTGTTCCTAGAAGAGTAAGGGAGTGATGCTGCAAGTTTGGATCAGTTAACCTAGTGAGGAGGTTGGGAAAGGTCAATGGATGTTCTAAGTAGCAAGAGATCTTATAGACCATATAGGTGTACAGAAAACACCAAGATCCACATATAATATACAAGGTTGCACGAGGACGAGGGTACTTGGGGTACTTAGGGTATGGATATGGGTATGGGTACGTGTACAACTATTTTTTATAATAGGGGACAGGGGTACTTGGGTATGTCAAACTTTATTTTTAATTATATTTTTATATTTATAGAAAACCTAAAATTATGAGTCATGACAATGATTTTTCAAATCAAGAACAATGATAAAGTTTGCAAATGTAATGTATTGTTGTCAGTTTCATTTTTGTTATATGTTTGTAATAATAATTTATGATAAATGTTTAGATGCACAACATAGAAGGCAGGCTTTAAACATGAACAAGAAGATCATAAATCATATGACAATGACATATTACAAATGATAAATTTCTAGCTTTAACACTAATAAAGTTGATTGCTGATCAATATTGTATCAAAAATTCAAATTGATTAGGTATTGAATTAAGCTTGATAAACAAATAATAGAGAAGGAAAAATTCAAACATGAACAAGATCATAAATCATATGACAATGACATATTGGAAATGATAAACTTATGCTTAAATAGTGATAAAGTTCATTGTTAATCAATATTATATCAAAGTTTCGAACTGATTAGGTATTAAATTAAGCTTGATGAGCAATGAGCTGATACACAAACACAAAACTAAAAGAAAAATCCATAATTTCAATCAAGGTCCTTAGCTATGATGCTCTCCACTGAGTATTAAGTACTTGGGTATGTGGGTACGAGTACTAGGGTTGTGGGTACAAGTACTCATGTAACCTCATAATATATTATGATAACCAATAATGTCATACATGAATAAAAATATAATATATTATGATAACCAATAATGTCATACATGAACAAACATAAAATATATTATGTTAACCAATAATGTCATACATGAAGGAACGTATAATATATTATGATAACCAATAATGTCATACGTGAAAAAACATATATTATAAAATGATAACCAATAATGTCATACATTAACAAATACATAATATATTATGATAACCAATAATGCCGTACATGAACAAACATATCATATATTAACCAATAATGTCATGCATCAAATAAATGTCATACATCAAATATAAAATGTGATATATACATCAAATGTATATCGAATATGTCCACTGACATAAAATCCAACATATATGTCCATAATGCCTATACATGTATGTCTATCGACTATATCTTCTCCTTCCCACGAGAGGAAGGAAACAAATCTCTAGAGGTCTTTGATTGTCGTGTGAAGGGAGATGGTGGTGATGATGGGGTCTTCCTCACACACTCACTCGGCCTCTTGTTGAGGTTCTTCTCTAACTTGATCTGATACAAAAAAAGTAGATATGAATCAATAATTATTATACATTGAAATCAAATATATGTACACACAAAATTAATTAATTTTTTTACCGCCATCATATAGTCACTCTGCAAGTCCACCTTGAAGGCTCGTGGATGATCGCGTGTGACAAGACCCTACAACAATTCAATCAATATAATCACTTATAAATAACATTAGAAATTTTGATACTAACTATTATAAACAACAACTAAAATCATGAAAATTCTTTCATACCTCAGTCAATGGTTGTGAACTAGCCATAGCTGCAGCCACTCCATGATTGACAAGCTGCCGAAGATGAGGAGGAGTCTCATATGTCAAGAGATCCATGTCATACAATACACATCGCATGTAACATGAAACATGAAGCAAATATAATTAAATGAATTAAATTAACATAAAATAAATGTACCTCTATGAAGCTCATATAGCATCTAGGCTTGGAGTCCATAGTGAATGTCGATGGTCCTGTAGAGAACTGAGGCACATGAATACATTTTTTTTGTTAATCCTTCATATGATTACTTAATAAATATATGTATTAATTTAAATGATTAAATTGATACATACCTCTGGACTCATCGACATGACGAAAAATGGGGCTGGGGGATCGCTACTAGGGCTGCCAACACTCTGACCTTGAATTTTGAACAATGTCAATACATGATAATTAATTAGTCATTCACTATACATATGAAATGTGATGAAATTAGTTTATTATAATTGTAATTTACCTGTGTGTTAGTGCCAAATTTCTCATTCAGGAACTGATCAATCACTAGCCCATCATTTGCACCATCTTCAGCATGACTACCAAATGTGCATAAGGATTTGCATGATGTGCACATGTGACCGCGATGTGCAGAAGGCTCCTCCTCAACTAATGGACTCGTGCAATGAATGAGGGTCTACATCAAAGCACTAATAGTCCCTAGAGTGCTGGCCTCTACACATTCCTTCACAACTGAAGCAATAGTCACATGCTCACCTTGTGACTTGACCACAGGTGCCCTAACTACATTAGGGTCATGACATGCCCCCAACCTCTCAAATGATGAGCCCCCACCTCTACCCTAAGAGTCTAATATATCAAAATTATTGGGGATCTCACCAAGGACAAACTCATAATATAATTTCCTTAAGAAATACATTGGGACCTCATGATTATTGCAAGGAGGGGCATCAAAACCCATCCACCATCTATCCCAAAAATTATTTCTAATACCATCATGTATGCACCAATGGATGGGGAACCATTTAGTAGTCTCTCTAATAGTATCTTGTTCACTAGGCTTTCTAAATAATGCACAAATCCTACCTTTTGGTATATCTTTTTTTAACATCTTGACATGATAATTTATTTGCATAATATCTTTTTTGTTCATCCCTCTTAACCTGCCAAACATCTAACTGGTCACTAATAGAAGCTATGTGGGTCTTAATGAACTCAAGGGAGGATGCCAATTGAGCTCTCATTGGATTGGTTTGTCCAAAAGCTTTCAACCTACCAATGAGTGCTTCTAATTAATTTTTGCCTCTTTCTATTTCATTTAAAATGTTTTCTTGTGTGCCAGGAGGAGGTCTTGCAATTGGTTTAAGCTGTGAATTTTTTTTCTATTGTTGTGGAGGGTTTTGATTCTCATCTTGTTGAGGGTTTTGGTTTGGATCTTGTTGAGGGTTTTGGTTTTGATCTTCTTGGGGATTTTCCAGTTCATTATTCACATTTCCTGATAAGAAATCAATTGAAATCTAAATAAATAAACAAATTTAAAGAAAAATTGAGAAAACCTACAAAAAAATTTAAAAAACATATAAATTCAATGCAAAAATAAGGTTAGACAACATACAACATGCTTGTGATCTCAAACTTCAATTGCGAGGAGACATATTGGCAAGGCAGGTGGTGAAAACCTTCTATTCTTTTAATTCGTGTATGCATTATAAGGAGGGGAAGTAGGAAAATAGAGGAAAAATGAATGGGCTATGGATATGTAGCCCATTTATAATAATTTGGGTTTTTATAAAGTGCATACGCACTATAGCATGTACACGCTATGGCTCAAGATATGCAAGCCATAGCATGTGCATGCTATCACACATACGTGCTATTGAAAATTAGAAAAAAAAAGGTGTCACCTTTTTGGCACCACAACTTGGTGCACTTACCCTTATGTAGTATTGATAAGTGATAACATGATCATTAATGGGGTTTAAAATGAATTAGCAAGATGTTAGTTTGGTACCTTACCCATGCCTTAGTGCTAGTACAAACTAGGATGGGTGTAGTGAGGGTGCTTGGTTACAACCTTGCTTCATCGATATGCCTTGTCTACATGAAAGGATATTGATGCCACATAGAGTCACTAGGGGGCTAGGGTAACCTTAGAGTTGACTCATGTGATGACACTTTCCCTTATGCACATTAGGTTTCCTACATGTCTTGATGCCCCTGGGATTAGATGTTACCATGTGTATTTTAGAACCTTTGAGATAGACTACTTTTAGGATCTTGAGACTTAGATTCTCATTATGGCTTTTGGATTGTTATCCATTTGAGACTTGAGATTATCTCCTCACCATAGTGGGATTGGGCCACTTAGGTTCCATGAGGTCAAGAGGTAGTGATTCTTTTCCATTGAGATCTGACAGCTAGACATCGATGCTGGATATACCATTAATTTCGTTGATTAATTCTTTCGACTTGATGATTATGGTGTGAGATCATGCTTCATATTATTTATTTCAATCATTGAGATCCTATGGGATCATGTATCTTATCATCATGTATATTCTTTTAACATTTCACACCCTACAACGTGTGCTATGGATGATTATGCACCATTATGTACTTGTATATTATTTTATGATATTTTTGCATATGTGGTTAATGTGATGACATGGTTTTGATTTTTGATTAAAGACAAACCTAATTAAACTTTCAAATGCAATTCAACATTATGGAAGCCTCGAGGAATGTAAATGTTATTGTTTTGCTTATGCTATATGTGATGTGTATTTGATGTTATTGCTTCCACATTGTTATCTCTTGTATGTTTTACTCTTCCAAAAAATGTTTTTTAGCAAACTTAAAATCCTTTTAGGTTAATTTATCTTTAGTTATCTAGCGGGGTGTTACAACTATTTCCTATGACTTGTTTCCCCTTTTTCTTGAGTAAACCAACAATATTAATGGTAATGTTTGAGAAAATTTCATTCATCTATGCATGAGAATCTTTAGGAAATTAATTTGATTTGTGAGTGTTCTCATGATCAAAACCCAATTATGGAGACTTTAATATACTTTAACATTCCATACCTCAATGATGTCAATCTTTCCTCAATCTCAAATATCTGTAACAAGATGTGATTTATATTTGAAAGACATTTGTGTAATTGAACTGGCAGGTGATTAGAGCATCATAAGCTTATTGTTTCCATGAGGATCTTTGTTATCACAAGCTTATTGTTTCCATGAGGAAATGTGGTTTATCAGTAAGTAGGGGTATTGTTATAGCTATAATGAAAATTGTATCTAGATAGATTATTAACTTTTACATTTGAAAAGGTTTTGTTATTTTTATACTTTCTTACTATCATAATATTTTTTCTTTGAGAAAATGTAAATGTAATGGTTGTTAATTATGTAATATTTTATTTGATTTTTAACTATATCTAATAATTTTTTAAAATTTAATAATATATTCAAAAGTAGTACAATTTCATATTTTATTTGATTTATAGTTTGAATTTTGTTAATATATTGAAAAGTTCTACGAAGATTTAAATTCAAAGAATTATATGTAATTATAGATGTAGATATGAAAATCACCTATACTTACCATCCATATTGATCAAATTTTTGATTTAGTCACTTTTGGATTCTAATATATGGATGCATAGTTGAATAAATGGATGCATTAGTGGATTTGAAGCTATAATGACTACTTCTTACAAAAAATACAAAATACTTCTCATTTACATTAACAAGACTTCACCTTTCTTCAATTTTTTTGATGAACAGTCCCTTCTATATTAATTATATATTAATGCTACATTACACAAAAAAGGAGCTGGGGGATACAAGATCACCCCACGAGAGTTTAGATGACAGAGCCAGAAACACTAATAACTATAACAACTATAACAACATTAAAATTTCCCGTAGGCGGCTAGAGTAGTGCCAAATGAGGGAGGTGGATCCTGTCCATCATAAAACTCCCATGCATCAGTGGGGTTGGAAGGTGGCTTGGGAGGAGCCCACTCATCATCAACAATAACAACACCTTGTGTTTTTTCCTCTCCCTCCACCCTGGGAGGCAAAATTGCTAGGTCCATATCGGGGAATGACCACTTGGGGTTAGTAGTAGGTGCAAGCCAACTAGGTGCACATATGCCTTCAAATAATTTAGAATTACACATTTTATGCTCCCACACCACAAATCTGCATACCATTGCACATGAATGTGCAATTGTTAATTATATATATTTCTTAATTGTAACTTGTTTCTTTTACTTTGAAAATCATAAACTAATATATTGATTATTAATGTATAATATTTTTATTCTTATATAATTATTATATTAAAAAATTTGAAAATGTTAAAAAAAACATGCACTTAATTTGTAAATAAATAAAGTTCAATTTTATTGATTAAAACAATTAGAATACAATTTTATGAATTACAATGTATATATCTTAAATTTTCCATTCACTACAAAAGATTTGAACTTCATTATAGTTTCAATGCACCTCTTTTGAAAAAAAAAGAAAATCCTCACCCTTTCATTAGTGACATGGATTTCTTATATGGATAAAAAAAAGTAAAATTAAAAGACAATAAAAATTATTAATAAATGCAAAAACTTAAATTTACTAAACAGATTTGAAAATTCATATGCTTTATTTGTGAAAAGATTCTAAATACCAACACATACATACTAACATTAAATAATTATTAAGAATAAATTTCTAGTTTTATAGAAGTTTCTAAATAACATAATTTTATGCAAGTTTTTAAATAATCATTAATTAGAGAACAATTCAATAAAATTAAGCATCAGATTTTTTGGTGCACTTCTTAGAAGCTTGGAAAATATATAGAATAGTAATTATATCAAATATATCTTTAAAATAATATTAATTTTTTTTAAAACAAACATAATAGAGAAATACCATGAGGTATAACTTTTAACTTACAATTGAGAATAATAAACAATTCATATAAGATTTTGAGGTATAACTTTTAACTTACAATTGAGAATAATAAACAATTCATATAAGATTTTTTATTCTCATATGAACTTGAGTTGTACCAAATTCATTTCCTATTTTAATTACTAGTTTACTAGTCCCCGCCGTTAAAGCAACATACTATAGTTTTCGTGTGCCTTCTTTCAATTAGTTTCTCCTTGAAAATAGTGCAAGAAAATTAAGCTATGGTTTTGTTTATTTTATTATATTAGTTCAATTTTTATAATGTTATTCCTATTTTTTGATTGGCTAGAGATATTTTTGTTGGCAGTATTTTATTTTATGAATAAACAAATTTGGTGAAAATTTTATGATTAATAGGTGGCATTGAGAAAATTATTCATGTGCATTGTTTATGTTTCCATGTTTAGCATACATGCAAGGGGCAAGGACAAGTGAAAGATGATGCCTCATCTACCTAAGCAGTTGTCATTGTCTATGCTTCCACATCTAGCCTACATGTAAGAACTAGTGAGAGGTGATGGCTCACTTAGTATGAAATACATTTCAAGAAGCTCATGAATCCATAAGAGGGGGAGTGGCTAGATATCGAGTTAAAAATAGTTGAAGAATACAAGCTAAGAAATAAGAGAAAGTTGTGGTGTATTCAATTTATGTTCAATCATATCCATAATGCCAATAGGATTCTTTTAATCAACATGAAAAGAGCTATGGCTGAATATTACATAGTCAAGCATTGCTAAGGAGGATGAATAGATGCAACATTCTAGACGAGAGATAGAATAAGCTCGATTGAGTTGTTGCATTGATAGTCAATAAAATTTTGGACCATCCTATGAAAACCCTTGTCTTTGGGTCGAGCATGGTCAAGTTCATCCATCACCTGGGTGTTCTTATCAGGTAAGTCCCATTAGATAATGGAATACATTTTTTCTTTGTTTTCTTGCTTGTTCTCTTTTTAAACTAGAATAATGATAAAAATCTACATGCGACTCTTTACTTGGGTCTAGTTGTAAGGGTGTTGCGAGGATAGCCTTAACTATATGAATATTACCTTCCCTAATGCTATGCATTCTTAAAATTGTCATGCCTTAAAATTGAAAATCTTTTGGAAAAATAGAAAAATATGACAATGTTACTGTTGACATATTAGTCAAGTTTTTTATTAGTGACACACACTTATTTAGATTCTGTACAACTACCGAGCTCTTTGAACAGTTTACAATGTTTGTCATGTAATTTAGTAGCCACCGAGCTTCTATAGTTGCTACCAAGTCCTTTAGACTATTCCCAATGGTTACCAAGAAAATTCAATTAGTGTGAAGTTCAGTAGTACAAACCGAGCAGTTTAGTGTATACCAAGTTTATTAGTGATTATTGAGTTCGCAATTTATGTGATGTAAAGTTAGTGGCTACCAAGAATTTTAGTGTCTACTAAGTTCTCAGTTCGTGCGATGTGAAGGCAGTGTTGACCAAGCCACTCCATGGTAACCAAGTGATTCAGTGTTTGCCAAGTTGCACAATATCTACTGAGTAACCAGTGTAGACTGAGTTCAAGACTACTTGAAAGTGATCAATATGGATTGAGCTTCTACATTCACCAAGATCATGACAATGCCAAGCAGTGAAAGTGGATGCCAAGTATCAGAACCTCACTGAGTTACTCTTCAAAACCTGAGTATCTTCATATGGGCTGACTTTGTAATATTTGTGTTAATTTGTGTCATGGCTAACTTTATAATTTTGTAAATTAGATTGGTATATATATATATGTGATGTATTATATCCTATCCAATGTAGAATGGAATGGAAGTGAAAGAATGTGAATGTAAGTAGTAGATAAAGATTTATGAAGGCCATATCAACATAAGGAGCAACAGTGACAAACCTATCATAGAAAGGTGATCAGTACATCAAGGAATCTCTATGAGCAAACTTAGTTACAAATCAGAGATCTTCTACTTCATCCTAATAGGTGAACTAGTCAAAATCCTTTAAGAAGGTAGACCTAACAATCTTTTCTAAATCTCTTTACCGAGTGCATACTTCATTGTATTTTTGTAAATCCTCTCACATGGTGGACCTAGCAATCTTATTTGCTCCTAACAGGGCAAATCATTAGAAGTGATCAATGTAAGCCTTAATAGGCCAACTTTATACTATAGTATTGAAGTTTGTGGGTATCATCCCCACCTCAATTTTACTTTCTCTTTGGAAGGTTTCTGGGTCACCAAATCATTGTGTTCAAGTGTTGTGGATGCTTTTATATTTTCAGTTTCTCATGCATGCAACTAGACCAAATGTGATGAATTAAATGCTAATTGGTTTA
Source organism: Cupressus sempervirens (assembly GCA_028749045.1). Lineage (NCBI taxonomy): Eukaryota > Viridiplantae > Streptophyta > Pinopsida > Cupressales > Cupressaceae > Cupressus > Cupressus sempervirens. The sequence continues at coordinate 230,301,010 of CM053783.1, read as the reverse complement.
TTGAAATTGGTAAAAGTTTTAGAAGTTAGTGATTCACTCCTCCCCTCTCAGTAACTTAGCATAGTCTTGAATATTTCCAACAATTGGTATCAGAGCTTTGTGGTTCTCAGGAGAAAGTTTAACAACTTGAACAAAGATCAAGGATATGGAGATATTAAGACTTGATAAGGCTATCTACAATGAAAAGTTGGATCTGCAAATGGCCATTGCATAACTCAAGAAAGCTAAGGAGCAACTTTCCCAATCCTTCAAAAGAAGAAAGGAACTTGCAAATCAAATGAATGATCATATCTACATTGAAGAAAGAATTACAAACTTTTTCCCTTCAAGCAGTTTAGATGAAGCAAATGATGCAATCAAAGAACTCCTAGAGACGAATGGTTCCCTGCAAGAAGAAGCAAGAAAGCTAAAAAGAGAACAAGAAATTTAGTCAATAAGGTTATGTGAAGTCTTAGAATAGAGGAACAAAATAAAATAATAAATGGATGGAAGGAACAATGAGATCTAGAACCAATCCCTTCAGCATGCAGACCTTATGGATCAAATCTCCAATGCCAATGAGGAAATCATGAGCCAAAGATAGATCAATGAAAGATTAAGGAATGATCTAAATTTTGAAAGACAAATTAATGAAAGAATATGAAATGAGCTGAGATCTGAAAAGAAAATTAGTGATTGAAAAATGACCTAAACACGAAGAAGCAAATCAATGAAAGAATGATAAAATCTCAAGCAGACATGTTCAAGTGAATGAACAAAACCTCTATAGGAAAAAAAGAAAAGTAGGAATTGGATACAAGGAAGAAGTTGAATCCTCCAAACAAGGTGCTTAAAGGAATCAAAGACCTACTTACAATCATTGTGGTAAGAAATGGCATACATCTAACAAATGTTGGAGTAATGGAAAAGCAAAATTCAATGGAAAATGCTACAATTGCAATTACCATGGTCACAAGGCTAATGAATGCAAAGAAAAACCAAAATTTGAAGACAACTGTCATAAATGCAAGAAACATGGACACAAGGCATCAGAATGCAAAACAAAGAAAATGAATCCTACAGAACAAATTGTGAAAGCAATACTGGCTAGGATTACAATACCTGGTGTGAATTGTGTTAAACATCATACGAGGAAAAGAGATACTACATTTGTACAAAACTTGGCCATATTACCAAGAATTGTATGAATATTGGTAAGATTGAAGATGAGAAGAAGGCAAAAGCTGATAACATTCAAAAGCAGATGAGACAACAATGGATTCCTAAGTCTACCGAGGACTCTGGTTCGAGTAATGATGGACAGATCACTCAAGAACTGGGTGACTCTACCACTTCTAATTAAGTTCTTAAGGAAGAATTGGAACTTGGCTATGAAAGAAGACATCAGAATCATTTCCAGTTGAAAGGTGACAGATCCAAATCCATATGCAAGATACAAAAGGATCACTAAGCAAAATTTGTATCAGTTATTACCAAGTTACCTTCTCTACCAAGTAAGGTCGAGTCATAGACTGCATCGAGCAAGGTCAAGAGTTACATAGGCACTTATGGTTACCGAGTCATGAAGACTTTGCCGAGTGATCAATATAGAGTAGTGGATGGTATCTTGTCAAGAATTATGTTAATTCATCTACCATTGTACCGAGCATTAATGACAAAATTTTGACAAAAGCATGGAAGTGAATTCATTTTTCACAATGAATTTTTGAGAACTATTGCAAAGTGCTATTTTCTATGTGATCAAGCAACTTGAGTGATTTTTTTGCAATCATTTTTGAAGTTCTCTCAAGTTACTGAGTGAAGATGGCATCTAGTAGCAGTAGTAAGGCAAAGAAAGGTTCTGATATGTTGGTTTGAGGTGTTGACTAGAAGGTGCTAGACTTCAAGCTTGTGCCCATGGTTGCAGAAACCTTAGACCCCACTGGAGGTCAATGGAAAATCCCTCCCAAGGTACTTCTTGTTAATGCCATAAAAACTCATTTTAAATGCACAATTCAAGAAATTGATACTCTTGAGATGGATGATGCTCTAGCTCAGTTGTGTGTTGATGGAACCCTGAGACTTGAGCATCAACATTTGGAAACAAAAGGTTTAACTCGCATTCCCCATATGCCCTAAGAGTTTCAAGTTAAATGGATTAGGTATATTCTTAGCTAGGTGCACAATGGTCAATTGTGGTTGGAGCATCCAATATTGATAACCAAAAAGATGATTCATTGAATCATTGGTCTTCCTATCAAAACCCTAGGTCGAGTTGAGTTGGAAAAAAAAACCTAGCCGAGTGGGATGGTAGAGGCATGAAAATAAGTAGTGTCACAGATGTAGAACTCAAGTTTGGCATTCATGTTATAGCTCACAAGATATATAGTTCAAGCCATCTCAACAGTCTATCATGTGAAGCTGTGGACTTGGCCTACAAAGTGGTGAAGAGTAACTTGTTTTATGACCTTGCCGAGTTTTTGTTGAGGCAACTCAACAAAAATATGGAAAGAATTAGAACCTCTAAGAATAATCCTTGCAAATTTGGTTCCTTTTTAACATGTTTGTTCTTTTATGTGCAAAAGTTTTTCCCTTCTGAAGGCATTGTGGTCTAGAGAAAGGATGTGCCAGTATTGTACCAAATAAATGAATACATTGTAGAAATGGGAAAAAACTATGGCAACATCATGGAAAAATACTTTGATGTTTTTAAAGACAAAATGAATAATAGGTTCAAGATACCTAAGAAGTTAGTTGAGGACTACAAGGATGGTGTGTGTTTTATGGTTGACTATGACAAGGTATACATCTAGGCAGTCAAGCCTAGAATTGTGTGGGTCAAGCCTCTTGGCTATGAAGTAAACATTGATGAGACCAAGGATATCATTGAATCCCTTGTCAATGAACCTTTGGATCCCAAGGCCCCTTATTTTGGTACTTATGAAGAGGCAAAAGAAAGAATAGAGCTAGAAATCAAGCTACCTCAGGCGGTTAACAAAGGAAAGAGGAGGATACCCAAACTGAAATCTAGTGCACCTCTCATGTTAATCGAGGGTAAAGGTGAAGATAAAGAGTAGGTAGATGATGGAGAAGAAATAGAAGAAGAAGAAGAACCTTTAAATAAAAAGGGCAAGGTGATCATCACCAAGCCTCCAAAGGCATCCATTGCAGTCTTCACAAGGAGGTCCAAGAAGAAAGGAAGTGATATTGTTCTTAATAGACCTCCTCCCACCTTTCAACAAAAGTTGAAGCAGATGGAAGAAGGTGCTGGTATAAAAAGCTTCAAATCTTTGAAGTATGAGACCAGGACCGAGTGAGAGCATAAATAGGTTGAAGAATTGGTGTTGACCAAAATGGGCAAATGGAAGTATTCACCAGACTAGATTACCTCTCAAATATCTAATGAATTGTTAGAGAAAATAAAGCCAAGATGGGACTTTTCCATGCAGACAACAAAAGACATATATGCACAAACTCTGAGGTAGTTACTATTGAGCATGATAGATGCCGAGTTAAAAAAATCTTTAAAGAAAAATGAAGATAAAATGACTCTAAGGTTTAATACATATTTAATTTTGATCAAAGATATAGAGCATGTAGTTAAAAATGCCACAAACACTTGGAACAATGTTTACCATCTTCATAAACCAAGTGAATATCCAATTGAAGTAAAGGATGCTAATAAAGAAGAGGAGAAAGATGAGGAAGAAAATGTTGAAGAAGTAACTCATTTTGATAACGAGGAAGAAGAAGAGGAGCAAGACGTAGAAGCTACCAAGGAAGATAAGGAAGATGATGAGGAGACTGACCCAGTAAAGATAGCAATTGTAATCATTGCTTCACTTCCTCACTCTGCGAGCAAACCCTTGATAACATCAAGTATGGAGGTAGCTTCAACAAGTGTGGTTGCAACTACTACAGATACGTCAAATGTCCAATCACTCTTTGCCCCTACATAGCTCAACATATCATTGACAAAAGTGACTTCCACTTCATCAACTGAGCTGTAGACTCCCTTTTCATTTGCCAAGTTAAGTTCTTCAGTCATCACCTCTCCAATTTTGACTTCTTTAGTTTTGAGCTCATCCATGCTAAGCACTCTAGTTTTGTCTACTTCAATTTTGGATTCTATAATTTTGGCTTCATCAATTTTGGATTCTTCTAGCATCTCTATCAGTATTCCACCAGTCAATGCTATAATAGTTTTTACTACAAGCTTGAGTATGTCTACCATTGTTTACATTCCAGGTACTAAGGCAATGAGTATAAGGACAGTTGAACCTAAGGTTCAATCGAGTACAAAATTTTTGAAAAGAAAGGAAATAGAAGAAGATATAGATCTAGATGAGGAAATAGAAATTCCCAAATGGGATTTCTATAATATTTTTGGAGATCAAATACACATGGTTGGTGAACTTCTTCAAAAAAAGGCCAGGTAGCAAAAATTGAGAGAAGAAAGGGATAGAGAATATACGATATTAGATGATGCTAAGAACATTTTGACTAAGGATATTGGAGTTGAGGTCAATTCTTCTCAACCTATTTTGTTTCAGCTTGAAAAGGCAGTTTAAAAGTTTAAAGAGGACATTGAGGGACAAGAGAAATTGATTGAAAAAGTAGAAAAGAAGTTCAATAATAAAGTGCTGGAGCACATTGCTTAGCAAATTGCTATTAATCAAATTGAATTATCAACAATTTTGGTCAATCTTGAGGCGTCCTATTCTAATGTGTCATCACTTTTTGCTAAGCTATGTGATGTCATCGAGTATACCAAAGAAGTTAAGGACAAATTGTCCAAAATTGATATTGATCTTAAGGCAAGTGCTCAATAGTTGCAACTTGATCCTAGCTCAAGCTCTGTACATTTTAAAAAGATCAAATTTTTGTCATATGTGCAAGCAATGTTGTTAAGAGAAGAAGCAAGGATCTATTCCACACTCGTTGATATCCAAAATATGATCCTTCCTATCATGGATTCTATGAAGAAACAAATTGTTTATTCAAAAACCCTAATTCATGATAACAACTTCTCTGTTGCTGATCACATGATTGAACTCTCAACAGAAGTGCAAATTGCCATCCATACATGCAAGGTATTGAAAGAGAATTGGGATAAAACATTGGCAATTACGCTCAAGCTACACTCTAAATTCTTATCTCATTTTGGTGTCTCTGTGTAAATATGTTGAATAAATCTTTGGCATTACTGTCAAAAAAGGGGAGAAGCGATAAGATATGGGAGAAATGAGAAGAGATAAGATATGGGAGAAAAGTTAAAGAGGGAGAAGATCAAAGTCATAGGGGGAGATATGTATATAAGAGAAAAGTTTCATGTACATAGTAGATCACATAGTATGGGGGAGATATATGCTATGGTATAAATATACTCTGTATATATCTTACAAAGATTAATTTTGAAAAATCTCAAAAATAGACCGAGCTAGTATCACATGGTGATGAATACAAGGTATTCAGTTTTGGGCTAATAAGTGTTTTTGTTACTAATGCCAAAGGGGGAGATTGTTGACATATTAGTCAAGTTTGTTATTAGTGACACACACTTATTCAGATTCTGTACAACTACCAAGCTCTTTGAACAATTTACAATGTTTTCCATGTAATTTAGTAGCCACCAATCTTTTACAATTGCTACTGAGTCCTTTGGATTATTCCCAATGGTTATCAAGCAAATTCAATTAGTGTGAAGTTCAGTAGTGCAAACCGAGCAGTTTAGTGTATACCAAGTTTATCATTGGTTGTCGAGTTCATAGTTCATGTGATGTGAAGCCAGTGAAATTGATGGATAAATAGAGAAGGAAAGTAAGCCAAATAGAGAGAGGGCTTTGATCCCATAAAAGATAGAAGAAAATTAATAAATTATAAGGAGCACTTATTTAGGCCATGACCCACTAGAGAAAACAAGAAAATTCTCATAATTTTTTTTTAAAAAATAACAAAATACATCTTCAATGTATTTTTACTACTACTAGTATCTTCATATGGGCCAACTTTGTAATATTTGTGTTAACTTGTGTCATGGCTGACTTTATGATTTTGTAAATTGAATTGGTATATATATGTGATGTATTATATCATATCCAATGTAGAATGGAATGAAAGTACAAGAATGCAAATGTAAGCAGCAGATAAAGATTTATGAAGGCCATATCAACATAAGGAGCAGCAGTGAAAAATCTATCATAGAAAAGTGATCAGTACATCAAGGAATTTCTATCAGCAAACTTAGTTGCAAATCAGAGATCTACTACTTCATCCTAATTGGTGAACTAGTCAAAATCCTTTAAGAAGGTAGACCTAATAGTCTTTTCTAAATCTCTTTACCGAGTGCATACTTCATTGTATGTTTGTAAATCCTCTCACAAGGTGGACCTAGTAGTCCTATTTGCTCCTAACAGAGTAGATCATCAGAAGTGATCAATGTAAGCCTTAATAGGCCAACTTTATACTATAGTACTAAAGTTTGTGGGTATCATCCCCACCCTAGTTTTACTTTCTCTTTGGAAGGTTTCTAGGTCGCCAAATCATTGTGTTCAAGTGTTGTGGATGCTTTTATATTTTTTGTTTCTCATGCATGTAATTAGATCATATGTGATGAATTAAATCCTAATTGGTTTATTGAAATTGGTAGAAGTTTTAGAAGTTACTGATTCACCCTTCCCCTCTCAGTAACTTAGCATAGCCTTGAATATTTCCAACAATTACATCTTTAATAGCTCAAACAAGTGGCTTTTAAGTTTTATCTTTCATAGGTAAGGCTTTTTATATTTTTTTACTTCTATCTTTTGGCATTAAATTCAAGTTGAATGATTTTATGATTTTAAACACAAAAAATGAGCATTTGTTGTCATATTTGGTTATACGTCTTTGAAACATTTTTTTTTTTTAAAGATGGATTTTATTAGAAAATTGAACATATATGTAATAGGCATGTAATGAATGGAGAAATGCTTCTTTACACATCTTTATGTGCGAAGGTGTTAATTTTGGAAGGATTCATTGTTTTTAAAAATGAACTAAATTTGAACTTTTGTATTATTGCAAAAACCTTTTTTTTTAGTGTCACATTAGAAGATTTGTTTTCCCTTTGAAAAAATTGTATCTTTATCATGGAAGGGCATGAAGGTTTTTTTAAGAAAGAAAAATAAAACTGCCCCTTGTATACTTTAGTGTTCTTTGGTGTTATTTTAGTCCCACTCAATAGAGCTACTGCAAAGCAATATGCATGTGTTGTCCTTTGTATGATTTTCATCAAAATATTCTATTGGCATGCTGAGTGCTTGAGAACCCCAAATTGTATCTATGTAGCTAAAAGTACACATAATGGCTTACCATGATAACTTGGTATTGAATTAGAAGTTGCACATACATTATACCATTTCCTTTTAATCTTTCTTCAAGCCATGTCCTCTAAAGCAATTGTTGGGCCTTGCGGGAGTGCCTTATTGCTACCAAGTTGGTGATGCTATTGTGTTTATTTTTTACTCCTTTATCTTTTCGTTTAATTCCCAAAATAAGACTTTCTATATGTCAGTTTGAATATTTTTTCACTTCTCAATGGCAAGAGTATGACCCCTGCTAGAGCTTGAGTACATGTCAATTTATAATTCAGTGATATAATTTTTCCTAGGAAGCTCCGTTGTAAAGAGCACATGTCATCGCATTTTGGATTCTTTCCACTCTTACACCTGCAAACTATGTGGTCATGAGAAAAGGAGTCCATGTTGTAGTAGATTGATATGAGATGGATTAGTTGTGAAATGTTTTTTGAGCATGCATTGGTTCATCCCAAAAAAAGGAAATTTGATGCTATTCTAAAATGATAGAAAATTTGATTGGAATTGATAATCTATGTTTTCTTTGTTAATCATGTCACTCTTTGATCAATTAGAAAAAAATTTATATTTGAGCTATTCAGACTCCAACATACTTTACCAAATGTGGTACTCTTGAATTCATATAAGTATTGGTGGTTTGAACTGTAATGTGTAGCATATGTAACTTTATCATGCAAACTATTTTTTTCTATATTTAATTAGACATCCCAATATTGTAGTCAATTGGAACTGTGGGGATCTCTATTTGATATGAATTGTAGAGATTGAATGTTTTTCTTTCATCAACAAGCTATAGAAATGACATTTAGTATAACATCTTTATAGATATTTACATTTTCTAGTTAATGCCATTTAATGAGGTTGATTGTTATGGAAGGGGGAATAACCATGAAATGACTCTTAAGGATTGTTTCTCATTGAGACAAAATGGCGTGTTTATTATTATTGTAACTAATCATATAATGAGAGTAAAAAATGACGGTTCATGGTATTTATAGAAAAAATGAATGGTTATTATTATTAAATTTGATTTTTTAATAGTTTATTATTATTATAGCCCCTACTTTAAAAAAGAAAAGAAAAAGTGGACGTGCCACTATATATATTGTTATATAATAAAATGGTTTAGAAAATCAATTGATAAAGAACCATAAAGAAAACCCGACATCACTATTTTATACAAAATGATATATGCATAAAACTAAAGTCAAAAAAATAGTGCAGCTTCCATCTTGAGTCACCCTTGGAAATGTAGGAGTTGATAAAATCCAACTCCAGAGTGCGTCCAGATCACCTACATGCAAATAGCTTGTTGAAGAGAAACCAAAGGAGCAAGAGCTTGAAGCAAACAAGGCAAGAGAAAATATTTCACAATAGGAAATTGAAATTGCTATGTGAATGAATTTACAATGAGTTATGAAATACAATGAGAGAGAGGCCAAATATAAAGGCCTCAAAGAAGCTTGTAGAACAAGCTAGAAAGTGATAGAAGATAAGGTTGACAACTAAGAACACTTCCACAAAAAGGTGGAACATGCTAGAACATAACAAACTCCCGTGTTGTCATCAACTCATCAACTACAACTATTAACTACATGCATTAGCCTAAGTAAGCTTAAGTAAAAGAATAAATAATTAATTATTTACTCTAACACCCCCCTTAAGTGCAACTTAGGGGAATGCCTTAAGCTCACAAAACTAAGAGAAAATGTAGAATGGATCTTGAAAACAAGGCCATGTTAGGTACCCATGTACAATGCAAAGAAATGCAACCCCTGGAAATGGAGAAAGAGGGAAAACCTCATCGAAAAAATCGTCCCCCAAAAAGAGGTAAGTAAAAACATGCTAAAGAATGAAGGAAGGAAGGGCTCAACAAGACCCCCCAAGGACAACTTCCATCGAAAATGTTTCAAGAGACTCTCTCAAAACCATAAGTACAACTAGCCCCCTCCATGAGATATAGAAAAGATAACAAAGCCCCCCAAGAATAATAGAGCCCCTAAAGAAAGAATCAAACCAATGAAACTCCAATGCAGAGTAAACAAGGGAACAAAACAAGGGAACCCTTGAATGAGAGGGAATATTGGAAGGCCTAGTTGATGCCCAAAGGAACAAGTATGAGGATCTTGAAATGGAATCCCTAAGGTAGGTGTGAAGACACTATCATGAATGTTCGCTACAGTATTTGCAACAAGTGCACGTGGAGGCTTGATGAATGAAGCTGGAGGATTAGGTAGAGTGGAAGAAGAATCCTACAGTGGAGAAAAACCCTCAACTAGATGTGGTGTGGTAGTCAAAATAGGGATCTCAGGAATAACACAAATGTTCAAGTATCCTGACTACACCACATGATGCTCTTGTGAAAGAGAAGAGTCATGCTCCAAAAATGGAGATGGTGGGAAAAAGTGTGAGAAGGTGTAGATAGGAGTGGAAGGATCAACTACCCCTATAGAAATTAGACCTCTTGTTGCATGATCCCAAATGAAGACTAAATCTACAGTGAACTCAACTGTCTTCCCTGATCCACTACATGTAATCTGAGAAATCAAGAGAAGGTTTGTAGACAAAGATGGAACATACAATACATCATTGAAGGTGCCATCCTGAATGCTAACTAGACCTTTCCCATAGACTGGTAGGGCATTGTTATTCCCCATGCAAATATGAGGAATGGGTGAAGCCTCAAGAGTAGAGAAGACACTGTGAGAAGATGTCATATGGTGAGAAGCACCTAAATCTAGTATCCAAGGGACCTGTGAAGGAGATGCAATAGAAGCCTGTAATGAATGACCCTTTCCAAGATCTAGTGTAGATGTCAAAGATGTGGAGGAAGACTAAAAGGTAGACCCCTATGAGGTAGAAGAGGATGGAGAGGAAACAATGCTCTTTTGAAGAAGAGCTTGCAAATCTGCAATTTGTTTCTCATAGCCATCAAATCTCTTCTAAAAATAATGTGCATCATCATGAGATCCTTTCTGACAATAGGAATAGGTAGGAGTCTCAGTCTTCTTTTTCTCCTTCTTCTTAGAAGCTGATGATGAAGTAGTAGAAGAGGAATTTGATATCTTCTTTGACTTCTACTCCTATGTATCCTTGGCAAGCAATGCTTGTGACTATGAACCTAAAAGTGAATGCATCTGAGTGAGATTTGACTATTCACAAGTTATCTGATCATAAAATATCTCAAATGAAGGCATCCTATGTCTATCACCCAAGGCATCCATAGTGAAGTATAAAGTGGAAGAGAAGATCTGATACTGTCCCCTCAACTTTAAGAGTATCAAAAAGATACACTCATCATCTATCTTGGTTTTCCCACATCCTTGCAAAAGTGTATAGAAAGATTTGAACTTCATCAAGAAGTCCTCAATGGTGGGAAAGTTGTCAAGTGTTAAGGAAGTCAACTCCGCATCAGGCTAAAGTGCTCAAAACACATTAACTGTGTCAAACAAAGTCTAAAATTTGGTCCAATAAGCCCATGGAGTGGTTAAACCATCCAAGTGAAATAGTAGACTATTTGAAATGTTCAGTACAATCAATCCCATGGCCTTATCCATTTTATTCCTGTACTGAAGAACCTCAAAAGGGCACGTTAGAACAGGTTGGTTCTCATCTAGACATGACCATAAGCCTCTTGACATGAGAAGCCTTATTAGTTGTTCCTTCCAGGTGTGATAGTTGTGTGATGTCAGACAAGTCACAGATGGATCCACCATTAAGAGAGAGAAGATGGAAGTAGAAGGGTCTTATTCTGAATTAAATTACAGAAAAGAAAATGCACCCCCACCCCACAACTAATAATGATATCCCTCAAATATCAAAGAAAAACAACTATAGAAAGCACAAAAATTAAAAAAGAACCTGGATTCTAGATGCAGAGAGGGAGGAAATAGAAGCCTCTACTTCAACACAAAAAATAAGAGCTTAATATTACTCCAAACTAATTCTAGATCTGGAAAGTAGACAATAAATCATGCACTTTTTTAAAAAATAGCATTGAAATATGTGTCCATATGAGCCCGAATGAAGCCTTTGAAGGTGCAAAAAATGGGATTTTCAAGTTGTAGAAAAATTTCAAGAACAAAGATGTCAAACTTCCTACAACAATGTGTAGATCACAAAATTCTATCCCAAAACAAAAAAAATTGCTCAAAAAAAATGAGTCTGTATGAGGGAGATATTGCTGTTTGAAAATCACCTCTATAGTTATTTTTTCTAAATCTCCATTGTTGTACATCCAAAAAATAAAGAAAAAGCCCAAACAATGTCAGATCTGTTATGTCAAACCCTCTTTCTCCTTTTTCTCCAAATATTGAAAAAATGCTCTTCCTCCTGATTGAAGAAAAAATCACAAACAAACTAGGTTTTGTGTCTTCAAATTGTGGCTTCAAAAGTCATTTAGCCAAGAAGTAGTAGGGAGGCTCTGATACCATGTAGGATTTGATAAAATCCAACTCCATAATGCACCAAGATCACTTGCATGCAAATAGCTTGCTGAAGAGAAATCAAAGGAGCAAGAGCTTGAAGCAAACAATGCAAGAGAAAATATTTCACAATAGGAAAATGAAATTTTTATGTGGATGAATTTACAATGAGTTATGAAATACAATGAGAGAGAGAGACCGAATATAAAGGCCTCAAGGAAGCTTGTAGAACAAGCTAGAAAGTGGTAGAAGATAAGGTTGAAAACTAAGCACACTTCCACAAACAGGTGGAACATGCTAGAAGGGAACAAACTCTCATGTTGTCCACATGCATAACCTAAGTAAGCTTAAGTAAAAGAATAAATAAATAATTATTTACTCTAATAGGAAATCCCAAAGACAACCCAAACTACACTAATCATTACATATGCTAACACAAAACTCTTTACATATGTTGTGTATATTATTTTTCAATTGTGATTAGTTTTTACAAATTATTATGATGCTGAAAGAAGCCTATTGATTTGTCTATTTCTATGTCTAGAGCATCACACCTTTGGTTGACCTTGTAATCTACCACCATGTTCCCTTCACGAAGAGTATGTGATATGCATATTTCTTGAAAGGTATCTATTGTCATAAAAGTTTGCACCCTAGCCTGAGGTAATATATCTTAGGCAACCTTGTGAAACATGGAAACAATCTCCAAGTTGTGGGACTTGAACTGTGACATTGAGTCTCTAGAGAAGGCTGACTTCCTTTGCTATCAAGGTGCACCTAACTACTCTTTGGAAGGAAAAAGGAGAAAGAATGCATGAAAGCAAACTACCTAATCTAATCTAAAGGGGGTGATACACTAAAATAGTTTTTCTCAATACTATTTCTACCTAACAATACACTATTCATCAACATAATCTTATAAGACACTGATTCAACCTTTGTTTTGATTCAACAATCACATATAGATTAGAAACCAAATGGATACTATGAGGAAGGGACTTCACTCCATAACATTCAAAGGGTAATAGTAGATACTTTTATGCAAATTGCAGAATGAAAACAAATACATAAATGAGGTAAGAAGGTTTTACACTTTTATTAATGGAGAATGAGGCATATAAGGGATTACATTTATTCATAGAAAAAAGAGAACTAGAGTAGCAAAATAGAACACTACTGCTAGAGAATTAGAAAAAATGACCGACCCTAAGAAGGGTTAAAAACCCTACTTTTATAGTTCAAGAATAACTCAGATAACTTCAACTAGAAGTCACATTTCAACAACTGCCATTAAGATTGTAGAGAACAATCATACAAATTTGGGCAAGAATCTGATCATAGTATAGATCCAAATGCATGAAAATCCAATATTTTACCAAAAGAACAACCTTGAGAAGACAAGAATGGTAACCATTAACACTTTGACTGGGTAGATGGATAAAATAGGGGTGGTGGAGTGTTCCCTTTCATTTAGCAGTCATGAGGAATGCTGAAACTAATCCACCAAGGGTCAAGAAATTAGATTCACCATTAAAGAGTTGCTTCTCCTTTTCTATCAGTATGCCAAGTCAGAAAAATAAGCAAGTCAATGATATTCAACTACCACCCGGTATCTTTTCCTAAAATTTCATTGGTCAAAGACCCTTTACTTTCCATCTTGGATAAACAACAAACCTTTTATGTTAGTTAGTTTGAAATATGACCCACCATAGCCCCTTTGACGTTCAACCCTACTAGAATATGTCAGGCATCAACCTCTTGCTTTGTTGCTATAGTTAATAACCTTGTAACTTTCTATCATGACAAAGTGAGAATTATGGATGCATGTGAGATCGACGATGGACACATGTTCATTAAGAAACTGGCCCACCTCATAAAGCAACAAATAGAACATGGACACCTATCACCCTTCTAACAACCCACCGGCTACAAAAGAGAAATGACCCATTGAGCCACGTGTCTTCCTATCACATTCTCACAAAAGATAAACTTCTCTCAACTTTAAATTGTGAGCATACGACAACTATAGATCATCCTACATCTAATGGTGAAAACTTGAAGTTGGTCCACCTTTTTCTAGTTAGCACCTTGACCAATAAAAATGATGCCCCCTACTAGCTTGTTTGGCATCCTTTCCACCATGTCTGTGGCCCACAAATAAAACATGACCCACATGTCCATGTGGCAAACACTTTCTTTCTTGCAAAAAAAAAGTTCTTGCATCTTCAAAAAGTGACCTTGTGATGGTTGTAGATCTTGGAAGATTGGATGATGGACAGAAAACTTCATAGATGAACCAAATCAGAACTAGAGAAAGGGGCCCCTGGTGCTATGTAGTGCACTATCACTTTGTTGCTATGACAAAAGGTCTTATAATTTCTAACAATGATAAAGTGATGATTGTGGATTCTTTCGCATTTTACAAATGAGAAGATGTGAGCCTGCCGAAATATTCAAACGAGAGCTTAACTTGGAGACTTAGGATATAATGTGCATAACCAAGGTTTTAAAATGTATTTTTCCATGCCCTAATATTTTAATATTCAAATATTTAAATGTTAAATATGTTTGAATTCAAATCTTTTAGGTTTGGTGGGAATGCAAAAATAGCTAACAATTCTAGCGACTCAGGAGGGATGCAAGCTTGCTATGCATTTGACTAGTGACCTTTAGCATCTATTGGGCTATGGAGTCATGAAAACATCAAGATCCTCTTTGAAGAATCATAATTATTGAAGAACCATTTCCTTTGAAACTACAAAAAAACTCAAGAAACTACCTCTGCAAAACTCTTCGAAACTGTCATTCTAGAGGAAAACACCATGTGCACCCTGTGCTTCTTGAAAAATTGGAAACTAACCTAATACATACAAGAAAACCTAACCCTCTCTAGAAGTAGGGTTTGAGATAAATCCCATTGACTAGAATTTACAGGACATCACCATTAGACCTAGATAACTGAAAAGCATTGGCCTGCTTGCAACTAGTGATCACATAGGGACCACTCCATATTGCATCAAACTTTGAATGTCTCCCTGGTTTTTCTTTGTTTGCATCCCACTTCAGTACAAGATCACCTTCCTTGAAATTCTTGACCTTATCCTTCTTGTCAAAGGACTTTTTCATCTGTTGTTGATGTGTTTCCAAGGTTTGCATAGCTTGGTTCCTCTTTTATCCTATCTCCATTAATTTTGCTATCCTCACTGTCATATCATCATCTTCAATCAGCTCTAATTGATGAGCTAGTTCTAGGGAAGGGAACTCCAATGAGATAGGAAGCCTTGCTTCTCTCCCATAAACTAGCATGAAAGGGGAGTTCCCAATGAGTCTCTTAGGTGTTATTCTGTCAACCCAAAAGATTGTTCTCAACTTTTGATGCCAACACCTTTGATTATCCTCAATAGTCCTTTTTATTATTCTGATCATATTTTTATTGGATGATTTAGCTAATCCATTACCTTGAGGATAGTACTTAGAAGATGTACTCAAATAAATGTCATGATCTATTGCCCAAGCACATATTTAAGATCCTACAAATCATTTTGCATTATCTAAAATGATGGTGGAAGTAGTACCAAACCTTGTGATGACTCCATCTAAGAACTCAACAACTAAATTCTTAGTAGTATCCTTTAATGCAATTGCTTCTATCCACCTAGTGAAGTAATATGTAGTAGCTAGAATCCATTTGTGGCCAGAGCTAGAAGGAGGGTTAATATGACCTATGAAATCTAATCCTCATTGAGAAAAAATTGATCCACTTGAATAGGATGAAGTGGAAGGGCTGAAATTCTTTGCTTAGCTAGAAAGAAGGCACATTTTTCACACTTTTTGACATGTCTATGGCAATCATAGAACAAGGATGGCTAGTAATAACCTGCTCTCATTATCTTCATGGCAATGGTTCTTGCTGAAAAGTGGCTGCCATCAGGACCATCATAAATCTCCTTAAGTATTCTCTCAACTTGATCTACATCAATACATATTAGAAAAGCTCTACTAAAGTCTTTCCTAAAAAGAACACCATCAACTATGGCATAAGGAATTGACTACAATCTGAACTGTCTTATCCAATCCCTAAGGATATCTATTTCCTGATATGAAGTTCATCATGTCATTTATCGAACTCCTTGGATTATCATTTCTTACTTCTTGTTGTTTTGTCAATATCAAGGAAACTTCTTCATCTAATTCCTGAGATGAGACCATCTGCTTGCACAATCCTTTCCCTATTACCAACTTGGTGATATGGATGTCCATATCATACTACATGACTTTAATGAACCAACCTACTCTTTTCTCATTAATATCCTTGCTCAAAAGGAATTCCTTCACACTTACATGAGGGACCAATAAATGGAACTTATTATGAGATAGAAGATGTTTGAATTGATTCAAAGATCTTATGACTTCAAGGGCTTGCCTTTCCACAGAGTTGTACTTTTCTTCATACTCCTTAATCCCTTCACTAAAGAAGGCTATAGGTTTCTCTTCGTTCTTATCATTTGATTGAGTCGAAACAATAGAGATGCTTGACTTACCTCCTAAGGTATAGAGAATAAAGTCCTTATCAAAATTGGGATTGATAAGAGTAGGGGCTAAGGATACGGCTACTTTGATCTCTTCAAAATTTGTTGTTCTTTCCTTGGTCCATGCAAAGACCATATTCTTCTTCAGCATAGTTGTAAGAGGTTTCAACATGGTAGCTAAATTAGGAATTGATATCCTCACAAAATTTATTCTACCAAGGAAACTTTGCAGCCCTTTCTTGTGGTTGGGAAGAGAGAGAGAAAGTATTGCTTTTGTTCTTTCTAGATCAATAGTTAGACCATCTTTGGACACAGTGTGTCCCAAAAATTTCCCTTGATTGGTGGAAAATACACACTTACTTGGTTTCAAAGATACACCATATTCTCTACATCTGATAAACACCTTTCTTAGATGGCCAAAATGATCTATCAAATTCATTGAGTATACTATAATGTCATAAAGATAGACCAATAATTTCCTATCATATTCTTGAAGGCCATCTCCATTTCATTTTGGAAAGTGGCACTTGCATTTGTTAGTCCAAATGGCATCTTATTGTAAGCATAGGTGCCCCACTTTCTGGTAAATGTAGTCTTGTATCTATCAACTTCTTTGACTAACACTTGATTGTAGCCTAAAAATCAACCTAGGAATGAGAACCTTTCTGAACCACTAACCTCGAATAATATTTTCTCTGTGGAAGGGAGAGGGTGATGATCCTTAAGGGAGGCTTGGTTAAGGTCCCTAAAGTCTACACACAATCTAATTTCTCTAGTCTTCTTCCTAACAAGGATAAGGTTTGCTAGCCATGATGCATGCTTGATAGGAAAGATAATATTAGCCTCAATCAACTTAGATATCTCCTTTCTCACTAATAGTTCAATTTTAAGATTCACTAGCCTTTACTTTCATCTTACAGGTTTGACATTATCATTTAAATCTATGGTATGCTAAAATAGACTTGGGTCAAAACCCTTTAAGTCATCATATGTCCATGGAAGCACATCACTAAATTCTTGACATAGATGAATGAAATTTTTTTATTCAATTTTACGACATACCTTTCCCATGTTTAGAGTCTTTCCATCAAAAACCATGACAGGTATGTAATCATCTTTACTTGCAGCAAGGTTCATACTTCTATCTCTTGCTCGTTCATACGGGGTGAAGGCACTCTCTAAGGTAATCAGACCCTTAGGAAACTTGTTGGAACTGAGATTAGTGATCTAATCCCCATATTGATCTCATAATCTTTACTGATTTCTATATGAGAACTCTGCTTCATTCTGCAAGAAACTCACAATTTGTGCATCAAACTCAAACACTTGCCAATTGGTATTGTTGTTTGGGATAGAAAACCTAACCACCACTCTAATCCACTGCTTCTTATCATCTTCAAGGATCCTTGGCACATCATAAGATGCACCCACTACTACAAGTCTATCATCATGTCTATTCTCTTTCCTAGGGATGCTTTGAATATTAAATGCATTGAAACTTTCATGCAAATCCCAGACTCTATGTTTATAAGACTTGAGCAAACTATTCTTGGTGACATTTTGATTTCTTACCTAATAAATAATTAAATTACTATCTCCATATACACTTAAAGCTTGAATTCCTCTTTTTTGAGTAAGTAGGAGACCTTGAATCAATGCCTCATACTCTGCTATGTTACTAGTACAACTGAATTGAACCCTAAAGAAGAAGTAGTACCTTTCTAGTGTAGGAGAAACCAACATCACACCAACCCTTGACCCATTTTTATTCCTTGACCCATCAAAATACATACTCCATATCCCACTTGTATCCTCCTTGGTCTTCATAAGGTTAGGGACAAGAAAATCCTTTTCTAATAAAGAATAAGTACCAAGGTCTATCTCTAGGGTTTCTGATATAGGATCAAACTGATATACATTAACCCACTCATTTGAGAGAGAATTAGGTATCCTTATCAAAGAAGTGACAGGCTCTTACACTATATCATTTTCATTTATCTCTAGAGTAGTGAAATTCATATTGATGAGGTTAGGAGTGTAGGGCTGAATATGATTGATGGACAAGGGCTTTTCTCTGATTGAATACTTAGTTCCATATCTTGTTCTAAAAATCATGTATGACTAGTTAGAGGATATGTAGCCACCTATTTAGGTAGTGAAATCTCTTGAGATACATATGGAAAAGTGTGCCTTAACTTTAGAAACTGATATATCTTGAATTAAAGTACAACTAGGGCATGCATGTAGGACCATTTCAACATTCCCAAGGATTCCTACAGTCTTGACAATACTACCATCCGACTACAATACATCCCTAACAATAGGCTCAAATTTCATTTCTAGAACATCAACAACACACTTAGGCATAACTGAACTATCAACCCTTGAATCAATCATGCAATTGTGGAATAGCTTATCCCCTATAATTAGAGAAACATAAAATGGAGGAGGTCTAACCTTTTTACTTGTTTCTATATCTTTTGATGGTTGTACAAGACTTGTGGCACTCTCCATGGTAGATGGTAGATCCTTTGGTTCAATGCTCTCCAATTCTTGTTGCAATAACTTCTTTTGCATAGGTATAGTAGCAACAACATCCCACATGGAGATGTTCACATTTGTTTTCTTCATCTATTCTACCACACTAAATGATGCATTAGGTGCTTTGGTAGAGACCTTGGGAGCTGCATGTGTAGGAGGTTGAGGTGGAATAACTTGAGGACTATTCACATCTCTTCTGCTATTATTTTTCTTTTACTACTAAGGAGCATTTGATTGATCATTTACTACTTGTACATGAGGTATTGCATTTGATGTTGAAGCCTAATTAGGAGGAGGAGGGGTAACATCTTCAATGGCTCTTCACTTGCTCCTAGTGTTGTGAGCAATATAATCCTAATTCACATGACAATGTTCTTCTACTTGATGATTCATGAAGGAACAATCACCTTGTCATTGCAAACATGAGGCATCTTTGGGTTGGCTTACATTGTATGATTTCCATGTTGTAAGCTCTTTAATGGTCAAGAATAAATAGGATTCAACCTTTTGACACATACAATAGACATAGAAGTAATTACAAGAGGGACACAAATCTTGATCTTGAGCCATATTTTTTGGGGGACTAAGGCCTTACTTTTCTTTGCATTTGAAGTAGAAGCATGCCTATTCTACCTATATGATTAAAAGAAGTGTTCCCTTGATTATGTTTTTTAGGCATACCATTCAAAGGAGTCTAATATTGTAGTTGAGGAGCCTTGTTACCTTGAGCTTCCTGCCTCTCCAAAGTCACCACATTGTTGCTTACCTTCTCAATCACATAGAAGCTATCTTCCAACTTCTTGTCTTGAATCTGCAACTTTTTTCCAATATCTTGCATTAGGGCCTTCAACTCTCCTAGCTCACTAGATGGAGTGGAAGCCTCAAGGACTAGAGCAAGGGGTTGTGATATGGAAGGTGTGGGAATAGGGGCTACTATTGGTTGGTGATTTGACATATCAGGGAAGAAGGGCATATGAGGCCTTGGAACTAGCTTACCCCCTTGTATCAAAATGTTTTTTGCCCTTATTGCTATCTCATAAGCATCAGGTAATGTATCTCCTCCATGGTTTGGATTGTAGTGGCAATATCACTATTTAGAGCTTCTAAATAATGCAAGAAGGCATTACCAAGGGTAAGCTTCACTAGAGTTGGTATTGTATCCCATGTTTTCTGAAATCTATAATTAAAAAATCTATCATGTATTCATGGGGTGCCCTCTTTATAGTAGTCAACTATTCTAAAAGTAAAAGATAGTCGTTTTTATCTTAAAAATGTTTGCATAGGGCTGCTCCTAACCCATCCCAATTTTTTATAGAGTTATGAGGCAACTCTCTATACCATTGTAATGCTTTTCCTTTCAAGGGTGAGGCTCAAAGCCTGACTGCTACATCATCTTTAGTTATTCCATGGATATTATAGACATTAGATATTTCTTGAATATGTTCTATAAGAGAGATGGAAGTTTCACAAGTAAAATCATGTACACTTTTAAGAGCTTCTACTAGTATTTCATGCCTTTGAGCTAGAAGGAGAGGACTTCCACCATTAAAGGAAGAAAAAGCATGAGCTCTAGCCATATAAGCAAGTGACCTATTGATATGAGCTGATGGTATTCTAGGTTGAGATCTATCAATAGGAGGACTAGAGATCGATCTTTTGGGGTATGTGTTACTATTGCACTCCTAACTAGTGATAAAGATACTCTAGTCTTCTTTCTTCTAGGATTTGAAAATGAAAGCTCTGTATATTGGAACTTACCTCTAGTAGAAGATGCCCTTGATTTAGCTTTCGGCATGAATCACAACAACTTTGGTGTGAAACTAGATGTGAAATGGAGTAGAGTTTCCATGTACTTGAATATCAGCCTCTTGAAGGCTTGAAATACTGAGAGGAGCACTATCTTCTCAACATCAACTTGGAATTCTTCTTCTTTGACACTAGTGAACTTGAGATCTGTTGATATAATTGTCCCATCGAGCATGCAAAAAATAGTTGTCACAAAATTTTGCACCCTAGCCTAAGGTAATACATCTCAGACAACCTTGTGAAACATGGAAATGATCTCCAAGCTATGGGACTTAAACTATGAGATTGAGTCTTTGGAGAAGGCCAACTTCCTTTGCTATCAGGGTGCACCTAACTACACTTTGGAAGGAAAAGGGAGAAGGAATGCATGAAAGAAAACTACCTAATCTAATCTTAAGGAGGTGATATACCAAAATAGTTTTGTTTAGTCTTATTTCTACCTAACAATGCACTATTCATCAACATAATCTCAAAAGACACTGATTCAAACTTTGTTTTGATTCAACAATCACATATAGATTAGAAACCAAATGGATACTATGAGGAAGGGACTTCACTCCATAGCATTTAAAGGGCAATAGTAGATACTTTTATGCAAATTGAAGAATGAAAAAAAATACATCATCAAGGTAAGAAGGTTTTACACTTATATTAATGGAGAATGAGGCACAGAAGATATTGCATTCATTCATAGACAAAAGGGAATTATAGTAGCACAACAGAACACTACTGCTAAAGAATAAAAAAAGTGACTAACCCTAAGAAGGGTTACAAACCTTGATTTTATAGTTCAAGCATAACTCAGATAACTTCATCTGGAAGTCACTTTTCAATGCAAACCTAGGGAAGAATCTGATCATAGTACACATCCAGATCATGAAAATCCAATATTTTACCAAAAAAACCAACCTTGAGAATATAGGAATGATGAGCATTAACACTCTGACTAGGTAGATGGATAAAACTAGGGTGATGGAGTGTTCCCTTTCATTTACCAAGCATGAGGAATGCTAAAAGTAATCTACCAAGGGTCAAAAAATTGGATTCACCATTAAAGAGCTACTTCTCCTTTGCTATCAACATGGCAAGTCAAAAAAATCAGCAAGTCAACAATATTCAACCGCCACCCTGTACCTTTTCCTAAAATTTCATTGGTTGAAATGACAAACCTTTTATGTTAGTTTAGTCAAAATACGACCCACCATAGCCCCTTTGACTTTCAACCCTACTAGAACATACCACGTGCCAACCTCTCTCTTTGTCACTATAGTTAATAACCTTGTAACTTTTCATCATGAAAAAGAAACAACCATGGATGCATGCGAGATTGACAATGGACATACATTCATTAAGAAACTGGCCCATCTCGCAAAGCAACAAATAGAACATGGATACCTGTCACCCTTCTGACAACCCACCAACCGCAAAAGAGAATGGACCACCAAGCTACATGTCTTGTTGTCGCATTCTCACAAATTATAAACTTCTCACAACTTTAAATTGCAAGGATATGACACTCGTAGATCATCCTATGTCTAATGGTGAAAACTTAAAACTGGTCCACCGATGTGTAGTCAGCACCTCAACCAATGAAAATGCTACCCTTTTCTATCTTGTCTAACATCCTTTCCACCCTATCTACAATTCACAAAGAAAGTAGGACCCACATGTCCATGCGACAAACACTCACTTTCTTGAAAAAAAAAGTCCTTGCATCTTTTCATAGCGACCTTGCAACGACTGTAGATCTTGGAAGGTTGGACAATGGGCAAAAAACTTTACTGATGAACCAACTCAGAACTACAGAAAGGGGCCCATGGTGCTACATGGCATTTCGTTGCTTTGTCTCTATGGCAAAAAGCCCTACATTTTTTGACAATGACAAAGTGACGATTATGGATTCTTTTGCATCTAATGGATGAGAAGATGTGGGCCCGCCAAAATATTAAATCATAAACTTAACTTGGAGACTTAGAATATAATGCACATATAACTAAGGTTTAAAATGTATTTTTTGAATGTCCTAATATTTTAATATTCAAATATCCGAACATTAACTATGTTTGAATTTAAATCTTTTAGTTTTGGTGGGAAGGCAAAAATAGCTAACAATATCTAATAGTAGCCAAATTTGTTGTTTTATATATGCTAATCTCCAATTATGTGATTCCTACTTAATACATGCATTGATAATAACCATTGAGTCACCTTCTACTTGTGTGTGCTAAACTCTACCTTTTCTAGCAAGAACTAATCCTACAAATAATGTTTGCGCTTCAAGCATATTTTAAGTGCCTTGTTGCAATGGAGAAGACTTAACTACTAATACATCACCCTAATCATCTCTAATGCATACCCTTATTCCAGATATATCATGATTACCACATGAGCATCCATGAAAATTTAATTTTACAAAACCTTGGCTAGGTGGATGCCAATGCACCATAGCTCTATCTTGGACTCCTTGATTTGAAGAGCTATGAGGCTAGTCAATAGGAATATATATGCCTTTCCATTCACAAATGATTGTTTTGTCCCAATTAGATACTACTAGATTACATTGGACCTTCGAATGACTGGCATTAACTACCTCCAAAATAGATCTTTCTAGATTGTTAAGAACCATGTCAATTTTTGAAGGGTTGTGTTAGGATATCTTCTTATTACATTCCCACAAAATTTCCCATACCACAAGTGTTGGAATACATTTCCATAAACCAGAGAAGAGGGAAGAGGAGTATAGCTTTGGCCATGACTAAAAAAGGTCCCATAATTTACTGGGCAGTGTGGTGGAGTACTGCAGTTTTATGAGAACAAAAGGCCAACATTTTTATCCAAATGGACAATTCAAAAATAAGTGATAAAACACATCTTTAATTCCTTAGTTACATAATTGACAATTAAAAGGTTGGGAGATATCAAGCTTGTTTAACTTGTCACTTGTTAATGCCCTTTTCTTTAAAGCTATCCAAGCAAAGCATCCCACCTTAGGGAAAGTGGCCGAATTCCAGAAAAAAGTATATACTTGGCAATGAACCTTTGTGACCTCCTACTATTGTAAAAGTCTATAGGTCTCCTTAATTGAATACTTAACATTTTTACTTGAAACCCATATTAACTTGTCTTCCTTATCTGACAGGCATATTGTTTTCCCTGAAAGTATTTCTATTTTTTTTTTTCTTATCTTGATCTATTCAAGGTAATTCATTTGGATCTTTCAATATCACTTTGCTAGAAAATATACATACAGCTAAAACAAAATCCACAAGGTGACAACCCCACACTCTTTCTAAATGTGTGACCAAATGCTGGCTTAAATCAATCTTAATGAGTGGATTCTCTTTTAACTAGTGTTTAACTTAAATTTTAACTAAAAATAACAAAAATGAAAGTTATAGATAAGTTGAATTAATCATAAATATTAATTATGCTAGCCATTTTTAGGAACCTTTGATTAGTTAGGACCTCATCAAAGTTGATCAAAAGCTCAATCATATGCAACTTCTACTATGGTAGGTCTCCTTGCCACAAAAAAAAACCTCCAACCCAAGAAATTTTTTAGATAACAAGTTGAGTTACTAAACATTAACCAATCATGATTGGCAATGTGCTACAACTTATTTGGCAGAAAAGGACACCCATTTTAACAAAGATAGCAATGCCAAGCTGCATAAAAGACTTGATTTGAAGAGTCAAATTTATCTCTGTGCTAGCAGAAATTAATTCAAAACTATCCATCCTAAATAAAAACCCTTGTATGAAAATAGCCTTGGAGAATCTATCATAGAGGCCTTTCTAATGGGGAGAAATTGCCATAATTTTTTTGATTCCCCAATAGTTTTAAGCATTCGACATTTTCATTGGGGATTGTTTCTTATTCACTATGGGATAGAGTCAAATGCCGAGGAAATAGTTGAAAAGTAAATTGTTCACTAAATACCATAATTTGAAAGGTTGGGAATTATCTAGATGGAAGGCCACCTATTGATAACTTATCTGATTTTAGTTTTTTTCTTTCCTTCAAGCCCCTCTCAAGATACCACAGTTTTATAGGTTTAAAACAAGCCAGTGTAAAATTTGATGGCAACATGATGAAATGAACATCAATGGATAGATAAACATATTTAATCTGCAATATGTTCGAACGAGTAGACAATGCATTCATTCATTTGTTTGACTTTAGAAAAATTTGAAATAAAATATTCTAATTATATTTTTAAGATATAGTAGGTTCATGCATTAATATACAATTTTTAATTTCATTTTCTAGATACTTATTTTTAGTTTGAATTTTATCGATATTAAGTTTTCACAATTCATGTCAATTTGTTCAAACTTATTGCGAGCCCAATAGTGTGTTATTGAAATGTGAAGTTTGTTGTTTATTAAGTTTTATTTTTCCAAATAACGTTTTAAAAATTGTCTATATGTTTGATATATATCATTACAAATGCAATGGTTAGTGTTATTCTTTTTCAATCTCCCATTCAAACATACATTTTTTTTATTTTCTATTCATATTCATCCTTGTAATTAGTGTATTTTAATATTTTGTACCTAATATGATCTAATCTAGTTTTCAATTAGTTAATTAATAGTTTTACTTTCACCTTGATTTACAATCTTTTATGCACATTTTCTTGTAGTTTTCATATGAAATTATTCCTTAATTTTTACTTTTTATTTTTAAAAGGATATCTTTACAATAATATTAGAATGTTCACTAATAAACTTTATTTATTTTTAATTATATAAAATTATTAAAATATAATAACTGAACAAGGGAAAACATTGAGAGAGATAGCTCTAAATATGTGATAGTGTAAAGTAAATATAGGTATAGTTTAATAAAGGATAACGGTTTTGAGGAAATAAAATTTATGAAAATTGAAAATTCATTCCTATAATTGTTCTAACTTCTTGTGTTTTTAGGCATATTTGGTTATTCACATCTGAAAAGAATGGTGTCTTCAAATCAGTGCATAACAAAATGATATTGATTTTTCTCTACAATGGGATAAAATGATATTGATTTGATTTATACTAGATATGCATTCTCTACAATGGGATGTTCATTACATTGAATAGCAATGAATTTATAAGTTAGTATTCTTGTGAATAACCATCTAAGAAATGTAACTTCCTACAAACTAACATGAATCTGATTTATTTTTTATTTATCATATTATTAACCTAAATCTAAATCTACAGTTAACCTAAATTAATGTAAAACTCCAACAACATCTACATTAAGTTTTTTTTTGCCGAGTTATATGCCCACTCAATAGGCAAGGACTCATATTCTAACAAAGCTCTTATTCTTTGCTAGAAATCAATTCAATATATTTATTTTAAATATTTAATAGATGCCACTCATTACATAATTTTTCACTTTCGTATGTTGTTGGGTTATAAGTGGAAGGAGATTATGACTATGAACTATATATTTTATGTTCGTTTTAGTACTTAAGATAATTAAATAATTTTCTTATTGATATATTTTTTCTTTGACATACCATCGTATACTTTCACACACAATAGAGTGGGAGGAAAAATTAATGATATATTTAGTGTCCCATTTCATTAATTGTTCACACATTTTGACTGGATTGTCTTGTGCATTAAGAAACTTATAGATGAAATATAATTGTATGCATTAATTTCATGTCATTAGGACCTATCAAGAATAAGATGTACTTGTGCAAATTTGATCTAGATTGTTCATAATAGTAATTTTGAAACATATAACTTTAAAATATAAATTCAAATTTGAACAACATCTACCCACTAGTCATTGTGGACTTTCCCATTTTATTTTTGTGCTGATTTGCATGACATATTTTATTTAAAGACATTCACTGGAACATCCAAAATTATCAAATATTATTGGGATAGCTAGGATTTGCCAAAGAGCACTTTAATTGAGAGGAACACAATAGCATTTTATCATAATACATACCATCACATTTTTAATAATTATTCTAAGATCATATAATTGATTTGATTATGGGTTTAATTGACGAGAGTAAGAATTTGACAATTTAACACGATGAACCTTTTTTAAGGTTTAGATATCATAAGATCAAAGCAACTAAATTCTAAGCATTAATTTTTTTCTATTTGATTGTTATGAAATATAGGTTTATATTTGGACACTAGTTTGATTTATTTATCATGTTCATATGAGCCAAAGCAATTTTTGGAGACATTTATTGATCACAGATAGAGATCTAAATCTAAATAAGAACAATACAAGTCTCATAATGTAATAATTCATTCATAATAATGCTAAAATATAGTTAATAATATTAAATAAGAAAAATATCTTTTATATAAAATTATTTTTATGGTATATATTATAATACTATTAAATGTTAAATACCATCAAGATAAATTATGATATTAAATTCAAATCTTCTACAATTTTAGAAAACTTTGCAACATATATTAAAACTTTTATTATTTTAAATGTATTAAAAAATTATTAAATGAAAATTCTATATCAGGTCCCTTCACCGGTCTTCTTTGTGGTATTTGCCATGGTTGAATATAGGGACATCCACTTTTTTACTCGTTGCCTGCTGTTACAAAATCTAGCCTTTACGATAAAGCCGCACAACATGAGTCCAAAACACCGTGTAATTCCCCAATGTTCACACACACACCCCTTTTTGAATTTTGAAAGAGTGATGATGGAAGGCAATGTAACTCATCTATCCCTATAAGTGTACCAACAAAATATTTTTGGTCAATCAAATAGAAACATCACACACGAAGTTTCATTCTAACACTGAAAGTGTTAAATACTCAAAATTGACTTATTTTTTTCTAACCTTAATTTTCTCCTTAGTGTGTGATGTTTAAGGATGACCGGAGAATCGTCCTATATGATATTGTTTATGTTTTATAAATAAGTTTAAATTTTAATACTAAGTCAATAATTTCTAATGGACACGATGATCATTTGGTCTAGATTGATTAACAAGAGAAATATTAATGACTTTTTTTTGGGTTTGGATGTGAATATAAGCCTGATAAATCTGTCAACTATTCAAAAACAAAAATACTACATGGTAGTCCAAAAGTAAGTAACAATTAATAAGATAATGGAAGAATATTATATATTTGACCAGTCAAATCACACAAGTACACAACTATTTTGTGGCAGCTCTATTCTTCCATGGCTTTTTCCCTTATGAAGTCACTGTTGGAAAGACAAAATTCTTACTATTTAAGGTTTCAATCACACTTTCAACTTTAAAATAATTAATTTTTTTAATGAGATTACAAACTGTTCATTACTTTTTTTTCGTTAATAATGCATAAAATTATGATTCAAAAACTAGCTTGATATTTAAGCTTGGGCAAACAACAAAGAATATATTTTTCCTCCCGACAGAAAAACAAAAGAACCATTTAAGATTAGAAGGATATTGGTTATAAATGAGAGTAACTAGGAAAATTGTATCTCGGTGGATAAGTCTAATATATATTTGAGATCAATTACGAACAAGAATATAAAGAGTAGAGGGATAGATTAAAAAAAGTGACATTACACATGGTGAATACTTTTGTTTCATTTAAGATTTATGTTTTGTGGTGATAATTAAGTACTTGTGCAAATGGTAATTAACTATAAGAACATTAACTGCCCTGAGTGTGGAAAATAAATTTTATTATGGAAATCATAACCTATTGCGTTAAATTTTGTTGCAAAAAGCCTAAATCATAGACATGGCAATTTAGCTCAACAACTTAAAGACTCATTGAATTATAAACAAACCAAAGCAACCTTTTCCTCAACATAATATATTTTACAAGGATGCAAATATGTTATATTTGCACAAGATTTATACATTACAAAAGATCTAAAATGGGTACAGTTGTCTAGAGGGGAGTGGCTTATCAACTTAGTAGTTCCTATCTAATCTTTTGGATGAATTAGCATGTCATGATCTCCAAATGTTAATACATGTTAAACAAGTGCTACGTGCAACATTAGTCCCTGCTTGTGGCAGGCTCAGTGGGAAAGATAGAGCAGATGTTCGTGGTTAGTACAGAGCTCAAGTTGGCGCATGATAGAGGAAGACTAGAGTCTGAGATTTAGAGTTTAGTGCATAGTCAAATGCATGGAAGTACTAAAATAGAGTGAGATGCAGTTGAAGGAACTAATGAGAACCATTAATCAGCAGTAGTTAACATTCCCTGACAACTCTGCAGAGCTGAAGTCTTTGGAGAGATTGAGAAATATTAATTCTAATCCACTCTTATAGAGGAAGTCACTCGTTGTTCACCCAGGAGCTGCAATATGAGACCTGATTCTCCAACTGAGATTTTTCCTAAGCTGTGGCCAAGGACTTGTTGAAAACGAAGTGTCCTGTGGGCCTTGCCTAGCTACCAGGTGCTGAAGCAACCCTAGGTGAAGCTTTTTCCTGACACATTCAACTCCATATAAAGTGTGCTACGGTGAAATTGGCCTAAAGGGAGAGGACACTAACTAAATACAAAAAGCTATAGGGTAAAAAATCCACCACTGAAATGCCAATATAGGACCCGCGAAGAGAAAGTCTATCAACATTTACTTAGACGGTAATCCTCTGGGCTTCAAGAGACTGATGCTTCTTATGCTACTACAACAGCAATGCCATCCATCATTTAAATGGACTGTAGAAGAAAATTAAAACCAACAATTCATAAACCCATAGCAGGGCATTTTTAGAGCAATATCTCTTTGCAAAAGACCATATAATAACTGGAGCATTGACCAAGCAAAACAGATACAGATAATTTGATACAAGCTTTCATGCCTAATCCATGGATGTGCCTTTGAGGCTATGTTGTGGTTAGTGAGTGGTTGAAAATTATACTCTTGAAATAACATCAGAAATCACTATATTAATTCTTTAAATCCTTACTATGCTTGATAGATTTTTAATTAGTGGACATAAATGCAGGAGCAGTCTAGGAGCATAACCCATGTATACATAGTAGTGCAATTAATTCTATGGACCAGATATTAAATGAATAAGATTGCTACAAGAGAGTCATCTGAAAATTGTAGAAAAAGAAGTGTAAGTCTGCAGTCATATGCTTGGAACCAGCAAATTTCCTGGTAAAGCAAGAATCAAATCAGAAGTTAAATAGACCAACATCCCATTCACATACAAATTATCTTGGCAGTAACCAGTTATGATGATGAATTGAGAATTTTCTAGCCCGTCTAAAATGAGAAGTCTTGATAAAGTTAATAAAGACTTACCTTGAAAAACATGCTAGGGATGGCAGTAAGTATAGCAAAAATGAGTGTAGATCGAGAAGGCGTGAATGGGGTATTGTTCCAGTAAGAATTGGAATTACCAAAAGAAGGCAAATGTACTCGAGACCATACAAATTAAGGCCCATTTCAACACAACCAAAGATGAATTGTTTCCTATGAAATTGTGAGCACAACGTGCAGTTTATAGCCATAACAAAAGACAACTACCAATGTTTGCAATGGTCACACTAGCAAGGTGAAATACCTATGTTTCATCGTATACCACACCACTCACTGGTCATTGTTTTGCCAAACCAAAATAGTTAAGGATACAACATACAATTTTTTGCAACATTTAAGTAAAGGTCAGTCAAGAGTAAACCATTTCAAGTAGAAAATAGTGGCATCCTTACAGGGAAAAACCTCTACAAACATTTTCCAATGTATTTTTATGAATTTTAAGGCTTCTTGGACCTAAGACAAAGCACAAACAACTCAAAAGAAAAGAAGAAACCTTTTGAGGCTTTAAATTATACTAATTGGGAAGACTCAACAAAATGGATGCAGATATAAAGATTTGCAAGAGCTTGAGAGTGACTAGAAGTTGAATTTTAAAAATCAAGAAAATTTAGAACTATTCTTTCACGTGAGAGCAATATCGAATATGTTGGTACAATTACACACATTAAAAAGTCAGACATCAATTTCTAGCGTCAAAATACGAGAGTATTGAACAATCAGAGTCTATTGACTACAATTTCTTCTCTGTGAAATCTGTGAAACAAAAATTGAATGGAAGTTCTCACATCCAATCATTTATGTTACTCGTTACAGCCAGTCAGAATTCTTTGACATTTTCTGGGTAGGATTTCTCCAATTGATTCCTTAATATTTTTTCTTCAACCATTATTAATTTTCCATTCTTTACTTCAATTAATTTAAAGTGGACTCTTAGGGCAAGATTACACGAGTAAATTTTTGATTTAAATCGGGTTTGAGTAACCTCTAAAGTTTATGCTCTTCCATGGAATGTCCTTGTTAAACGATTGTCCTTACAGCCAGTCATAATTCTTTTTTGGTTGTGCATCTGATTTATTAATGTAAATTATCATTTTCGATAAAAAAAAACTAATTTTTAGTGCCATGACTGTTTCACACCATTGAAACCCTCAAAAAACCTAGAAGCCCTAACCTTTACAAGCTCATTTGGTAGAGCTCATTTGATAGATACAAACATAAAATCAATACTTCTTAGCTTTATTATAGCACCATGTTCAAATACCGATTGATTTCTCAGTGTGTATTTCATATACATCTACTTTCAAATCAGAAGAGAACGAAAAAAACAAGGTGCAATGAAACAATTTTAAGAAATGCATACTCTGAGAAGCCTCCTATTGGTGTTATAAGATGAACTGAGCATAGATAGTTCGTTAGAAATGCATACTTGATGGCCAGTGGCTGGCAGGCGAAGCAATTTTGTAAACCAAGTCTGCAATAACAAAGGAAATTCATTCGGAAAATGTAATATGAGAAAACATGGAGAAGCCATGGTAAAATGGAGACCCAGTAACACATGAGGCAGGTGTCGTAGGTTGTGGGAATAACACATGGAATGTATGCAACTTGTTTTAAATTCTAATACTTCAAATCCAAATCCACAACTTGACCAAATCATGATTTGTTTTGAAAATTCATAAATGCATACAGACAAAATCCTATATTCGAAGAAATGTAGTAAATTTCGTTCAAGCATACAGACAAAACCCTCTATTCAAAGAAATGTTTTAAATACCCTGCATTGACCAAGATTCAGCTTTCAAAAAATGATGTACAGATAAAGCTTTTATGTACAAAAGACTGTTGTGCTTTGAAAAAAGTTGGGATGAAGAAACCAGTACTGTGCAAAAGGATGGAACCCACGCTCTGAAGAAAGTTGTCGCAGCTTCTAAAATCTGCACAGAAGTGTAATTCGAGAGCACATAACGGTTATGGTGAAAGCTGGAAAGAGAGTGAATGGCAAGTAAATAACGAGCAAAATTCTAGCCTGAAGTAGATAAAAAATATGAAAACCCACAAAGAAACATATCTCAAATTTGGAGACAAATGGCTTGCAATCTCTTTGTAACATCATTGATTGATTAGAACTACAAATAACATGCAATGGCAATAAATTATGACATCTGGCCATTGATGCCATCCACCTCTCAGAGTCATTGCTTAGTCACAGGTGCATGCAGATATGTGGAGCGTTCACGATTTAAATGTTGCATGCTGCCATGAACACCCACCCTATTTTTTGCTAATTTAATGCCAACTAAAAATAAAAGACTTCCGCCAAAAATGCACCCCTCCAATGAAAATGCTAGAAAATCCAAAGGAAAAATGATGGTAAATCAAAATGGACAAAGAAGGCCGAATTTGATAGGATTGTTTTATTAGTTACCCAACTCCCCAGGCATGATTTAATGCTAAAGTTACGTGAAAACAGGAATATTTTATTTTTATAAAAATATAATTAGAATTAGATAACACTTTACAAACATAGGAAATAATTAATAATTATAATTCAATATACAATTAGGGTTTTGGAAAATTAGATTTCCAAATATAAGGATTTTTAGAGAAAATTTTTCTCTACAATTCTTCTCAGAGTGTAATAAGGAAATACAAGAAATACTCAAATGATTTCATATATTTTTTCATAAAGATAAACATTGTAATAAAAAATCTTGAAGTATTCCTTATTTTTATTTATCTTTTTGAGAATTTTCTGAAGCTAGAGTTTTTAGCTTTGCAAAATTGCAAATTCGGGATCCTTCTACCATATGCTTCCCAATTAGCTGATTTAGGGTTTACCTTAAAAGGAGAATATTGAAACTTATATTTGAAAAATATTTAATCACTAAAGCAATGGGTTATTTTAATCACTCTGACAAGAAGTGCAAAAAATCCTCTCAAAAATAATTAAAAGGTTGGCACATGATAAAAAAAAATATAGCCATCTTATGAACTTTTCGCAGGAATAATTCACATCTTATACAAGAGCAGTACACCCAGAATGTCACGTCTAAGAATACTTTCCTTGCAGCATGCGCATCAAGTGTTTGACAGAAGTCCTCAACCATGTTAGAATCTGATAAGATTAATAACCTAGAAAACTAGTGCAAAGAATAAATATCTAAACTATGAATGCAAATGATACAAAATCAAAATAGCATCATAGAGTTAGTCCCCAAGAGAGTAATGCAAATGCTGGAAGCAAAATAGCATTAAGAGGATGCGAAAACAAGAGATGCAAATACAAGCTAGGTAGCATGCTTATATAGGCTCTAGAGGAAGAGGGAGGAGGTGGCAACACCAACCAATGAGGAGCAACCATCTATCGGACTAAAGATAGCAA
Source organism: Cupressus sempervirens (assembly GCA_028749045.1). NCBI lineage: Eukaryota > Viridiplantae > Streptophyta > Pinopsida > Cupressales > Cupressaceae > Cupressus > Cupressus sempervirens. The sequence continues at coordinate 230,267,717 of CM053783.1, read as the reverse complement.
AGTATCTTCCCAAGATAGCTAATGGATGCTCACATGTAGGAAGGTGACACCTCACAACCATTCACCTAATAAGACATGCTTTATTAACCTAAGCGAGATTATTAAAAGTGTAGGAAAAACCTACCAAAATAGGAAAAATAAAAAACTACACTAACAAACCAACTGTTGGACAAATCTATTTGCAATCCAGTTGGGAGATTGGGTAGATTTCATTTTCTTGCATGAAGCCCATCAGCAATGTTTGTTTCCACTCAAACAATCGATCTGTATGCGCTTTTTCACCCTTTGAATGATTGGTTTTTATTTATTTTTACTTGAAAGAAGTTTTTTTCATAATTTCTTCCAATTGGCATTTCTTCTGTGTAAAAGATATGAATGGTCATGGGGTTTTCAAGAGACAGTGTGATGCCATTTTTGGAATAACAATAATGAGATTACACCAATCTCTTTAGGGTTTTGCTTCACCATCGGTTATACACCTCCAGGTATGATCATTGAATTTTATGATCAAAAATTTATTTGGTATAATCTTTTATGCTTTTTTCAATGATATATTATATCTAACTACTAAGGTTGTTTTTTTGAGTAGAAAGAGCGTCTCAAGATGATAGTTTTGGAATTGTGCTATTAGAATTAATAAGTGGTGTCAAACCAACAAGCACAAATTTGGCTGAGAAGGGACTGACACTTCCTCAATGGCTGGAAAATTCTTCAGATTTAGGCTTCTAAGGTTTTGAAATCAAATATACGGTTTCTATCTTTGTTCTTATAGAGTTGCATAAAAATAGAGAAGAGTAAAACAAATGATGCTACGAATACGATTGTAGTGAAGAGGGGAAAAGCTTGGAGTATAATAAAGTTTCGATGATATAATTACAGAGACAACACACCAAATTAAGTAAACAACTAATAAAATCCCAATGGATTTCCTCATGAAACTGATGAATCTGATCCTTCTGTTAATATTTAGAGAATGGGTAGAGTCGTACAGTATACAATGAATATAACAAACTACTACATATTTTCGGTGATGAAGGACAGATTGATTGAGATCTCCTAATTGCCAATAATCTTTATTATGTTATCACTATGCGTTAGCATATATGTCCAGCGAAGCTGAGCAGTAGAGAGATTTAAAAAATTCAGGAATAAAGAAGAGGGATCTGACAAAGCACCATTACCACTTGAGCAGAAGGTAATATCTCTATTAGGGGTTTTCCTTCTTCGACCCTAATTGATATTGAAAAAGAGTGCCCCTTCACATAAAGGATGTAGGAGGAGGGCTAGGCTTTCACTCACTAGATTATAGGATTTCTAGACCTTTGAGAATAGGTGACTTAGAAGATTTTTCAGCCTGGAGCGGAACATTTCTCCTACAGGATATTGAAATTCTCTCCTTGTGGTGTGGCCCAAATCCTGCATTACTGCCTATGAGAATAATAATTCTTCCTCTTGCTTTTCGTTGAAACTGCAGTAGCTATAAATTTTTAGGCTTTGGCGAAGAGGGCGCAATATTTAGAAAGGCATCCCCTATTTACAGTTCTGAATGAAAGCCGAATTTTACTACTCAAGGGTGGTGAAATTTGTAACATGCATAGAATGCAACAGAATTGAAGACATATGGTTCCTGCAAACCCTAGCGAAGAGCCATCGCTCTCCTCTCCAACCCAGCAATGTAGGAAATAGATATAATAAAAAACTAAGCCCTAATGTATGAAGTTAGGCCAAATTACCACATGAATGAATGGAAACTAGAAAATTGTAATGGAATACCTTTGACAATGTGCAGTAAAGGGAAAAAAAACACAGGGAAGAGGAACTCACGAACATAAGAACTCCGAAAAGCATGACCAGAAGCAAAACGATTGTCGAGAATAGTAAAATGGTAAAGATGGTTATAATAAGAAAACCCCATCATGAACACATATTTTGACAAAGCGAGAGATAGCCAACACTGGAATGTTAGCGAAGCATGTAGAGGGTATTTTGAGAAACGAAGCAAGAGCCATGACAAGGAAAAGCACAGAAATGTCAGTCGAACATGTAAAAGGCACGTGCTGTGCGATGTTGAAAGAACAGGTGGAGTGGAAAATAATTAAATTTTTATTATTATTGCAATATAATGAAAAGACTATTGAGAAAGTCATCCAGAACCAATAGAAGCACAAGGAAAAACGATCTGGAAAATAATGGTAAATCAAAATGCAGGCTGGAGGAGGATTTAAGTGGGATTGTTTTAACATCTGGTCGAGTCCCGAGGCAATGTCTAATTGAAAAGTGCAGTGAAAACATTGGTCCCCGCCTATAGGCGGCGGGGACTAAAAACAACCCAAACACCAACCAAGCCTCTCAAATTGTGTTCTTCTATATGGATTCCATTTTTCTCATATTTCCACACTTATCTATTACACTTTTACAATCCCTCAAAATACTCATACATTCAAATACTAATACTCATACATTCAAATACTAATCTACTTTGATTCAAAGTCTTGTCCACTTACAAACATCGAAACAAAACTAAAGCCTTTGCAAAATCTATGGTTGTCACATCAATTATTTATAGTTAGTTGTGACGAAATATAGGCTACCTAATGTGAAGTTTTTTTCAGAGGAAAGAACAATGAGATTCGATGTGTTGGAATTGGTGGACAATGTGAGGTGGGCAAACTAGGCTTTATTGGGGCTGAAATCAAGGTGAGTTGAGCTGAGCAATGGAAGCACCATACATTGCTTGATTAAGACAGCTATGGTGCTTATTCACAACTTTGGATATGATGGATTGAGTGGTTAGGAGAAGCGAATTCAGGCTCTAGGAAAGCACTTTAACCTCTACATTCCAAACCTTTTGTTCTTCGGGGAGTCAACTACCCTGAGTTCCAAGCGATCAAAGATATTTCAGGTGGTGTGCTTGAAAGGAATGTTGGATTTCCTGAAAGTTTAGAGCTTAATTTGGTAGTGGGGCATAGGGGAGAGGACCCACTGCTTGGACACGGTCCAATAGTTCTGATAGGAGTTGTTCACTTGATATCTACACTTATTGACTTAATGTCCTTTTTTTTTTGACAACATTGTACCAATACATGTTACTTTAAAGTTGTTAGTACAATACTAACTACCTGAAATTGAATAAAATGTACCCTTAGTTATAAAAATTAACCAATGATGTGATGCCACATCAGTTGTTCAACTATGGGTGCCCTTTATGCATGACCATTGGTCTCACTTTTTTATTTGGCCTACTTTAGACAACTTTGCAAAAAACATGCTAATGTGGCATGATAATGAGTGACGTGGACTTGAAACCTTAGTTATAAGAAAGCGACTCGCCAAGTAAGCTACTATAAAAAATTGAGAGTGATTTGAAATTTTTATGTAAGATTTTGATAAGCGCAAAGTTTGGGTGTTCAAGTACTGGGTCCTCTCTCCTAGTTATTGTGGGTTTGTAGAGTTTTAGATGGTTCACAAATTTCTCGAGGTGGTGCATTGCTTCGTAAATGTGAGCTCTGCTATTTGTATGACACCCTTGAGTAACGATGATCTAGTGAAGGAACAAGGTTCTTCAAATATTTAGAAGTCTTGTAGCCAATGTATCTTAGGTTACAAGATGAAAGAATAGAATTATCGTATTTAATTTAATTAAGGATCAAGTTGTAAAACTAATCAATAGATAATATAGAGAAAAAAATTAATTAACTTATTATTTTATTATAAAATATTTTTCTTAAAATTTATTTTGATATATTAAGTATACAAATTTAATTTATAATAAAATAATACAATATTAAAAACATCATTATTTCTTCTATTTTATTATGTAAATTTATATGAATTTAAACTTTGTCTTTTATCTTTCAACTAAATTAGTTTATTATGTGTGAAATTTTTTTGTTATTATTTAATAAATAACATTAAAATAAAATAAAAGTAATTTGGATGATTTTAACCAATTATCTATTATCTATTATATTTATAAGTTTAAATTAAGTTTAAAATATAACAACATTTGGGAAGTGTCCTGTTTGGCCCGGCAAATGGTTCAACCCGATAGAGTTGCTCGGATTTTCTCCCCGCCAATTCCTCTACCCGCCATGAGCCACTGAGTTGGGTTCGACACGGAGCTGCTAGGAACAAGGCTGCTTGGGTTGGCTTCCCGCCAGTTGTTCCGGCTACCAGATGCCACGGAGCTGTTACTATCCTCGAATTCGACGATTTCCGGTGGTTCATCGCCGTCTTGCAGCCAGACGGAGAGAGGGAGTGATGCTTGGGATTTATTGGACGGCGCGGCCATGAATTGAAGGTGAATGAGGTTAACTGGAGTAAGGATTTTCATGCCGAGTGGTCCTCTGTAAATAACATCAAAATTAACGAGGGAAAAGGAAATGCCTTCCCAGCCTGGAACTCGAATAATTTTGCCGAAAATTCTACTATTCCTGCCAGCCAGGTAGAATGTTAAGTTTGATTCAGTTTTCATCAATTTAACTGCGATTTTAGTTTCATCCGACGTTTCTTTGACTTATCCGTCCGCCACGAAACTCTAATTTTGGTTTGGAGTAGAGAGGACTGAATTAATTATTCAAAACTAAAACGGTGGTTGATGTTATAATGGTTATCATGCTGCGGTGGTGATGAAGTGAAAAGCAAGGCGGTTTAATTAATTAGTGTTTTGAATTATCTTAGCTTGTTTTGTGTGTTATTGGACTGAGCTGTACAAGTGCTTTTAATGTCTACGATGTAGATCAAGTAATATTAATGAAGATTACAGATTTTTTCCCTTATCTTCTAAGCTAATGACAGATTGAATTCCACAACATTAAAATTGACTGATAAAGTATTTTTTCTCATTGGAATTTACTACAGGGAATTTTTTAGTGGAATAATTATATTTCCGTTAACAATTTATTGTGATTGGTAATACTAATTGAAAATTTTCTGCCATTAATTTCTATTAACTTTTTTTTCTGGAAGAGTTTGAATTTAACCAAGCGTATCCAGAACCAAGATTATGAAGAGATCATTTTCTCTTCATTTTGATTTCAGAATATTTCCGTTTCCGAGATTTTCTGGGTTTTGTTATATACAATTCATTTATTCTGATTTGCTGTAGTGTCTTTTTCATGCTTGGTTAATCTTAACTGAGATTATGAGCAATCTACTCAGTATTCTCAGGATTTGAATCTACTCAGTATTCTGAGGGTGTGAATCTAGGTCATTCTGTAACACATATCATGGTAGTTTTCCCAGGCTTATCACATGAGCATAAGATTCATCCTTAAGCCATAAAGTTGTAACATGTATGCTTGAATTATGTATCAATTATCATTCCATCTGAAGTAAAGGCATGTGAGCCTTATCGTATAATTGCAGTGAGGAACATTTGCATTTAAAGTTAAACCCAGGTCACCTGCTCAGAATTACTCTCGGTTACCATTATTCCACAATCTAGGGACTTACAAGTTAATCTCCCCTTCATTTGTTATTTTCTGCTTTACTTTTCCTTTTTTTTTTTTTGGTTCTAAATTAGTAGTCTGCTTTTATTTTTTGCATTTCCATGGCTATTTTCTTGTAGTTGCTGTTACCGGTGATTGTTCATCCCCTGGTAATCCTCTTTACTACGGTCCAAACTTGGATGTTCTGTTTGGTGGTATTCAAGCCCTGTATTTCTGTGGAAATCTTTTTGAACACGGAGAATAACAAAAGACAAGAATGTATTCTCTTTCTTGTGTTTTTGTATAATTTTCTTCTGTAGACGTGTCTTTTAAAAGCAAAGGTGAATTTTGGCGTCACTTTTGCCCTACGATTTGTTTTTTCTCTTAAACACCCAGGAATGAAAGATATTGTAATATGTGCTCATTACTTACGTGAAAAAAACAAAGAGAATGGCAACTTGAGTATTTTGAATGCTGATTTGCAGTTGGCACAAATTACATCCATGGTATACTAGATTTGTGCAAGTCATATTTGTATTCAAATATCATTCAATAATATAGTGATACCCTGCTGTAGTGTAGACGTAAGTAAGTTTTGCCAAGCCACGATAAATAGCGTTTGGTATTCTACCTTCTTTGATTCTGTTTCTTTGCTCATTTTAAATATTTACAAAACCAACCAGAAAATCACATAATGGACATCGTGTGGAGTCTATGTTGGTGTTCTATGTTGAATTTGTCTAGCAAGTACTTTTTCCTTAGCTGTGTTTATATCATCTTGCATATATCTGATAAACTCTGCGCTTGAATAAAATCGAACATTGTGGTTGAGTTGTGTACCTTGTTGAATCCATATTTCTGTGTTTGATTCGGTTGCATATCCCATCATTGTCATCAAGTTTGCTGAATATCTGCTCAAGAATATGCCCATCACTTCATATGTGATAGTAATTGTGGAAATCGAATACCCGTTGTTTTGTTTCAGTTGGCACCTACAATAACTCTGACGAGAGACAAACCAATCTTAAATCGACCAATTCTCAATGTTTCTAAAGTGCATGATATGTATTAATATTGTCTAACCATGCTCAACCCCAAGTAGTATTGGGATAGGTGAATCCTTCAAATTCTGTGGTTAATGTTTGTGAGCATCACCTGTGAAAAATGAATTCATCCTCACGAAATATGGATTCTTGTAGATCGATAGTTGGGAAATATGGATCTATGACATTGCTTTGAAATTTGCAATGCTAATTTCCCCACAATGGTATTAGAGAATGATTGATTCTGTTCACATGGCTTACTACATTGTGCAGTTTAGCATAGTGATCAAATAGGTCTACCTGAGAATAAATTACTAATTCCAGCCAGCAGCCCGTTTCTTACCATGGTTTATGAAAGTGTGCAAAATTCGAATCTATTCCTCAACATTATGCAAAACAAAACTTGTGTCTAGCACATACCCTGCCTCCAGCATCTGATGATGCAGCCTTTTCAGTTTCGCATAGATTTTCTCTAAATCCGGATGTGATCTGTCTTCTTAGAGGAATTGATGGACTTTGTTCTTGAGTTCAATTCAACTCCATTTGAGACCCTTTTTCAATCCCTTGTCTTTCATCATTATTCTCAATTTCGCTGCATCATCCCACCTAGCGGCCTGGTAATATATGTTAGATAGGAGTACATAATATCTGGTATGCTCAGGATCTAACTCGAACACCTATTTTGCTGCTAATTCTCCTAGCTCTACGTTGCAATCAATTCTGCAAGAACCAAGCAATGCTCCCCATACCCCTGCATCAGCTCTAAATGGCATATTTTGTATAAATAGCCCTGTTTACATTTATAAAAACTAATTATGTAAACAAAAAACAAGAGATGGGGAAATGTAAAATGTAAATGTAGGAGGAGAAGTTACGGATAGAATAATGATTAGTGTTTGCATTACTTTGAACATGCTCAAATATATATGAATTAGCTTATGTTTTTTGATATAGGCATTCTACCTAGAGAGAAGACATTTTTACAGAAAATCTCATTGTATGGTATTAGATATACAATCAAAACATTTTTATAGAGATATGCCATTCTACAGATCAGATTTACCATACTTTTGTTACATCTCTCTCTGACCTCTTCTTTGGTTTTTCTAAATACTAGATTTACCATATTTGTGTTTACATCTATCTAACCAGATCAACTAGCAATCTGGGTGCTAATTATCTTCAGGGCTCCTCGAGAAATATAGAACTAGAATCCTTCATTTTCCAAAAGCCTAGAGCATATAGCCCTATTTACATATATAAAAATTGTTAAGATTGAAACAACATATATTCATTTTTCTGTATGGGCCGAGTAAATAGGTCGAGATAGCATATTTTTTACAATCTATTATAATTATAATGACTAGTGTTATTGGTGCCACTGCTGGAACAGATTGTTCTCTCTGCTTTGAGAAAAAAACTATCTTCTGGATGTGTAAAAATTGGTGATCCTATTCTAAGAAAAAATACTGACAAAATTTTGCGAGACATAACATTTGTGACAGGCATATTGTAGCCATACATAACAGGATTTATAATTTGCTATTATAATAGTTACATTTACGAGGAATGTGAAGAATGTACGGTTCGATTATTCATTAAATATAGATTAGGAGTTTGATTCTCAATATTTATAAGAATTGTGAAGCACCAAATCTATATAGCATTAAGATGTAATGTTTTGTATAGAATACATTATTTGTGATTTGTGTTTTTGGCAGTGCTTCATTATATAAACATATTGGACTCAAAGTTATGAAGTGGAATTTTGATGTTGTATGAATCATTAAGAGTAATAGAGAACTAATTACCTTCCATTGTGTCTGATGGCAAATGTAAAAAGGCTTTTCCATCCCTAACACCAGTCATTGTCACTGCAAACGAAGATAGGGAAGTGGAAACAGCTGGATTGATCAAATCTTCGATATTCAATTTTCAAGCTTGGTTAGAAGGAAGGGGAAGCACCAGATTAAAAACTATCTATTTCTTCTCCGCCCTATAGAATAATGGGCCCCCGTCTAGAAAATTGGTCACACGTTTAAAAAAAAGTCAACTACTATTCTAATGGGCGTGTCTGGGGGCCTTTGCCGGGAAGTGTCTTGTTCGGCCCGGCAAATGGTTCAACCCGAGATTTGAACACCTGGGGTTCGACACGGAGCTGCTTCGAACAGATTTGGGTGGCCTGCCTTCTTGCCCGTTGTTCCGGCCACCAGAAGCCACCGAGATGCTGGGATTGTTACTGCTGTCACTGTGGTGTTAGGATTTTTATTGCTTTCACCCATGTGATACGTGCTTTGGCCACGGAGATAGCAGGATTAACGTGCGTTGGGCGAACACCATTTCAGTTAGTGTTGTTGTGGCAGTATAAATTGGTTCCTCAGAGTGGTTGTGGTGAGATTAGACGGATTTTGAGACGCATCAGAATAGGTTTGTTGTGCCCTCGTTCTGTTGTGGTTACCGTGAATTTGATGGTTATGGTGATTTTGTCAGTTTATCTATTGTGTCGATCCCCTTTCTAATGTGAACTTTTTGTTTTCAGGAATTGGAAGGGTTCAAAAGTTTATTGAATTCGGCAGGATATTGATCTTACATTGCACCCATTCAGCACAGTAGCAGGTTATCTCTGATATTTTTTTGTTAGGTTATTTGGGTGTAGACGACTTTTATTTGTTAGATTTCAAGAGTCAATGTTATGTAAAATCTGTTCATTAAGCTCAGATCAGGAAACAAGATGCAGAACATAAAATGTTCATTTTTTGGATTTGATAATTGTTGGCTTCACAGGGTAACACATCATCTGTTCTTTGCATTTTAGTACTATTTCCTTTCGTTCTGTTCTTTTTTCCCCTCTCCTCTCTTAGCCTTGTCTCACCATTTTTAGATGGAGAACGTTGAAGTCATCTTTGTTTTTGGGCTGTTATTGTAATTTGAACCCTCCATTCTCAGATTTTGGTCGGATCATTTGGAGAATTATTCGGCAATCCGTCTGTCAAGTTATTTTCTTGGCAGGTATTGAAATTCGGTTTTAGATCCTATATTAATCTTGTCAATGTCGGGATTTTAGATTGTCAAAGAGTGAAGAACACAGTAAATTGCCTACTGACCTAGATTTGCACTATTTCCGATGTGGTTTTAATCCATCCAAAATCTAAATCTTTCCCCTATATTTGAAGCCAAAAAGATCTGAGAAGTGCTACAATTTAAACTTGTTTTGTTCTAGGTAACGCTTCATTTGAGCCATGCACCATTTCTTCCTTTTGCTAATTGATAAAATGGTCACTCTGGTGGGACTTGCTGTTTTCAAAATTCCGTCCCAATTTCCATTAGAAATGCTGCTATTTTGTCTTTTTAGGCATTTCTGATCCTTCACTTATTCATTGGAAGTTCAACCTCTTCTTCACAAACTTTCCTTCACCTTATCATGCACTTGATCTCTCCTTCCTAACACAATCTTCATTTTCTTCCTCCCTTGCCAAGAAAAGTGGCCCTTCTTTCTGCTGCTCTGAGTGTATTAATGACATTAGCTAATAGTGCTATTCATGATACAAATCAGTAATAAATTTCCTGGTTTCTTTAGCAACACAAAGGCAGTTTCTACCTCTTGCCAATCCCCACAAGCTCATATCAGCAAGTTTCTACCTGTTGCCAATCCCTACTAGCTCATATCAGCAAGTTTTCAAACTGTTCTGATAGTTTCTGGATATGATTATGTAGCAATTTTTTTCATCAACATTTCAGATCTATCATTACGAATTACAAGAGAACATATTCAAATTTTACTCAATACCCACAAGCCCAACATTCACGGATTTCCAACACCCAACACTACAAAAACCCAAATTGCTTCTTAACCCTATTCTCTCATTTTGAGTTTTCTATTTGACTCAAGCTTTTTTCGCTTGTTTTTTAGCACCAGATATGATGGTTTATGGCTAACCAATTGAAGACCACAAACTCTGTATGCCCAAATGCTCCTGTATCTATTTCAGGCATTGGCAATGATGTTTGATGAATAACTGAAGGCAATATCAGTTTGCCCTTCCCTCCCAGAGTTTGGCAATTACTCCAGTCCTTCACAAACTTAGGACCAGAAGGACTCTGTTCTCCGCCATTATTTTTTAAGTCAGGATTGTCATTAATATAGTTAAGTGGAGCTTTGGATTCCAGGAGCAATTAACATAACACCCCTCCACCTCTGAGTAATCAATAATGCAATAGGAACACCCATTTTCTTAAAGCATTTTTGAAACTTCTGCTCTATTAAATAAACTGACAGTTTCAAATCATTGCCCTTCCCTCTTTGGATGTTCTTGTGTATAAGAAGTTTCGTTCAATATTGTCTGACATTAACCAATCCATGAAAGGCAATCTATTTTCAAAAACAATGCTTCAATCTGGACCTGCAACTGTCTTCCTAAAGATGGAGTCAATTGTAAATGCTTTTCTCTTAAGACACCATGGGGTCATGTTTCTTTATTGATGCAGAAGGTGGGCACTTTTCCATTTTAAATCCAGCTGTTCTACAAATAAAAATTTAATGATGAAAAGAGAATGATTGGTTGAGGGCACATCTTGTCCAAGTATATTTATGGAGCAAAGAGCTACTAATGGTCAGTCATTTGATTATATAGTAGGACAGTAGTTCAACAATGCACATCTTTGAGGCAACTGTGAGTACATGTGGGTAATTCTGGACTAGGGTGAGGAATATAAAACAGAAATAAAACTATTTGGAAGTAGCCAAGGTGTATCCATAAATAACCGTGGAGTTGAATTTACAGTTCTAAAATGTATGCAATATAAGGCTATGAAACCATTGAGTACACTAGCACTCGACTACTTTTCAAATTTAGCAATAACATTTGGTCAAAATCAAATTAGCATGAATGCCTACCTCATTGCCTGAGACATAAGCGTTCCATTACAAACAAGGTGATAAACTGTATAGAATACCCTACAATATGTCAAGTACTTTCATAGTGCGTTGATGAGTGTCTCATTATTATACACAATTGGGTACCCACATTGCCTGAAAGCAAAGTTGAATTCATACTCTAACAATCCCTACCTAGAACAAACAGTTGCAGCATATTTAGTACAGTGAGGAATGTAGCTAAGTAAAATCCAGTAAAAGTGACAAACAAGTAGTCTTATTCAAGGAAAAAAGTCACAAATCATACAGGACTGAGATCCCATAAGAGAAGGGCGTGGTTGCTAATCAGTAGCATGGATTTCCAAGTTATCAGTTAAAAATGCCTCCAAAGCCTGTCAATGTTATAGATGGTTAGCTATGAAGGAGAATTGGTCACGTAATATTAAAGTACTGGTGAAGATTGAAATTCAGACATCATTCTCTATATTTCTTAAAGTTAAAGCAGATCTTTTTTTAAAAAGTTAGATATGTGATATTCAATCATTATTATTGATCTAAATATTAGTCATTGATGAGAATTAATTTAGTAAGATAATATTTATATTAATATGTGTGCAGCGATATTACGTAATGGAAAATAACACTATTTTCTCAACAGGCCAAATCATTTAAGGTACAAGTCATTTGACATTTTATAAGCTATGTGTCCTATGCTAATGGACTGAAAATAACACTATTTTCTCAACAGGCCAAATCATTTAAGGTACGAGTCACTTGACATTTTATAAGCTATGTGTCCTATGCTAATGGACCACAGTCATGTCTCGTGGACTTTATCTATCAAAGTTTTTGTATATCTGGTTCACATCATAAGTACTGTTGACAGAATATGTTCTTTGCATAGAATTATGGGGATTTTGTGGGTCTCCGATTTGTTCCTCTTGGCTCCCATGAATGTCACCAACACTCTCAAATATACCTAATGTAAATTGAGAATAAGAATTTTCTTTAAGACCATCATTGTTTATTGTATTATCTATGAGTATATTATTATAATGACAACTTTTAAAATATTGGGTAGATGAATTAGGATCCGGCTTGGTAACTATAACTTGATCATGAAATGATGATATTGTAGGGGCCTGACCTAAATGCTCATCCAGTGAGGAAACAGGTGCAGCCATCACATGACCATCTGCACTCATCAAAACTACCTCTGAATCATCTGTGTGGGTTTTGTTATTATGAAGTTGTGCCCCATCTTTATCATTATCATCAAGTGCTTGCTTCTTGGGCTGCATCACCTGGGGGTGCCCCGTAGACCATTTTATTTCCAACATCTCTGCAGCTGTTTCTGCCATTTCCAAAAGGGCTAACCTATCTGGTGTCCTTTTCCCTTTATTTTTGGAATTTGACAAACCCTGAGCAGTGTATCTAAACACTAATCCAATCACTGATCTTAGCTGTCATTAACGTTTCCTTGCAAGCTTCCTCTTCCAAGAAATATAAACGTTGTTATTTGCAGGAGTAACCTTAGAACATGTCTCACTTGAAAGCCTGCCAATTTCATGTGTAGCCCTGCTTGCCAGAAAGCTGTCATTAATTGGCTGAATGTTTACCATAGCATAGTAGGTATAATTGGCTATGACAGGCCTGTTGTGACCAATAGTCACATCATCGCCCAAGCCTGGGCCCCCCTTTTGTCTCTTGGTCTTGTCCTTTTGGCTTTAGTTCTTGGTAGTATTGGGCTAAATCTTCTAAAGTTCGCTCTTTCAAATGAGAATTGGTAAAATTGGCCAAATGTGAAAAGTGTTGTCCATGTGGCTCTGAGAATGGAAATTATTTGCTTGTTTGAGAATCGAATGTCTTAACTTACTATTTTTAGAAACTCTATTATTAGTAAGTCTATTTTTAGTAAGTTTCATTGCCTCTCAAAGTGGCCTTATTTTGACTTTGGGACAACTTACTATTTTTAGAAAGTCTATTTTTAGTAAGTCTATTTTTAGTAAATTTCATTGCCTCTCAGATTGGCCTTATTTTGACTTTGGGACAACTTACTATTTTTAGAAAGTCTATTTTTAGTGAGTGTATTTTTAGTAAATTTCACTACCTCTCAGATTGGCCTTATTTTGACTTTGGGACAACTTACTATTTTTAGAATGTCTATTTATGGCAGGTCTATTTCTGCAACAAGTGAGCTATGGTTGATAAAGAGCCAAAAGGGTACATGTGTCTATATCCAAAAGAATGAGCAAGCATGACAGTCAATCAAGAAAAAAAATGCTCAAGTCTGGAATCACCCATGAATATCCAAAAGTAGAAAGGCATGAAGATAATAGAAAAAATGGTTGTCGTGGAATTCTTCCATCATGGACAAAATCCACGATCTCTCAAAAAATCCAGCCTTGGAGAAAAATGGTGGTTGCGAAATTCTTCCATCATGGACAAAATTCATGATCACTCAAAAAGTCTCACCTTGGAGAAAAATGGTTGTTGCGGAATTCTTCCATCATGGACAAAATCCCCGATCACTCAAAATTTCCAGCCTTGGAGAAAAATGGTTGTTGCGGAATTCTTCCATCATGGACAAAATCCATGACTACTCAAAATTTCCACGAGCAAGAGAATTAGAAATCATGGAAGCAAATATGGCTAGGTGTTGGAGATTTGTCATTCATAGAAGCAAAAACAGCGAAGTGCTAGAAATTCCTTCTTGATGGAAGAAAAAATGCTAGTGTTGGAAGTTTCTCCTTCATGGAAGAAAAATTGGCTAAGTGTTGGAAACTTTCTCCTTCATGGAAGAAAAACTGGCTAAGTGTTGGCAATTCCTCCTTGATGGAAGAAAAAATGCTAGTGTTGGAAGTTTCTCCTTCATGGAAGAAAAATTGGCTAAGTGTTGGAAACTTTCTCCTTCATGGAAGAAAAAAATGGCTAAGTGTTGGAAACTTTCTCCTTCATGGAAGGAAAATTGGCTAAGTGTTGACGATTTCTCCTTCATGGAAGAATAAATTGCTAAGTGTTGGAAACTTTCTCCTTCATGGAAAAATGAAAAGGGATTAAGTGCTAGAAATTTCTCCTCCAGATCTTGAATTTCACCCTCTTCAAGTGTGTACCCAAGACTGGAAAAATGATTGATGATGATAAAAAAAAGGGGGAATTCTTCAAAATGTAAGAAAAGGCATAATAGCGAATTGAAAGCATTTGAAGAAAAAGGAGGAGAAAGATCTAGTTCTAGAAATTCAAGAAAGATGCTCAAATCCAAAATTCTAGTACCAAGATCAAAGTACTAAGTGATCCGGTCCTAGACATTCAAGGTTCAAAGATCAAAGTTCAAATCCAAAAATCCAAGAACATGGCTAAGGAAATGTTTGAAAGCTTTACTAGGGAATCCAGTCGATGGAAAAAGATTGTTGATAACATCAAGCAAGGAATATCAAATGCAGTTGCATCCTTGTTATCACAAAGATTAAGGGAAGAGGAAATGACAACTGATAATCTGAAAGTCAAGTTAGAGGAATTCTTTCAGCTAAACGTATATGGAAGAGATGATTTTGAGAACTTCTCCATCTTCTCAAATATAATGCACACTACTAAGGACTTACTACCAGATTGGGATGAAAGCTTGGGAAAAGCAGAAAGAGCAATTGCAGTTCTAGAATTCAAGCAAGAATCTGCACCAAGCATCAGTATAGAGGAGTTGGAAATAGTATTAGATCGATTTTGATCTTTCAGGCAAAGAAATCAAGGATAGATGCATTAAATGCAGAGTGGGTGTGCATAGGGATCATTTATTACACCCCACTCTTTCTTAAATTAGCATGCATGATGGGCATTTATTACCCACTACAGTAGTGGATTCCTTATGGCATTAATGTAGATTCTTTTCCATTGCCCTAACCCTAATTAGGGCTGATGTGGCATGATCTCGGCCATCGGTTATTGTGATCATCCGGGCCACCCGTTGTAATCAAGGACCTATATAAAGGCCTCATTTTCTCATTTGTAAGGGGAGATTTTTATGAGATTGTTGCTATGAGTTACTGAGATAATAAAGTTTTCATTGGAGTTTGGTGAATACTTGACGTGTCTTAGTGCTTGCTTGTTCTCCTAAAATTTCTTCAAGTAGATTAAGTTTAGCATAGTCAATATGTGGTGATTACAATGGAGAATATGATGGTGTATTGATGAATTCCTTTGGTTCATACTTTTGACATTTTAGTGATTCTAATTCGTTGTGTAAAGTTAGCCTGAACCTCTTTCATGCATATGCTCAACTTCTATCATTTGTATACATTGTTCTTTATGATGGTGTATGCGGTGATATGAAAATCTTTGGCATAACCCTTGAAGATTGCACTGGTTCATGCTTAGTTGTAGTATAACTTGGCAAAGCTGAATTCAGTAAATTGAGGAATTTGTCCACTAGAATACTATTTGTTGTTATCACTACCCTTAGGATTAGAATAGAATTCCTGAACCCCATCCTATTTAATTTCTGCATATTCTGTGAAAAATCCAAAAAAAACGCTTCATTGCAAAACCTTAAGATAGCTCCCACATCCAGTATGGCTTGAAATGAATATGAATAAACACGTAAGGCCCCTTGTGATCATCAGCAAATCACATCAACCACCGATCTTATCCACAGTCAAGACTTGGCATTAAAGGAACCTTGAAGTCATTGTATGATCTTCTAGCAATCTTAGCATACACAAGACTTTATTCAAGAGAGGATAAGATATTTCGGTATTTTGTTCTACTATTTCAACAAGGCCCTGTTTTTATCATTCTTCCCAGTTCCCCACTCAAGCCAGAGTTAGTCAACTATACAGTTTCTCATTATTCTCATTCTGATAATGGATCACAGAAGCCTGATCCAAAACGTTGAAAAAAGTTTTCCCAAAAGTTTTTAAGTCCGTCTCATGGACTCTGAAAACCTTGTGTCTATTAACCATTAACAGCTCACCTCTGTCTTATTCCTTACAATTGCCCTAGTATTTCAGCATAAACACTCTAATAAATGATTTTTAAAGAACTCCCTATTTCAGCTCACCTTTTATTTGGGCATCTACTGCAACTTATCACATTGTTTCATCATTTAGCACATTCAGTCTTATTTAAGCTGCCTCTAGGAACACCCTCCTGAGTCCAGGCTGAAGCTGTGTGATTTCAACATCCCATCAAAGGTTTGAAATTGTGGTTTCAATTTTATGCAATTATTTTGTCAGCAAAAACCAGAGCTTTTTAAGCCAGTCTCAATCTCTGGATAAGGGAGGGAAAGTGTTTTTCGATGCCAATCATTAGTCATTAAGATATTGGTATAAACTCTTGCGATCTATTTAACAAACATTTGGATGAACTCAGCTTATTACAATACCAGAAATAGTAAATTTGTTTAGATGTAACATGACACACCATCCCATCCTGGCAAATGGTTCAACCCGAGATTCCAATTTGATGTCATTTTACTATACATGTTCAAATTATAGCTAGCTATACCATTGTATATGATCATTCAAGGCACCGCAGGAACAGGAAAGTCTGACCTGATTGGTTGTATCAAATCTGAACTAAATGAGAATAAACAACAACGGTCCAGCCAACTACTTACACTTGCTCCAATCTCTGTGGCTGTGCTTTGCTTGTTTTCTGAGCCTGTTTGTATAAGACTTCCTACATTTATGCTTGTAACAGCACAGATGTATAAGATCTGTAACAAATTTCCTCATTTTCATGTTCGTCAAATTCCTTTGTATGTAGATATATCAGTGTATAATTTTGTGGCACTGCATCTTTCTTGATTTCCATCTTTTTTTCCTATTATAAAGTGCATGTGTCTATTGTTTCAAGGTTTCCACACATATCCTTTCTATCTGGTTAATACTTATCGCTTAAGCAATTCTGATGTCTATGATTCTTCCATAAGATTTTGCTCAGGTATTACCTTCTTTTATCCATCAGTTTTATTTTCTATGGCTTATGTTTATCCTGCTTGAATTTTAAGTTTTGTTGCTTTGTCCTTTCTTCCTTTCCCAGAGATATCCTATTTCATTTATTGCACATCTGAAAGCTTCAAATTATTTAACCTGGTTTAAAAAATTTACTCTTTAGATATATCTCTAATCATGCCTACCTTGCTTATTTATTTCACGCATCATTTTAGTCCAAATCATGATATTGTCTTATACAGTTGCTTTTGTTAATGTGACTTGACAAAAGCTTTAAGTTTGTTGTGTTGGAAAAATAGGACAGGCAAATAAATGGATTGAATGAACAGTTAGAAGAGGATTCTCACTCGCTGGAGCATCTTCAGCTGTGCCTTCAGCAAGAAGGCAACAAAAGAATGGAAATTGAGAGGGAGAATGCTACACTAAAAGGTCAGATAGCAATGATGAATGAAATGCTTGAACAAGATGAAGATGCAGAAAATATAGATGATTAGTTAATATTTGAGAGTTTCCTGTTTAAATTATTCTTTACCCAATTCGTTTAAGCATTTCCACTAAAATCAAGTAATTTTCTCTCTGTTTAGTAAAGGGATTGATGTTGGGCGTACACTCGTTCTTTTTTAGGCCAAATGCCAAAGTTAGCATGTAACTATATATTATATGATAATAGATTTGTACAGTATTATTATTTGTGTCATTGGTGAAATAGAGATTGTGGGGATAATTTGGGTTTCTCTGGATCTTGTCAGTATATGGTATGAGCCACAATATTTACACTTGCTCTTGGCAATCTCTCTTGGGCTTCTGATGTGAAATTTAATGCTCTGAATATTGAATATGGTATAAATGAATCATCTAATGTCAATCTGGCCTATTCCATTTACTGTGCATCCAGGATGAATGAGCTGAATCTTCATCTTATTTCTGCATTCCTAGGTGCATGTAACTATATATTATATGATAATAGATTTGTACAGTATTATTATTTGTGTCATTGGTGAAATAGAGATTGTTTGGATAATTTGGGTTTCTCTTGATCTTGTCAGTATATGGTATGAGCCACAATAAACACTTGCTCCTGGCAATCTCTCTTGGGCTTCTGATGTGAAATTTAATGCTCTGAATATTGAATATGGTATAGATGAATCATCTAATGTCAATCTGGCCTTTTCCATTTACTGTGCATCCAGGATCAATGAGCTGAATCTTCATCTTATTTCTGCATTCCTAGGCATCCAATGGAGCTGCTTTTCTTGTTATCCGTCTAAATTTCCTCTTGTTTCCATCTAAATATATAACATTCCTCTAATTCTATGATGTGTAATTAGTAAAGGAGCAGCTGCTGTTGGTCTTATGAAGAAGGCAATGGCTGTAGCAACATAATTAATACGTTTAGTAAACTTTCATAGAATTTTATGAGGATGGCAAATCAACGACATTGCTATCACAAATGTTTTGGCAGGCATCCAATCTCAAAGGTTATGTTTGGGTGGCAAATATGAAATTTGGACTCTGCTGTTGTAGTAATTTAGTCTTGCTGTCACCTCCAGATTATGCACTGGAGATGGGCTTGATCGCAGAGATGATTACAACCGAATAAATAAGATCTGTCCAGTTGTAAACACAATCTTCAGCATAACAATCGGCGTAATCTTGGACCTGCAGGTACAAGTGCTAGTAATAAAAATGTCAAATATTATAGCTTATTCATCAATGACTTTCCAGTAAGGAGTCCACAGTAGCGACAACCCACATAATGTTATTTGGGGTTGGCTTTTATTCTTACCGCTTCTGCAGCGGCCATAGCAAGATTATAGTTAAGCAGGGGAGCCACCTAGGGAGTAAAGTTAACGGGATAAACAGGTGACTTGTCAGGGTAGAAGAGGCCATAGTGTTTCTCCGTCTCGTCCCCTCCCTTCAGGTCCTCGTTGAACAGAGCAAAGATGAATGTTTCGATGCTCTTTCCTGGCCTCTTCGGAGTCCCTGCATTGGACAACACATGCTTTATCAGATTGTTGTTGTAAGTCCGGGCATTCTCAATCGTGGCAATGGAGGCCTTCACGCCAGTCCCATACGACGGCCAACCACTTTCAGTGACCACGATTGGAATATTCGAATATCCCACGCCCTCCATGGCAGAATACACGGTGTCAACCATGGCGACAAACAAACTTGTGTAGCTGGGATCTCCGTTTTTGTTAGCGGGAGCAGAGGGCTTGAACAGAGCGTTGTCCAAGTTGTACGAGTCTCTGTTGCTGTCGTAGGTGAAATACGTGTACAGATTCGCCATGAAGGGAGACCCATTCTCCGCCAGGAACTGCAGAACCGACTTCATCTCGTTCTGCACTTTACCGGTGAAACTCCCCATTGTCGGATTCAGAGGCGCGAATTCCCCGATTATGTCTGTGAGAGCATGTGTCGTCGATACCTTTACTTTCCCCTGCAGATTCGCATTGCCCAGAGCGCTCTGGATGTTGTTCATCGCGGCCACCAAGTACTGGCCCTTGTCAGTCTTTCCCAACACCTCATTTCCCACCGAAATGTATTTGATATTGACAGCAGGGTATTTGGCCTTTATGTTCTCATCCACCCACTTATTCGCTTCGTTCTGGTTCGACGAGATCCTCTGCAAGTCGTCGGTGGCAATTCCCACGGTTAACTCGATCCCGGAATTGGCAAAGGCGTTGAATACGCTTGGCTCTTGTTTGAAAATCCGGTATTTCCCAATGTTGTTCGCTTTCAATAAACTCACCACTTCCTCCTGCGACGGCAAGCTTGATCCTGACATCCCATTGTTCACGCCAATCTTCTGTCTCTGCGCATCTGTATGCTCAAAAATATGTGTTCAGGGACTGAAATCGAGATTGAATTTAAGGAAACCAGATTAATTCCCATTAATCACGCTACCACTAATTATTTGATTGTACAGTACTGAAATGCAGAGAGATTAGAATAAATAAAATCAGTGAAATTACCTCCATGGACGGAGAAGCATAGGATTGAAATGCACGCAATCAGGAAAAAGTTCATCTGCCCTGTTTTGGACCCCATTTGTAGATATAGGGAAAGGCGATGGAGTGAAATACATGGCGAGGAAGGTCCTTCGTAAGGAGCTCGATGATGCCTATCACCTCTACCGAGTGGACTTTCAGGATTAGCGCGTTTCTATAAATTGTTCTCGATTATAATTTCATGTTGAATCCGTCCTAGAAATTATTGTTTCGTTGACTCGTATTTTCTGCCAATAATTAAAGTCTTGGAGAATACTTGACTAGTTAAAGTCACAATGTAATTAGTTGACTATTGTTGGAATTTTATGCTTAGATCACATTCCTAGAAATCATGTCTTGTAGACTTAAATTATTTCTTGACTTTTTGTGTGGATATTAAATAAGAGACAATGTGTCAAAGTTACTAACAAAAGAAAGTGGAGATATGTAGATGGAAATTGAAATAAAGAATGAAAGGAGATATAAAGAGGGAGTTAAAAAGGGATGGAAAGATATGAATGAGGAGATATAGAGAGGGAGTTAAAAAGGGATGGAAAGATATGAATGATATCTATCTATATTATTCTAGAGACCAAAGCTCTAATAACTCAATCATACAACAAGTTTTCGGTTGGAAGCCTCCGATGGAAAGATATGAATGATATATATTATTCTAGAGACCAAAGCTCTAATAACTCAATCATACAACAAGTTTTCGGTTGGAAGCCTCCCCACAAAATTACCTATTAAGGTGTATTTTTTAAGCCACTCACAAGAATGATCAAAATCTTCAAAATCTTGAACAAGCAACACAACATCAAGGATACTGGTAGTTGTACCTCAAGGAAAACCATTAGCACAAACTTGTGAGGTTATTTGTTTGGAGTGTCATAATTGTCCATTGCCAAAGCTCCAACACCAACGTCAATAGTTGGGTGGAGGCTAGTTCAAGTCATTAGAAAGCTTTAGCTCCTACAAATGCACTATAGTATAAAAAGGCACAAAACAAAAAGTACTACAACAATCAACTCAAACATAACAAGGAGATATAGATTTAATTAATGCATATTTGATAAAATCCAAATTAACAAAAACAAATAAATAGTCATTCGATCTCAACTTGAAAAGTAAGCTAAACATGACGATGTTCCAATGCTTTGTTCAAATGTACATGAACTGATATGTTCAATTCCTTTATTTTCTATGTTGTTTGTTTAATTCTCTAGCAGTGGTAACAAATTTTTGAGTTTTTTTAAATTTATGGTTGTCTGCAACTATCTGTATGTTCTTAACTATGATTTTTGTTACATGGATCATTTGGTGCGATAAATTTGAAGAGTGCAAATGAGATGAATGAACTAATGAATGGACCAAATTTTGAAATTGAGCCTAACTAATTCTTTAATTATAAAAACTAATAAATTCATAAAAAATAAAATAATTTAGAACAAGTAAGAAACAATGAATTATGAGAAATTACCAATTGATACACAATAGTTCTCTATCTTAATTTGATACACTACAGATTATAGAGGACCACCTTGTTCATTCAATCTTATGAAAAATAAAAAATACTAAACCATAAACAAGTACTAAAATTCTTAATATCTAGTACAGGAAACAAAACTCTCTAGATGACTAATGCTTATTTGTCACAAGAAAACCATTTGGAAATATTTGAAATTGGAGAAAAGGTAGCCACAAGTTTCCTTACATATGACCAAAGGAGTATCAATTCTATAGTTCTAAATTTGATATTGTCTATTTTGGTGATATTTTAGAGCCCTTGAGTAGCCAATTGAGCCTCCACAAGGAAATGATAGAGGATGTTGTCTCCAAATCTCACACACATAGTAATAATAAATAATAGAATGATAATAAATTTATATTGAACTCTAACAATTCAGGAAAATGATTAATTGACAACATAGAACTAGGTATGTTGCGGCAACTTCGAGGAGTCCATCCAGTGCAATGCTTTGTTTGTCCCAACAGACTTAGGTCATCCCCAAAAGTCATGGTCTTAGGGGAAGAGACCTTCACTTCAAAATGCTAACATGTACAAATAGTTGATCAAACATGTATTAATGGTTGAACATTTTTTTCACTTTCTTGGTTATTGATTTGTCCATTTGTAGGTGAAAGTTCTACTTTTTTGGTTAGTGACTATTGGGGGGTGAATATTACAAGTATCACACTAGTGTTTTAAAATGACACTTTTCAACCACTTCACACTCCAAGGCCTCTTAGAGAGATCCATAAATGCTCAAACATTAAAACCTCAGCTTTAAGAGGCACACTAAAAAGATTGACATAATTTGACTTATGGTTTAGGAGATCTAGGTGCCCATAGTTAGCCTAAGTGACTATTAAGTCTCTTCGCTTAGTAGGCCAATTTTGTTATTAGTTTATCTAACCTATTCAATCAACATGTTTATATATATATAAAATAGTGAAATTTGTGTTAGCAAAATATTTGCCAATGGTTAAATACATGAGTGTTTCCACATGATGTGATATATAACTGCCATTTTTAACATTAATTAATTAAATTAAAAATCACCTATAATGGGTTTGTGAATTTTAATTTAATTAATAAACATTAAAATAAGTTAGGCTAGGTACAAACATTCAGGCTATTTAGCCAGCACCCAAACGTTTCATTCATTGTAATTTTTTTTAACCATATAGAAATGGCTACAATGAGTTTGTTATAAGTATTGTTTATAGGATATAAAATAGCAAAATATTTGTTATCATATCATAGTGATTGAAAAATGATTAAAAATTTAAAATTATCCATATTAGAACTTCATTTTTATTTTGTATTTTTATTTTTTAAGATATATTGAAAATCAATTTATATCATGTTAAAAATAAAAATAAAAATACTCTACTAACAACTTTATCATGAAATGACAAATTTGTTTTTAGTGTTATAAATTACAAATGGTTTTAATTTTAGAAATCCTTTTTAGTCTTATACCAAAATACCCTCATGAAACACTTGATTCCATTATCCTCTTATCTGCAAATATCGTGTAATGTAATGGGTTGCTCTAATATTTGTAAGCACATGCACAAAAGTCAATAAAGAAATGGAGATATGGTTGATTGGTGCAAGATAGTGAATGTATGAAGATGATAATGGTGATAGCTATGACTCTCAAAGATCACAACTATGCGAGGGAACAATAATTCTCCAAAATCTCATGTGAGAATATAAATCAAAGGCACTTGTTTGGATGTTAAAACAATTGTATTAATCAACTTTAAAGGTGGTATTAGGAAATTAATTTATAATGTTTGAAGCTAGAAACAAAATCTATAGTAGCTTATAAAATATTGAAATTAAAACTATATAAACCCTAAATTGACATCAATACTGAGGGTAGGTCTCCATGTGGTCATTAAACTTATTTTGGCTACCATTTGTTGATCAATTTTCTAGAAGCACTTGGTGGAGTTGGTGGCCCCATGATTATGGAATCTTGTTACTCATGTTCATTTGTTAAGCAGTTGTTACTCCACTAAAATAGAAGAAGATTCTACTTTATCATTTTCCTATCATTTAAAGTATGCTTGGGAACACTTTTTATCTGCTTAATTTAAGAAAAACATAGAGTTAAATAATGACATAGGGACATGTTGAAAGTTTGATTTAAAAAAGAGCTCTTGTCAAAGATGGAGCCCCTGCCTTTCAACTTAGGAGGAGAAAATATTTTATTTTTTGAAGAGGTATTTTGCAATTAGAGTGTTAATTGCAAGTGTTCAATCACATTTCAAATGCAAATAAAGATCATATACAGTTGTAAAGGTATCAAGAAAATTTCTATATAAAACAAACCATGTATATCGGTGAATCCTAACACATAGCATCAAAAGTATATGGGGAGATAATGTAATATTTGTATGAGAAATTGAGAATGCATTATTAGAATAATTATTCATATTCTAAGTAGAAATGCATTTAGGTAGATTGAAACTCACAATTTGTAATTTGTGCATATAGATTGTTTGTAAAAGTTTAATACTCATTGACAATTTTTTGAAATGAATAAAATTTAGTTATATATATAAAATTTATAATTATTTGCATAGAAAATATAATAGAAAGATTAAATTTATAGGTTATAATGTGAAGATTACAATATATCTAGATTTTACTTTTAATATCTAAAATTTGATTTTAAATCTATACTAAAATTAAGTGTAGTTTATTTTTAATTGAATCTAAAAAACAATTCATATGCACAATCACAAAATCAAATAGAAATATATTTTAGTGTTACAACTACAACTAATTCACTATATTTATTTAATTAACTTAAAAACTATACAAAAAATTATAAATGTCTAAGTTATTAATATTCATGCAAATGATAATGTTATATATACTATTTCTAATTCTCAATCTCATAATAATGTCTTAAATAAAAGAATTAGAATTTATCTATTTATACAATAGTTTAACATACCAAAATTAATTAATATTATTATTGAAGACCAGGTCCACAACTCTACAATTTTCCATTGCTAAATCTTTCCCTTGGTTCTATGTCATATCTCCCCTACTCCCATGTCTGGTCATGGGCTGACCAATGGGATTCCTACTATCCCAGCCCTCTAGTGTGTAATCCTACCCCTTCCCTAGAGATCCCCAAGATCCAATCTAAGCCTTTAGAGGCTACTACTAGCTTGGTAACCTCTTTGAAGAACCAACTCTCGCCCCCCCTCCCCACTAGTTCTATTTGGAAAGAAAAGATAACAATTGTTGATGGTAGCCCCTAAGCCCCCCTATCTAGAAAGGAATATTGTTTGTCTCAAAGGTAGCTGGTGCAGTTGTTTGATCCCTAGACCCATTTGTATCCAAAGGGTTTTTCTTGGTGAAAGAGAATATTGTTAACATCCGAGATGTGATCTTGAAGGAAATGACTAAACAACTTGAACTTACTCTAGTTGGCTGCTTCCTTTTTTCAGACCCTCTATTGAGCTCCTTGGGAAATTCACTACCTCTACTTGGTCCTTGAAAGGAAGTGTTAAAATCAATGTGTTGGTTAATGATATTTTTATGTTCTCATTCTGTAATAAGGAAGGTATCACTTACGTTCTATATAATGGGTTATGATCTCTAGGATCTAATGCTAAAAGTACTTTGGCTATATATAAATGGAAGCCTATACTCGACCTAGTGGTAGACCTTGGATGGGAGTTTCTGACTTGCGTTTGTCTCCCTAGCCTCTCTCTTGAATTTTGGAACAATAAAGTGTTCAAAGGAATTGTAGAATCATTTCGTACTCTCTTATCGATGGATAAAATTACTCAATCTAAGTCTAGATTCATCTTTTCTAGAATTTGTGTGAGTGTTAGGCCAACAAGGAAATTCCAACTGTAGTGACACTAGAATCTAATATATGTTCTTTTGTTTGGCATTTGGAGTATGAGAAAGCATAGATGTTCTGTGTCAAGTGTAAAAGGTTTGGTCACCTGAATATCTCTTGCCCATCCTTTGTAGGAGGTCACGTGCCTTTGGTCAGTGTGGAGAAGAGCATACCCCACCCCTCCTCTCCTTCTCCCCTCCCACCTTGAGGTCTCCCTATTAGTAATGTCATGAGCCCAATTTTAAGAATATATGAATAT
Organism: Cupressus sempervirens; assembly: GCA_028749045.1. Taxonomy (NCBI): domain Eukaryota; kingdom Viridiplantae; phylum Streptophyta; class Pinopsida; order Cupressales; family Cupressaceae; genus Cupressus; species Cupressus sempervirens. The sequence continues at coordinate 230,241,794 of CM053783.1, read as the reverse complement.
TTGAATAACATATTACACAATGATAATAATTAAGATTTAATAATAAAAGTCATCAAATAAATAATAAATTATAAATATATAAACATATATTTTTATATTAGTAAGAAATATAACTGAATGTTAACATTCAATATAATAAACAAAATTATACTAAGTATTTAAGAAGCTAGGACTCCTATAGCCAGCTAAGTATAAGGCGATCATAATCTAGTTTTCAGAAAGACGAGTATTCAAAAAATAATAACAAGCTTTGTTTGCAATAATAATAATCAATTAAATAATTAAAATAATGGTAGTAATAAAGGATTGAATCATTATAATTATAATATAATATCAAATCATAAAAACATTACTAACTTAATCGTAAATGAATGAACATTAAATATTTATTAACCTACCTTGGAAAGGCGCCCCAATTGAACGACAAGTCTGCTCACAGCATATATTAATGGAGTTTTGTTGAGAGTCTAAAAACAGAGAAAGGATAAAGGAAAACAATACTGTAGACTATATTATTGGTTCAATCTCCCATAACCCAAGTGCATCTAATCCACCGAAGGCTCCACCTCCTTTCATCGGGTTTGGACAGACGTGGACTACGACATATCAACTTCCACAAGTGATATACCAACTCACCACTTTCAAAGACGTGGAACAAGTTTTGAGGAGAGCGGATCCAATCGTTATAAACAATAACATAGTCCATAAAGCGTTGAAGGAAATCAGATAAAAAGTGCAGAATATGAAAGAGAGATTGAAGATTAAAAAGGCATCAAATTGGATTCAACCCCGAAGCATATTAACAAAAAGGCACCAAGTCAACTGCGCAGAACCGCTAGACCGAACAATAAGGATCAATACAAATTTAGCAAAGTAAAAGGAAAGAATGAAAATGGAATAAATTTGCAAGTCAACGTGCATACAGTACTGGTATAGGTGGCATCAGATCACAGGGCAGAGTGAGACCTTGGATTACGTGGATATATGTACCTTCGCCTATCCATACAATAATCAAGATCATCATTATATTATTGCTTCAAGATTATTGGGATATTAGAGTTACCATTATTCTTACTTCAAGATTATCGATGAAATACTAGAGTTAATAAAAATTATTTTTAAGAGAGGAATATATAATTAGAATATATTTCTAATTATAAACATATTCTTAACCTTACATACAATTCATCAATATATCTATACTTCAAGAATTTTGGGAACTTTTAACTATTGAAAGACAAATTCAATAAACATACCACTATAGAACCATATTTGAAGTTATTCATAGAAACTTAACCCATCTAAGAACAAATTAGGGGTAAATCTTAAAAGGGTCATTACAGTGGTATCAGAACCTGGTCCTGCCATCTTGAAAATATAGTAAATGACAAGAGGAGCAAAGATGAACGAACAAATATCTAACGAACTTAGGAACATTATGGAACAAACAAATCAAACTCTAGCAGAGCAGATGGAGAAATCAAACCAAGCACTCCTTCAAGCATTGCAAAACATGGGAAATTCCATAAACAATCTAAGAAACAACAATGCTAGTCGAAGAGACGTAAGTTCAAATCACTCTGAAAATAATGGAGCTTCATCATCTCAGGTGCCCAAACCCCCTTTCTTACCTCAGGAGGACCCCTCGATGGAAGGAGAGGGATGAACAACCAATAATGCTATTGAGAATGCAAGAGCTTATGCCAGTCTTGAACTAGAAATCAGAGAGCTAGTAACATTTAGAGAATTCTGTGAAGCCAATAGAAAAGAAACTCCCAGGAGAGGAAGAAGACCGCAAAATCAAGACCTTAAAAGCAAAGTAAATAAAGTAACACTTCCAAATTTTGATGGATCGAAAAAGACCACTGCACGTACTTGGCTACAAAAATTGAACACTTATCTTACCCTTAGCCCGATGACAGAAGAGGATGCACTTCAATTTGCGATCCTTCACTTAGAAGGCATGACACATGATTGGTGGCATCATGGCCTTGTTACTCAAGGACACCAAAATATTACTTCTTATGAAGAATTCTCTCAAAAACTCATTAAAAGGTTTGATAGAAAGCACCCTCAAGAAGACTTTAGAAAGCTTACTCAAATCAAGCAACAAGGATCAGTCGAAGGTTATATAACCGAATTCCAAAAACTCTCAATCAGAGTTACAGCAGTAGATAATGACAGACTCACTTACTTGTTCACGGAAGGATTAAAAGATTCACTAAGAGGGTTGGTTAGTGCTCTTAAACCAACATCTTTGGATGATGCCATTGAAACAGCTTTGAGATTAGAAGTTTCATCATCAAGTTGTAGACCTTCAAACAACCATAGCAAACCATTCCACGGTACGAATGAAAAGCACAAGCAAGAACCCCCAAAAAGAAAATGTTTTCACTATGGTGAGGACTTTGAAAAGGGTCACCTATGCCAAGATGAGAAAGCTCAAAAAAAATGAGAAGACTTAAGAAGGAAGAATTTATGCTTCAAATGCAAGGAATCATGGGAACCAGGACATAAATGCAGGAAGAAAAGCCAAGTTCATAGAATAGAGGAAATACTCAACCCAGAATTAGAAGGGACAACACCGAAGAAGATGAGATATGATCAAGAGAACCAATGGAGCTTCGAGGAAGCTCAACCATAGTTAAAATATGAAATTGTAAATTTTCTTAACTAATGTAATCATAAAGATGTAAAGTTGAATATTTCAAAAAAAAAAATTTAGGGATTTCAAGTAGCTTTCCTATGGAGTCTACAATCAAGGAAGGTCTATAAGATGCCCTATTGTAGTACTAGTTAAGGGAAAGACTATATAGAAACCTTACTGTGTATGACTTTCCTATGGGGTCTGCAATTAAGGGAGGTCTGTCAAGACACCTTATTGTAGTATCAGTTAAGGGAAAGGTCATATTTAACTTTCCTATGGCGTCTGCAATTAAGGGAGGTCTGTTAAGACACCTTATTGTAGTATTAGTTAAGGGAAAGGCCATATTTAACTTTCCTATGGGGTCTACAATTAAGGGAGGTCTGTTAAGACACCTTATTGTAGTATCAGTTAAGGGAAAGGCCATATTTAACTTTCCTATGAGGTCTGCAATTAAGGGAGGTCTATTAAGACACCTTATTGTAGTATCAGTTAAGGGAAAGGCCATATTTAACTTTCCTATGGGGTCTGCAATTAAGAGGGGTCTGTTAAGACACCTTATTGTAGTATCAGTTAAGGGAAAGACCATATTTAACTTTCCTATGAGGTCTGCAATTAAGGGAGGTCTGTTAAGACACCTTATTGTAGTATTAGTTAAGGGAAAGACTATAAGGACATCTATCCTTCCTATGGAGTCTACAATCAGGGAAGAGCTGCTATGATACCCTATTGCATTACTAGTTAAGGGGAAGATAGTAAGGGAATCCCACCACTTTCCTATGGAGTTTGCAATCAAGGGAGAGTGGTTAGGACACCCTATTGTAGTGCTAGTTAAGGGAAAGATAGTGATGACTCCTTTTCACAAGAACCTTTCTAGCCAACAAGCAATCCACTAAGTAGACCACCTTGTGTGGATGCCTAACACCTACCACCGGGGCCAAGAGGGTCAAAGTTCCACTCTTGGGATTAGCAAGGAATTGGCTTGGATTAACTTATTATCATTCAAATTTCTTTGAAGTTTATATATATGCATGTACTGATGCTGGTTGCAAGGTTTATAAGCCTAATGAAGAAGTATAGTCACTATGCATTATTAATTTTAGGATCTAATCAAGGGTATGTATGATGTGTCTACATCATGTCTACTTCGTGTCTTCATGCATCAATGTGTATGCTTCGTGTTTTCTTCGTGACTTCATACATTCATATGTATACTTTGCATTGAAATGCATATTACATGTGTAACTCTTTATAGAATAGAATGAAGTAATCTTATAAGTAAACATTTGAATGGGATCTAGTAGTCAATTTGGTTACATAAGGTGAAACAAATATGAAAACGATTATTGCTTGAGGACAAGTAAATTCAAGAGAGGCAGACTTGTCATGAGCCCAAATTTAAGAATATATGAATATTTGAATAACATATTATACAATGATAATAATTAAGATTTAATAATAAAAGTCATCAAATAAATAATAAATAATAAATATATAAACATATATTTTTATATTAGTAAGAAATATAACTGAATGTTAATATTCAATATAATAAACAAAATTATACTAAGTATTTAAGAAGCTAGGACTCCTATAGCTAGCTAAGTATAAGGCGATCATAATCTAGTTTTCAGAAAGATGAGTATTCAAAAAAAATAACAAGCTTTGTTTGCAATAATAATAATCAATTAAATAATTAAAATAATGGTAGTAATAAAGGATTGAATCATTATAATTATAATACAATATCAAATCATAAAAACATTACTAACTTAATCGTAAATGAATGAACATTAAATATTTATTAACCTACCTTGGAAAGGTGCCCCAATTGAACGACAAGTCTGCTCACGGCATATATTAATGGAGTTTTGTTGAGAGTCTAAAAACAAAGAAAGGAGAAAGGAAAACAATACTGCAGACTATATTATTGGTTCAATCTCCCATAACCCAAGTGCATCTAATCCACCGAAGGCTCCACCTCCTTTCATCGGGTTTGGACAGACATGGACTATGGCATATCAACTTCCATGAGGGATATACCAACTCACCACTTTCAAAGACGTGGAACAAGTTTTGAGGAGAGCGGATCCAAGCGTTATAAACAATAACACAGTCCATAAAGCGTTGAAGGAAATTAGATAAAAAGTGCAGAATACGAAAGAGAGATTGAAGATTAAAAAGGCATCAAATTGGATTCAACCCCGAAGCATATTAACAAAAAGGCACCAAGTCAACTGCGCAGAACCGCTAGACCGAACAATAAGGATCAATACAAATTTAGCAAAGTAAAAGGAAAGAATGAAAATGGAATAAATTTGCAAGTCAACGTGCGGACAATACTAGTATAGGTGGCATCAGATCACAGGGCAGAGTGAGACCTTGGATTATGTGGATATACGTACCTTAGCCTATCCATACAATAATCAAAATCATCATTATATTATTGCTTCAAGATTATTGGGATATTAGAGTTACCATTATTCTTACTTCAAGATTATCGATGAAATAGTAGAGTTAATAAAAATTATTTTTAAGATAGGAATATATAATTAGAATATATTTCTAATTATAAACATATTCTTAACCTTACATACAATTCATCAATATATCTATACTTCAAGAATTTTGGGAACTTTTAACTATTAAAAGACAAATTCAATATACATACCACTATAGAACCATATTTGAAGTTATTCACAGGAACTTAACCCAACTAAGAACAAATTAGGGGTAAATCTTAAAAGGGTCATTACAAGTAATCCTAAATTCCCACCTAGTCAACCTACCTTGTCCCTTATACTAAAGTGAAATAGTCCTCTTTTGAAGTCTACTCAGAATAAGATTCTAGATGAAGTAATATGTCACACGTTTGTTCTCTCTAACCCTTCTAACATAGGATCTTTGCAACCCTTTGCTAGTTTAAGCCATGATCACCTCTCCAGTTTCTATGTAGTCTTGACTCCCCTTTCATCCCCTAATGATCTAGAGGATGCTTGTACGTTCAAATTTAGGGATCAACTTAAAGCTTTGAAACTTCTGTTTGTTTCTTCTTCATATAAAGAACTAGAAGAAAATGAGGAACTTTTCGAAGAACTCAACTGGAATGTAGTTGATAGAAAAAATAACAAAAAAAGAGTAAACTAGACCAAGGAAATGATTTTTAAAAAAAAAATTTAAAGAGAAGGAAAATGTCAACCACAAACCACCTAGGTAACAAGCACTAAGGGAATGTGAAGAAAAAGAAAGAAGGGACCAAAGTGTTTACTTTATCTTTGTGTCTGATGGTTCAGGTCCCAACTTTTTAACTTTAATGAAAGTCTTATCATGAAATTTGGGAGGTCTTGATAGTTTGACAAAGCATCATATTTTACAGTGTGCTCTTCAAGAGACCAAAGTAGATATGATCATGATTCAAGAAACATAGATGCAATAGGAGGGTTTTGAAAAAATGGCTAGTATTGTGTGGCTTGTGGTGGATAGAGTTTCAGTGGACTCTCTGGGAGCTTTTGGAGGTCTAGCTATTATGTGGAACAAGAATAAAATCTTTGGTACTATAATTCATTCTTCTCCTAAGTCCATTACTTTATCTTGTCACAAAATAATATAATTGGTTGGTCTTGGAAATTGGTAAACATATATGCTCCTAATAATCAGGGGTAGAGAAAATCGTTCTAGTTCACTCTGTCCAACTAGATGGGTAATAACTAGAACACAAAATGGATGATAGCTGGATATTTCAATTCTCCCCTTTACGATTGGGAAAAGTGGGGGGAACTGAGGACTACTTAGATAGTATGATAGATCTTGGGGAGTTTATACTAAAATTGGGGCTTATTGATTTGGATCTGGAGGGTTCTAAGTTTACTTTGACCAAAAAAAGATAGATCAGTAGACTGATCCAAGAAAAACTTGACAGATTTACCCTATCCACTAACTAGAATAATCTAGATGACTTTCATCTCACAGCTAAAATTACTAGAACTTGATCTAATCACAATGCTATTTTGTTGGAATTGGTCACTGGAAGAAGAGTGGCTTCCCCCTTTAGATTTGAGAACATGTGGCTCTCGTACCAAGGCCTAAGGGGTCTCATTCATAGATGGTGGAATGCCCCAGTTGTGAGCTCCTCTATGATTAATATGTGTACTGAATTAAGAGAGATCAAAGGTAAAGTAAAAGGGTGGAATAAGAATTATGTTGGTAACATATTTGAAAGAAAAGAAGGACTTCTAGTAGGGAAGATAGAGAGAGTTCAAAGCCAAATGGAGATAAATTATGAAGATGAAGAGTTGGGAAAGTTAGGAAGGAACCCGATGGAACCGTGGTTGAAGCTATCAAAATAGGAAAAGGTTTTATGGAAGCAAAAATCTAGAGTCTAATGGCTTATTGAAGGTAACAGAAATACAAAGTTTTCCACCAAGCTACACCTTGTTTAGGATATATAATGATTATGAATTTTAGTTCATTAATGCATAACAAGAAAGTAAATAATAAAAATAGCTTTGTTTTATTCTGTGCACTTACATTTAGTTTCAGTCCAGACCAAATGCATGCAATATTTTTCAATAGATCATAAGTACTTAAATAAAATATAGAATCTGTTAATTATTATTGTAATTAAATGATACACATAAGACTAGTTCTTGATAGCTTAAACATTACATCGCCATTCATAGAATCATTATGATCAACTCCTATCAAGAACTAATCAATCGATAAGACTTGCAAGTATAAATTGGTTAGAAAGGCATTGTACTAATAATTGCACCCCACTTTTTTCATAGTATCACACCCACCCTATTAATCCATTTCAATATAAAAGAGGAGGGTTACTATTTTAGAAAAGCTGGGAGAGAATAAGATGGGATAGACAACGGTTTTGTTGGGGTAGAAGAGGCCCTAGTTTTTATCTTCCTCCTTCCCATTTATTTTGCGATTCTCATTGAAAACAAAGTAGATGAAAGTCTCGATGCTCCTCCTAGGCCTCTTGGGTGTCCTTCCTTTGACAAAACATGCCTGATCAAATTGTTCATGTAAGTTTGGGAATTCTCAATAGTAGTTGCAACACTGTTGCATGTGGAGAGCCATCCTATTTTAGCAATAACAATTGGTATGTTGTGAAATCCCATGGCTCCCATCATAGAATCAACAATGGCATCAAATGAGTTCTTGTAGATCAAATCTCCATCTCTCACAACACCAGTTGAGCTCTTAAATAGAGTGAAATATAAAACAAGGAAACTGTTTTGAAGATAGTTTTTATATGGATGGACATGTTAGGCCCTAAAATTTGATGTAATAGAAAATAATGTAAACATAATGGAAAATTTTTTGTATCTATTCCTCATGATTCATTACATAAGTAAGGTAGTCATATAACAATATAATAACTGTTATAAAATAACTACTACAACTAAAATATCTAACCTAACTTTTAAACCCTAATGATTAATATGTTAACATAAACAAAATCAACAATAGTTTCGAACAAGTTCTTGTGGATCACATCTTCATCTCTCACAACACCAGTTGAGCTCTTAAATAGAGCAAAATCTAAACCGAGGGAACTATTTTCAAGATTGCCTTTGTAGGGATGGACATTGGCCAAAAATGAGAGTCGTTCTAGTCTAGAAATTCTAAAATATATGTCATCTAATCCTTCACCATTGTAATGAATGTAACCTTAGATGGAGAGACCTTGTTTGGAGAAAGGGACATGCCAATGACACAATAGTGGACACCTTTATCTTGTTATCCAAAATCATTTTATCAAGTGCATCCTGAATGTTTGTCATGGCAGGAAGAAGATATGGAACATAATTGTCAGTCATGGGCACTCTCAATACTTCATTGCCCATGATAATGTATTTAATATTGGGAGCAGGATAGCAGGGTTTAATATACCCATTCACCCATTCCATTGCTGCACTCTTGTTGGAAGACATGTTCGTTAAGTTGAAATCAACAAATCCAACCATTAATTCTATACTAGAGTTTGCAAAGGCCTTCAATATAGTCGGCTTCTATTTGTAGGTCCTATATTTCCCAATCTTGTTCTCCTTGAGCATGCTTACCACCTCCTCTTCCGATGGCAAATCATCTCCCATCTTTCCATTGACCACTCCTATTCTCTCCCCATCTGTGCAACTAACATAGGTAATTAGAACTACTACAATGGGTTTACCAACTATAAGAAAATCCTATTATTTATGAAAATTAGCACAAAATGATTATAGTGAAGGACAACTCAAAAAGTGAATTTCCTTGAGAGCAACATCACATAAAGCTAGGAAATGAGTCCCACCCACAGTCTAGTGGTGAATTGTTGGAAGCCTCCTTCTTGGAGGTCTTAAGTTCAAAACTCGCATTGTTACAATATTTTTAAAAAAAGGTTAGGAAATTACAACATGCAAGTTTTTATCAGAAGTAAGTTTAACTAAGAAGACAAATGCAAACTATTTGTTTAGCGCAAGTGTGTTTAACTAAAAGGGGGCACAAATTGATAAATCCATACGAGTAAGTTTAGCCTTCTCATGTATTCCCTTGCATTTCATTTTTCATGCCCTGTTTTCCCCCTCCTATAATGCTCTTTATCTCTTTTTTGATTCAGAAATAAAACTTTTATAAAAAATAAAATAATAGGAATCTATTGCCTAATGGTAGGTAACAGAATGCATTTAGCAGTTGAATACAATAAACTCAAACCATGGCAAGTGATTTATCTAAAGATTCTATGAATTTATCCTCTTTGATCTTTTTGTTTTGTAATAGGAAATGGTCATATTTCATATATCAGATTTAATGGTTAGGAATCAATTTGGTTTGTGGAATTTATTTTTGTGAACATTCAAATTATCTTCCATTATCTTAATAACCATGTTCAAAATAAAATGATGAGAAGAACAACACAAAAATAATTTTGTAAAGAAAGGAAATTAATACATTCCATAAAGCTAGCAAATTGAGTGCTCACATAATATGAATTTAAAAACATGCTTATTTGACATAATGAAGTGAATGAAAAAATTTGTGTGAAAGTTTTTAATTAAATCAACAAATGTAGATATTAAATTAATACAAATAAATAAAAAATATTCCAATAATCACTACTTTAAAACAACTAACTACAAGGAAGAAATCTAAAGTAGCTATTAGGTTGAAGCTTGATTTCCAAGCCAAATAAGTGTCATTATTATAATCAATAAGTTCATTTAAAATTGTAAAGGTTCAGAAGATGTTGTTCCTTCTATTTATGTGTACCTATTTTTTCTTTTAAAATGCATATAGAAATATTAATTAAGGAAAAATAATGTATACGCGAGAATATAGTCTAACTAATATATCGTGTGTTCACAATACAAGTGGGTGAGATGTTATGATCATAAAAATGTGCAAAAAATTTAGAAAGAGTTCTTATGGGTATTTAAAAGTGTGCATTTACATGAGATGTAGACAGAGGAATGAAATCTTTTTAGACTTGGTCATTAGAAGAAGTATCTTTGTGTGTTGTAATAGTCGTGATACTAATTGTTGGTTTAATACCTAAATTTATAGATCAATAGACAAGCCCAAGAGACACCCAAATATAAACTAGAAAGTAACCATAACATAGACAAAGATTAGTGTACTAGTTCAAGGGACCTCCAAATATAAAGGAGGAAGTGACCAAAACTTAGACAAAAAATAATGCTCTGGCCGAAGAGAAGCCCCAATATAAGGAGTAAAGTAACTAAAACATAGACAAAAATTAATGGAACAATCTAAGAGACGCCCCAAAACAAGGGGGAAAGTAATCAAAAAAATAGACAAAGATTAATACACAAGCCAAAGAAACACCCTATTGATGTGTGTTTTATGACCCAAGAGACACCCTCTTGATGCATGTCTTATAGCCCACCAAACAATAGAACAAAATATTGAGATATATTTTCCTCTCTTGAACAAAACACTAAGATATAATTTCTCAATTGAAACAAGAGGAACATCTCAAGATAGATTTTAAAGAGCTATTGAAATAATCAAAATCAAAGGGACCAAGTTAAATAAAAAGATAAGATGCCCTTTTAAAATGATTTTATAATCAAGCTCACAACACCCTTTCACTAGGACATAAGCAAAGACAAATCACCTTGTACTACATCAAACACACTCAAGGAAGAGGGGACAACCATAGATCCCATATCAAACATGAAAGGAACCCCAAAACAAGCCACCCAAAGATGAGAGGAAAGTAGAGAAAAAGGTGGAAGTCCCAAACTGTAGGTCATAGGGCAAAAACCCATGAAAGGCATCTAGAACATAAAATCCTACCCAAACTCCCTTAGTCATTAGGGGAGAGGCGCCAGTAGTCATGAGAGCTAACTTTGTCAACACATAATTGTAGAATTGAATGTTGCAGGACTTAAAAAAAAGTAAAATGTAAAATGACTACTTAACTAACTTCAACTAAGGTTTGGGGCTACCACTCATTCGACAAATTGTTAAAATAATCAATTTAATTCAAAGTGTCCTAAAAATGAGGTTTTGGAGGTCTTGACTGAAACTTACTAATATAAATTTCAACAAATGATTGTTTAAACATCATTTCTTATGAAAATATGTTCAAATACTTCTTATGAATGTAACTTATTAAATGCTTAAAGAATCCTAAAAAATTTTGATATCATTTTTTTTAGTTATTTTAAAATCTCATATAAAACAACAAGAAACCAATGATTGATCATATTTAACACAACTTATGTTCAAATGAGAATATATTATAGTTTAAAATTAACTTTAAAATGCACTATTCTTTTTGAACCTATTTAAATTCTAATATATTTATTTCACTTCCACTTACAACTCACTAACTATTTTTCCCAAAATAATCACACAAAGTCAAATTTTATACATGTTACCCTCTAAATTTTACCCACCATTTAACCTAAAAGAATAATCAACAACCCTATAGTTGTACACTTTATGATGTACGATGATAAATTTTTCTCTCAATTCTACACGAGTATCACCTAAAAATGAACAATATAATATTGATTATGATAATATGGACACATGTTGATTAAACACACTCACATGACTACTCTCTCCATTCTCTTTCCAAAACTTTTCGTAAGCTCTGCGATGTTCACACTAGGGTTTGCATTTGTATGGTTGAGACAAATAATCTCTTCTGTGTTTGACATGACGAAACTTTGGAGATTATAATATGCCAGCAAGCCTCTAGTAGCCATGGTTGGAAATCAAAACACAGATGGATCATTGTTGGGTATCACTGGAAATCTTCCTCATCTTCTCGTTCTCATTCTCTGCATCTTCTTCTTCTTTGAGGCCTTCATGGGTGAATCGAGGCTCGGTCATGTGGAGATAAGTGAGGGCTTTTTGAGTTTGTCGAGGTGTTGGAGGAGAGCCAACCACCTCTATTTTTTTGGTTCATGGCTTCCACCACTTCTAGGGAAAAACAACGCCAATTTGGAGATGAGAAGATTTGTGTCAATTTATGTAGAATTCCTCACCATCACTTGAAAGCTTGAAACCCTAAGTCATAGCTTATATTTTTTGGGCATATTATATCTCCTAGTGTAAGTTTCCAGGTAAAGATTCACTGCTTTTGATGGATTTTGTACAACCAAATTGCAATTTCGATATCCATTTTTGATAGGCAACTTTTAGCATTTAAGCCATGAGGTTTAGGTGCATACAATTTTGTTTGTTTGTGTGTATTTATCTCTTTATGTCTTATGTACCCTTGCCAGCTATGTGCCATCTGAAAGCAATTTTATAATTTTTTGTTGCTGAGAGAGCACAGATTCCATAAATTGTTAGGGCAGTATATTTTGTAAATTGATGATGCTTGGTAGACAACAATATAGTAGCAGTTTGATTAATATAGGTAGTAGTCAGTTTGTATTTTGCAACATGAAAGAATAGTAGCAATCATTAAGTAGGACATCTTCTTGTAATATATTCTTGTTGAATGATAACTAGATGTTTTCTTAGGTTCCAAGAACTCTATGAGGATGGAGAGCATGAGAAAATGGTAGAACAGATAGCAGTATTATGAGTTCAAGCTTACATTCCCAGGGAAATATTCTAATATTTTTAATTCTAGACTAAATGTTTTATATTTTTTGATCATGGTTCTCTTTTGTATAGTTACTCAAAGCTCTAGATTGGAAACTTATGCATGAATTGGACCCCAATCTTGCGAACCGGGTCAACATTTTATTCACAACATTTTTGAGAGAAAAATGTTAAAATATAATATTAGGTGCATGTTCTTTGCACAGTTCAGATTAGTACAAAACTAGATTTGTGAATTGAAACTTTGTTCTAAAGTTAATGGGTTTAGTATGTTGGCATCATAGGGGTATCATATGGCAATTTGGTTTTTTGTTGGGTATGACAAAATGAACATGCATTCAAAATAGACATAAGTTAAAAGAAATATTTCCAAAGAATGCAAATGAAATTAAGACTATACAAATATTTTACATATTATATGAGTAAAAGGCATTGAAAAATGCAAGACTGGGCTTTTAATGAAACAAAAGTATTCTTATATGTGAAAAGCTTTTGCATAAAATATACAACTTCCAAAGTAGAAATGAATATTTTTTAGAGAAAATAGAAAGCAGTTACAAATTAGTTTTGAAAAATGTAGTTTTTGAAGCATATCTTATGGATAAGCCAAGAGAAAAGCAAGAATGCTAATATAAAAATGACGTACTTATAAAAGGGCTTCAGGGATCTCTCTTCTATGGAAAGGAATCTTGTCATTTTCATTAATTCTTGAATCTTTATAATAACACCAAACCTAAATAATGCATACTATATTTATGGGCAAGATTAAAATTAGCAAATACCATTTGCATTTACATTCTTTGTTCTGTGTTCTTTCATGTTATATTACTTTTTAGAACTACTAGGCAATGTTCTGCTTCATTAACAAATTACTCATATCATTTACAGATTTATTGTATGATTATAATGCACTTAATTGTTATTTTCTTATTACACTTTGGCAATAGTATAACATATAAACCTAAAATTGATGTTTTGTCTCCTAGACTTCTGCACTAAAGTAGATCTTCTCTCCAAGTTTATTGGGGTTGAAATCAGCCTCAACTTCTTCATGTTCATTGTATCCAGGATTTGCTTCCACATTTAGTTCCAAAAATTGATTTCTAAAATGCAGCTTCTTTTGTACTCAAAATCCTATTTTGAGTAAATTATCTCCATCTCTCTTAACATTATGCAATGATGCTTAATTGTCTCTAGAGTGTGATGGTGGTAAGATTTCCAAATAATATTCAACTACTAACTTCTATTTAGTGGAAAAATGTTTCAGATCTGTGCATAAATACTTTTATTTTTTAGGTTATTTGTTAGAGCTCTCTTTATAGTAATAGTGAACAAGACTTGGAAACAAAGAGAAGATCAAGGGTTTTGGTGGGTATTTGAAAATATTTTCCTTCATCTTTCATTTTTTTTGGTTGGGTTGGAAGAAAAACATGTTTGGCTGAAATAGATGTGTATATTCACTAGTGAGTGGTAGATGTTTGTCATGGCAGCATGAATTTCCTTGCAACATGTATTTGCATATTATGCTTTAATTTCCTTGCAGTATGAATTTGAATGGATGGAAGGTGAAGATAGTTTGGGGTCAATGCTGAAGTCATGGTGGTAAGAGTTCCATTAAGTTTCAAAGGTGTGTCTTCACACCATATTTTTACAAGAATGAAGTTTTCCTATTTGTGCATTTCGGCACTACAAATTTTGACTCTCCAACATTGTCAAAAGATATGTTTAGTATTTTAAAGGTGTGTATCTACACCATATTTGTGAAGGAATGCAATTTTCTCATTTGTGCAATTCTCCTTTATTTCTAACTCTATTGTCGTTTGAGAATCTTTAGTATATTCTTTTATTTTTCCTTGTGTTGTCCAAAATTTTTGCCTAAAAATTCACCAACTATGAGGTTAAAGAACCATATATCAAATGCTAAAAATGCCATCATATGTGTTTTCATGCACTCCTTCTACAAGCAATTTTTTCAACTTTTACTCATGACTATGTAACAATTGAAATGGTATGAAGGTCCCTTGTTGATGTTTCATATTTGGTATTGACTCTTTGGCTATTTGTTGACAAAAAAAATTGATGCAATTCAATTATTTATGTTGGCTTGTTATGTGGAACTTATACATGTATCATGATGCAATTCAATTATTTTCTCTTTATCATTGAGAAGGTTTATTGTTATGATAAGGATAGAAGATACTGAGTTGCCATGAGGATCCAACTGTGATAATTCAGTCCACTCTAGTTTTTATTTCACTTCCAAAGATTCTTAATTTAGTGAGAGAGAAATTGTATGGACCTTTTTGGTGTTGCTTTTGTTTTGAAACAAAGCAGGTAAAATTGAGCATTCTTTGAAATTTTTAGTTTGAAATGAGTGGTAGCCTTAATAGAAAACTAATCATTGTGTGTATAATATTTGAATTTCAAATTTTTTTTTAATACATTCATCTACTATCATGTGCTATTGCCAAAGCTTTACTTCACTTTACTTGTGCTCACATCGCCAATCTTGTTAATATGCACAGTTAAATTATTTGATAATATGATACTTCATCATTAGTCCATGTTAAATTTCAAATCTAAATATCATCTATATCTCTGACTTGTGAATGTTTTGCATTTTTTTTGTGTATAGAAAATGTAAGCGAGTTGATAAATGGAGGATGAAGTTGCTATTGATTTCAGGTGAGGTTACTTTATACCTCACTAAGGCAATGATCCATTTCTCTGCAATGATCTTCTATTTGTCCTTTACGTTTCCATCCACACATAGCTTCTCATAAGTTTTCCTTATTTTGAAATCTCCAATTTCTCCAACTTTACATTAATAACATGATCTTAAATCTTGAACTATCAATAAGCTGGGTGGAATTGATGATAACAACCCAATATCATCAATAATTTTATCAATTTTCACTAAAATTCTAAAGTTGGGTGAGGGAATTTGATCATTCCTAATGATTGTAGCATTGTTATCCTTCACCATTTTACTTAAATATGTCATTTTTTCTAAGGTTTTAAAAAAAAACTTTTCACATATATATTCACTAAATATTTTACTCGGCACTGAGAGTTATGCGTACTTCACTTCACAATTTTACTACTAACGTGTTGAGATTCTTTGCTCTGGTCACTAAAATTGCTTTGATCACCTTAAAATATTCTCTTGAGCTATTTTGTTGCTTGGTGAGTGCAAATGAATCACCAAATTTGATAAATACCTTGAATCTTTCATTTTTAGTTATACAATTAATGTCTTCATACTTAGTTGGTTTATGATAGCTAGCTTAGTCTTCACTTTGGCTCAGTCAAGGTTATCCATGTAGTTAGTATGTTATCTTCCTTAATCACTTGGTCTATACTATAAGGCTTGGTTAATATATATTGTACCATTGATGCTTTGTACTTTATGATTTTCAATTTCTAACATTTTGTAGTGCATAATTACTTATGTAGATATGACTTTTCATCACTTC
Source organism: Cupressus sempervirens (assembly GCA_028749045.1). Classification (NCBI taxonomy): domain Eukaryota; kingdom Viridiplantae; phylum Streptophyta; class Pinopsida; order Cupressales; family Cupressaceae; genus Cupressus; species Cupressus sempervirens. The sequence continues at coordinate 230,225,591 of CM053783.1, read as the reverse complement.
AATGCTAGAAACTGATGTAAAATATAGCTTTGAGTATATATTTCCTACATACCTTATTTTCTTTAGTGAGATATGGTGTGATCACTTGATCCATCAAATTGGGTGATCATAGTTTCCTCTACTCTACTACTTTGAGCTCTTACTATCTCTATCTATGTTTTCTTTCCTTTAGGTTTGTCATTTCCATTGCTTGGTGTTGGTGTTCTGGTTTTTCTGTTCTTACTTATGTGTCCAACTTTGAGACAATTGAAACAAACTATCTCTTCATTTAACCATTTATTTAATTTCCTCTTAGTGTTTTGATGCAATTCTCTAGAATGTGTCCATACTCTCCATAATAGTGACAACTATACTATTTATTGTAATCCCAATTATAGGAATTTCCTTTCCATGTTGTATGAGTTTTTTTTTTAGGTGACCAATGTGAATTCTTCTTAAGTTCACACTCATCAGATCTATGCTCATACTTTTGACAATTGTAACAATGACATTGGAATTTTGATGTCTTCTTGATTGAGTCAGTGTCCTTTGATCTACATTCATGTTCTTGATGTCCTACTTTCTTGATATTAAAAAATTACCACTTGGTTTAGGTTTTGGAATTTGCTTACCAATTTTGCTTTTGAAAATGTTGGTTGTATGACCAATTTTCCCACAGTAATGACATGTAGGTTTTTCTTTTGCTTTTTCATTCCTTTGCTCTCCACTTTTGGATGATTCTCCTTCTTCATTTGATGAAGATTTCTTGTTGTATCTAAGTCTAGAGGTGCGTTTTCTCTTGGTGACTTCATCATGCCTTCAAAGTGCTTAATTTCTTCATTTAGTTTGTTCATTATCTCCTTGAGTTCCTTTTCATGCCTTAACTCACTTTTCAATTGCTCATTCTATAGCTTTAGATTTGTGCTCTCCACATCTTTTCTATTTCCTTCTTAAATTTCGATTACTAACTGATTTATCAAGTCTAGCTAATTGTTTGTAAGCTTATGTACTTCAAATGATCTCTCTTCAAGTCTACTAACCATCTGTATTTTGTTTCCTTTAGCCATGATCTTTCCTTCCATTTCTTTCTCCTTCTTTTCAATTGCTTCACAAGGTGTAGCTGCTTGAATTTCTCATTTTGTCTTTAGATCTTTTACTTCTTTTACTAGGACAATATTCTTCTCTAGCAATTATGTCATTGATTCATCATTATTACTAGTCTTTCCACTATCTAGTAATCCTTCAATGTCAACTTCTATGTATTGAGTGTCATTTAGCTGAATAGATGACTCTCTCCTTCTCTCTACATTTTTCCTTAACTCCTCTTTTGTTGCTTCTAATTATTGCAATACAATCTAAATTTCAATAATCTAATTCTCAATGATTTTCCATTCTTATACGACTTTCATCTCAAAGATTTGATCCTCTCAAGTTGTTAGGATATCTGATAAGAGAACTGAGCTCTAATACCAATTGTTGGAATAAGTATATGGGAAACAAGATACTAAGAGGGGGGAGGTTGAATCAAGATCTTAAACTTTTGACTCCAAAGCAAATTTCATTCATTCATACCTACTTCATCTCACTGATTTATCATTAAAACTAAAATGTTGAAACATAAATGAATTACATCACATCCATAAAGAGTTGAACAAATAACATAATCATTTGGTTACCCATAAACACTTCAAGATGAAGGTGAAACTAGGGTAGGAATGAAATCCACAAATCTTCATTGTTGCAACAATAAAGTTAACCTTTTAGGGTTACAATGTTTGATCATAAACTATGATCTACCCTGTGAGGGGTCTGCCCTATTAAAAGCTTAAGAGACTATTAGGTGTCACCATATTAAAGGATTTAACACTCACACTTAAGTAAGGACTCTAGTAGTAGGTTTACATAGGCCTATTAGGACCACTCTGCTAAGAGATTTACCCTGTCTCAATTTTTACCCTATCTTAATTACAAAATAGTTGATTTAGTACCTAACCCTCAATTTTTTCTACAAGATAATCTTGGGTCTCGTCTTTCCTGTATCACTTATCTAATTCTCCTAATTTGATAACTCTATTCAATCCTTCACTACTCTAATTTCTCTTTGTTTGATTTTCTCTCAGACTTCACCTTTGCTCCTTCACATGCACATAAGGATAATTGTCCTTATCTCTTTTTCCTTCTTCATGTGCTTGCAATCATACTCTCTTCTCCTTATGATTCTAGTGTTATAATCCTCCTTAAATAGATGTTTTATGAAGGTTCTAGATCTTGATTGACAACTTACACTTCACCATATTTTGTTGTTTACATCCCATTTTTTTATTGGTTGAATCACACACCTTGGGATTATTAGCTTCTTCAATATGTGTGATCAACATCTTAGCTGGATCTTCAAATATTAAATGTCATAGAAAATTCAACCAAAATGGGTTACATATGATTTTGTGCAATTTCAAACTCTCCTATCAAAACTGAACTACTCAACCCTTGAGTTCTATGATGCTTCGTCATGCATAACCCTTTGTGATGTTACTTGACTTCTATATAACTATTTTCTCAGCTCTTGATAACTTGTCAACATACTCGAACTCTACTATATTTCTTAGTTCATTTATCTACTCAATCAATAATGAATACTGGACAACCACTATCCTTATTAGTATAAGCATCGTATGTTCGGCCTTTACTAGATGACTCAGTTGTGGTGATGACCTTGTAATGTTTCCTAGTAAATGACTAAGTGTTTGGACACTAATCAGAAACATAGGCTTATATTTCAGCACTACCTTTAAAAGTGCATGATTTCATATTTTCCTCTATGTGTATTTTGGTTTACTCTTCCAAGTATGGACTGATATGTTGTAATTAAATACATGTTGTGGTTTCTTTATATGCGAAGTGAAATAATTAAACCTGCAAATATGTTGCATATGGTCTTGTGTTCTCTATGATTTCCTTGATTTATGCATAGCTTTTGTGTGCATCTCTAAGTGGAGAGTGTTGGATGGTTTTAAGTTGAGTTTATTCCACATGTTTCCATCTAGTCTCTCTATTCTCCCTACATCAAGTGTTATTAGAGAGAGTTCTTTCTTGAGGATTGGGTCATGGATACTCTTGTTGAATTTGGTTATAGGGTGGTGGATTTGAAACTGACCTATAACTTGCAGAAGGTTATGATCTTGCAAAAACTATTTTCAAGATGGTTTTTGGTAGAGAAAATATTAATAATATTATTATGGACATGTTGAGGAAGATTACATAGAGGCTTAAATTCATGGAGATAGTGCAAAGAGGAGGTGCACATCTTGAAGATGTTAGTGATGATGAAGAGGTAGCATTAAATCCTAACCCTGAACCTGAGGTTGAAAAAATACGAGAAAGGCTCCTGGGAGTTTTTTCTAGGGTGAATGCTAGACTTGTTGTTAAAGTCACTCTCTATGATGGAAGACTTAAGATTAATTCTATATTAGATTAGATCACTAAGATGGATAAATACTTTGAGTATGAAAGTACTCTAGATAATTTTCAAATATAGAGCCAGAAAAGGGGAAAAGAAAAGATCAAGACATAGGAAAATATGATTGGAAAGATGAAAAATAAGTTTCTCCTTCTTAATTACCAAGTTAACTTGTTGAGGAAAATGAAAAATTTGAGGCAAAAGGACATGAGTGTGAAGGAATATACTAAGGAATTCTACAAATTAGATATTAGATTTGGACACATGGGTCATGAAGTCGATAAAGTGGCTAGATACCTGAATGGTTTGAGGACATCAATGCAAGATGAGATCAGCTAGGTTAAGATGAAAAGTGTAGAAAAATTATATCAGTACACTTTGAAGGTTGAGGAGATATTAGTGAAGAGACATGATCAGAGACGAAGAGAAAGAGGTGGAAGATTTTAGAGAAGTGGAGGTGGAACATATAGTGAAAATAGAAGATCTGACAGTGCAATACGATAAAGAATAATTAGAATGGAAGGAAGAACCTACTAGTAAAAGAGGTAATTACACTATAGGTAGTTATATTGGTTACACTAGGAATAATAATGGTTGAAAAAGAGAAGATAGATTTTGGTTTAAGGGAACTTGTTATAGATGTGGAGAAGAAGGATATGGAGATTTTGGATATACTAACTCTGGAAAGAAGATTAGAGGTAATAATAGAATTATTTTGGCTTGTGAGGAAACACCTAATGAACTTGAAAATGGTAAGAACCTAATGTTGAGAATGATCTTGTGGAATGAAGAAGTTGATGGGGTACCTTTTTTGAGAATATGTTTGTTCAAAACCAGATGTAGGATAGGTATAAAATGTTGCAAGGTAATCATTAATAGTGGAAGCTCTGATAACTTGGTGTCAAAGGAGTTGGTTAACAATTTATAGCTATAGAGATTGATATATCCTAAGCCTTATCATGTTTCTTGGATCCAGAAAGAGCATAAATTGTTTGTAAGTGATAAATGCCTTGTTAAATTTAAAAATTGGGAATTATCACGATGAAGTCTTGTGCAATATTATGCCTATGAATTGTTGTTATATTCTTTTGGGAAGACCTTAGCAATATGATAGATAAGATTTTCATGATGGTATATTAAATCAGTACACTATTTGGGTAGATAGAAGAAAACAAATATTGTTTCCTTTGGTAGAGAAATCTAAAGAGAATCACTATACCACAGTCAAAGTGTGTTTGGTTGAAGGTAATCAATTTTCTATAGCTATGATCGAACAAAATGTTTATTTTTCTTTGATTCCTAGAAAGGATGAGAAACAAGATGAGTTAGATCATGCACTTGAGATTGAATCTTTGTTAGCAACATTTCAAAATATTATTTCTAATAATGTATTTGATGGTTTATCACCTATGAGAAGCATAAGTTCTTGTATGGAGCTAGTTTTCCTAATAAAGCAGTGCATAGGTTAACACCTGATGAAAAGGTTGAATTGAATCGACAAGTGCAAGAATTACTTGAGAAGAGTCTAATTAGAGAATATTTGAGTCCTTGTGTAATACCTACTATGTTAACACCTAAAAATAATGGAGAATGGAGAATTTGCAATGATTCTAGAGCTATAAACAAGATAATAGTGAAATAGTTTGAGTGGAGCAAAGTATTTTACCAAGATTGATTTCAAAAGTGGCTATCATTAGATCAAAATTAGAGAATGAGATGAATGGAAAATTGTTCTTAAGACTAATGAGGGTTTTTGTAAATGGTTTGTTATGCCTTTTGGTCTAACTAATGCACCTAGTACCTTTATAAGGTTGATGGATGAGGTTTTGAAGAGATTTTTAGGTTAAAAATTTATTGTGTATCTTGATGACATTTTGATATTCAATAAGACTAAAAGAGAACATCTTGAGCATTTCAAACAAGTGTTGCAGAGATTGAATGAGGAGAAATTGTTGATTAACCTAAGGAAATGTACATTTATGAATTGAAAAATCGTGTATCTTAGTTTTTTCATTTCAATTGATGATTTGAAGACGGATACTAAAAAGGTGAAAGTTATTCTTTATTGGTCTATACTTGAGAATGTTGGATAGGTAAGACCATTTCATGAATTGGCATGTTTTTATAGGAGATTATATAATTGCCTACACTTGTGTTGCTTGATTTTAGTATGGTTTTTTGAGTTGTCTATGATGCTGGTGGAAGTGTTATAGGATTTGTTTTGAGTCAAGAAGGAAGACTTGTAGCTTTCTTTAGTGAGAGATTGAATGATGCTAAGACAAAATATTCAGATTATGATCAAGGATTCTATGCTATTGTTCAATCTTTGAAGAAATGAAGACATTATTTGATGCCTAAAGATTTTATGTTGTATACTGACCATAAAGGTTTGCAGTATTATGGAAGTCAAAATAAGTTGAATGAGAGACATGTGTAGTGGGTTGAGTTTTTTGCAAAACTTTTCCTTTTCATTGAAACATAAGAGTGGGCAGTTAAGCAAGGTTGCTATTACTTTGAGAAGAAGGAATTTTTTGACAAAAATGAGAGTTTAGGTACTTGGGTTTAATGATTTGAAGTATTTGTGTGAAACTAGTCCTAATTTTGTAGAATCTTAAAAACCTTGTAAAGAAATGATGGTGACAGATAAGTGGATTGATTATTTCATCAAAGAAGATATGTTGTTTAAAGGAATTCAATTGTATATACCTAGAGGATTTATGATAGAGAACATCGTGAAGGTAAAGCATAGTGTTGGACTTGCTAGACATTTTGGGGATGATAAGATAGTGAAGTTGATTTTAGATATGTACTTTTTGCCACATATTTATAATGATGTGCAGATGATGGTAAGAAGTTATAGAATTTGATAAATAGAAAAAAGGAACTAGTAAGAATTTGTGATTTTATTCACCATTGTTTGTACTTGATAAGCCTTGAGAAGATATCAGCATGGATTTTTTTCTTGGTTTATCTAGAACTTAGAGATGTAATGATTACATTTTGGCAGTGTTAGACAAATTGTCAAAGATGGATCATTTCATACCTTGTAGGAAGACATCTGATGTTGTACATGTGACTGAATTATTCTTTAAGGAAGTCATAAGATTTAATGGATTACCTAAAACTATTATTTTAGATAGAGATACTAAGTTTACTAGTTATTTATGCAGGACACTTTGGAAGAATTTGAATATAGAGCTAAAGTTTAGTTCTACATTTCATCCATAAACAAATGGACGAAATGAAGTTGTGAATAGAAGTTTGGGCAACTTGTTGAGATGTTTGGTTGGAGATAAGCCTACTAATTTGGATTTGATTTTGACACAAGTAGAGTTCACATACAGTCATTCTATAAATAGGAGTACTAAGAAGACACATTTTGAGATTGTTACTAGAATGAATCCTAAAGGAAATATTGAATTGAGAGATCTAAACTTTGAGACAAAGAGAAGTGTTAAAGCTGAAGAATTGGTAGATTTCATAAAGACTTTACATGAGGAAGTTAAAATATTCTTAGAAGACAACAATGTGAATACAAATAAAGAGCTAACAAGAGGAGGAGACATAATTTTTTGAAGTTGGTGATGAGGTTATGAATAACATATTTCCAATTGGTACCTATAGCAAGATGAAGATGAAGAAGTTTGTTCCTTCTAAAATTCTATAGAAATTTGACAATGAAAATGCTTTTGAAGTTGGATTGTTAGAAGACATGGATATTTCACTTATATCTAAAATTATGGATATCTTCAAGTATTTCAATGAAAAGGATAAGTTTTGCAAATAACTCAACCCGCTACACATGTCTCTCATTCAACTTATTTTGACTTCCATAATACTGCAAACCTTTATGGTCAGTATACAACATAAAATCTTTAGGCATCAAATAATGTCTTCATTTCTTCAAAGATTGAACAATAGCATAGAATCCTTGATCATAATCTGAATATTTTGTCTTAGCATCATTCAATTTCTCACTAAAGAAAGCTACAAGTCTTCCTTCTTGACTCAAAACAAATCCTATAACACTTCCACCAGCATCATAGACAACTCAAAAAATCATACTAAAACAAAGCAACACAAGTGTAGGCAATTATACAATCTTCTATTTCAATGTTTGAAAACTCTTTTGTGCTCCATGTGTTTTCTTGAAATCCTTTTTATATCCTCTCATAGTTTCAGTAATAACATTACAAATATATCTTGAATTTCTGATGAACTACCTATAAAAACTTGCCAATTCATGAAATGGTCTTATCTCTCCAACATTCTCAAGTATAGACCAATCAAGAATAACTTTCAGCTTTTCAGTATCCACATTCAAATCATCAATTGAAATGAAAAAACCTAAGATACACAATTTCTCCCTTCATAAATGTACATTTCCTTAGGTTAATCAACAATTTCTCCTCATTCAATCTTTGAAACACTTGTTTGAAATGCTCAAGATGTTCTCTTTTAGTCTTATTGAACATCAAAATGTCATCAAGATACACAATAAAGTTTTTACCTAAAAATCTCTTCAAAACCTCATCCATCAACCTTATAAAGGTACTAGGTGCATTAGTTAGACCAAAAGGCATAACAAACCATTTACAAAAACCCTCATTAGTCTTAAGAACAATTTTCCATTCATCTCATTCTCTAATTTTGATATGATGATAGCCACTTTTGAAATCAATCTTGGTAAAATACTTTGCTCCACTCAAACTATCCATTATGTCATCCATTTTTGGCAAAGGAAATCTATATTTCACTATTATCTTGTTTATAGCTCTAGAATCAGTGCAAATTCTTCATTTTGCATTCTTTTTAGGTGTTAACATAATAGGTATTACACAAGGACTCAAACATTCTCTAATTAGACTCTTCTTGAGTAATTCTTGCACTTGTCTATTCAATTCAGCCTTTTCATTAGGTGTTAACTTATGCGCTGCTTTATTAGGAAAACTAACTCCAAGTATCAAATCCATACAATGACTTATGCTTCTCACAGGTGATAAACCATCAGATACATTATTAGAAATAATATTTTGAAATGTTGCTAACAAAGATTTAATCTCAAGTGCATGATCTAACTCATCTTGTTTCTCATCCTTTCTAGGAATCAAAGCAAAATAAACATTTTGTTCCTTCATAGCTATAGAAAATTGATTACCTTCAACCAAACACACTTTGACTGTGGTATAGTGATTCTCTTTAGGTTTCTCTACCAAAGGAAACAATATTTGTTTTCTTCTATCTACCCAAATAGTATACTGATTTAATATACCATCATGAAAAGCTTATCTATCATATTGCTAAGGTCTTCCCAAAATAATATAACAACAATTCATAGGCATAATATTGCACAAGACTTCATCGTGATAATTCCCAATTTTTACATTTAACAAGGCATTTATCACTTACAAGCAATTTATGCTCTTTCTGGATCCAAGAAACATGATAAGGCTTAGGATATATCAATATCTATAGCTGCAAATTGTTAACCAACTCCTTTGATGCCAAGTTATTAGAACTTCCACTATCAATGATTACCTTGCAACATTTTATAGCTATCCTACATCTAGTTTTGAACAAACATATTCTCAAAAATGGTTCCCCATCAACTTCTTTGTTCCACAAGATCATTCTCAACATTAGGTTCTTACCATTTTAAAGCTCATTAGGTGTTTCCTCACAAGCCAAAATAATTCTATTATTACCTCTAATTTTCTTTCCAGAGTTAGTATATCCAAAATCTCCATATCCTTCTTCTCGACATCTATAACAAGTTCCCTTAAACCAAAATCTATCTTCTCTTTTTCAACCATTATTATTCCTAGTGTAACCAATATAACTACCTATAGTGTAATTACCTCTTTTACTGTAGGTTCTTCCTTCCATTCTAATTATTCTTTATCGTATTGCACTGTCAGATCTTCTATTTTCACTATATGTTCCACCTCCACTTCTCTAAAATCTTCCACCTCTTTCTCTTTGTCTCTAATCATGTCCCTTCACTAATATTTCTTCAACCTTCAAAGTGTACTAATAGACTTCTTCTACACTTTTCATCTTAACCTAGCTGATCTCATCTTGCGTTGATGTCCTCAAACCATTCAGGTATCTAGCCACTTTATCGACTTCATCACCCATGTGTCCAGATCTGATATCTAATCTATAGAATTCCTTAGTATATTCCTTCACACTCATGTCCTTTTACCTCAAATTTTTCATTTTCCTCAACAAGTTAACTTGGTAATTAAAAAGAAGAAACTTATTTTTCATCTTTCCAATCATATTTTCCTATGTCTTGATCTTTTCTTTTCCCCTTTTCTGGCTCTCAATTTGAAAATTAACTAGAGTACTTTCATACTCAAAGTATTTATCCATCTTAGTGATCTAATCTAATATAGAATTAATCTTAAGTCTTCCATCATAGAAAGTGACTTTAACAACAAGTCTAGCATTCACCCTAGAAAAAACTCCTAGGAGCCTTTCTCATATTTTTTCAACCTCAGGTTCAGGGTTAGGATTTAATGCTACCTCTTCATCATCACTAACATCTTCAAGATGTGCACATCTTCTTTGCACTCTCTTCATGAATTTAAGCCTCTATGTAATCTTCCTCAACATGTCCATAATAATATTATTAATATTTTCTCTACCACAAACCATCTTGAAAATAGTTTTTACAAGATCATAACCTTCTGCAAGTTATAGGCGAGTTTCAAATCCACCACCCTATAACCAAATTCAATAAGAGTATCCATGACCCAATCCTCAAGAAAGAACTCTCTCTAATAACACTTGATTTAGGGAGAATAGAGAGACTAGATGGAAACATGTGGAATAAACTCAACTTAAAACCATCCAACACTCTCCATTTAGAGATGCACACAAAAGCTATGCATAAATCAAGGAAACCATAGAGAACACAAGACCATATGCAACATATTTTTAGGTTTAATTATTTCACTTCACATATAAAGAAACCAAAAAATGCATTTAATTATAACATACCAGTCCATACTTGTAAGAGTAAACCAAAATACATATAGTGTAAAATACGAAATCATGCACTTTTAAAGGTAGTGCTGAAATCTAAGCCTATGTTTCTGATTAGTGTCCAAACACTTAGTCATTTACTAGGAAACATTACAAAGTCATCACCACAATCAAGTCATCTAGTAAAGGCCAAACATACGATGCTTATACTAAGAAGAATAGTGGTTGTCAAGTATTCAGTAGTGATTGAGTAGATAAATGAGCTAAGAAATATAATAGAGGTCGAGTATGTTGACATGTTATCAAGGGCCGAGAAAATAGTTATATAGAAGCCAAGTAACATCACAAAGGGTTATGCATGATGAAGCATCATAGAATTCAAGGGTCGAGTAGTTCAGTTTTGATATTAGAGTTTGAAATGGCACAAAATCATATGTAAACCATTTTGGCTGAATTTTTTATGACAGTTAATATTTGAAGATCTAGCTAAGATGTTGATCACACATGATTGACGAAGCTAATGATCCCAAGGTGTGCGATTCAACCAGTAAAAAAATGGGATGTAAACAACAAAATATGGTGAAGTGTAAGTTGTCGATCAAGATCTAGAAACTTCATAAAAAATCTATATAAGGAGGATTCTAACACTAGAATCATAAGGAGAAGAGATTATGATTGCAAGCATATGAAGAAGGAAGAAGAGATAAGGACAATTATCCTTATGTGCATGTGAAGGAGCAAAGGTGAAGTCTGAGAGAAAATCAGACAAAGAGAAATTAGAGTAGTGAAGGATTGAATAGAGTTATCAAATTAGGAGAATTAGATAAGTGATACAGGAAAGACGAGACCCAAGATTATCTTGTAGAAAAAATTGAGGGTTAGGTACTAAATCAACTATTTTGTAATTAAGATAGGGTAAAAATTGAGACAGGGTAAATCTCTTAGCAGAGTGGTCCTAATAGGCCTATGTAAACCTCCTACTAGAGTCCTTAATTATGAGTGTTAAATCCTTTAACATGGTGAGACCTAATAGTCTCTTAAGCTTTTAATAGGTCAGACCCCTCACAAGGTAGATCATAGTTTATGATCAAACATTGTAACCCTAAAAGGTTAACTTTATTGTTGCAACAATGAAGATTTGTGGATTTCATCCCTACCCTAGTTTTACCTTCATCTTAAAGTGTTTATGGGTAACCAAATGATTATGCTATGTGTTCAACTCTTTATGGTTGTGATGTATTTCATTTATGTTTCAACATTTTAGTTTTAATGATAGATCAGTGAGATGAAGTAGGTATGAATGAATGAAATATGTTTTGGAGTCAAAAGTTTAAGATCCTGATTCAACCTCCCCCCTCTTAGTATCTTGTTTCCCATATACTTATTCCAAAACTTGGTATTAGAGCTCAGTTCTCTTGTCAGAAATCCTAACAACTTGAGAGGATCAAATGTTTGAGATGGAAGTCATATAAGATGGGAAAATCATTGAGAATCAGATGATTCACATCTAGATTGTATTGCAATAATTAGAAGCAACAAAAGAGGAGTTAAGGAAAAATGTAGAGAGAAGGAGAGAGTCATCTATTTAGCTAAATGCCACTCAATACATAGAAGTTGACATTGAAGGATTTTTAGATAGCGGAAAGACTAGTAACAATGATGAATCAATGACATAATTTCTAGAGAAGAATATTGCCCTAGTAAAAGAAGTAAAAGATCTAAAGACAAAATGAGTAATTCAAGCAGCTACACCTTGTGAAGCAATTGAAAAGAAGAAGAAAGAAATGGAAGGAAAGTTCATGGCTAAAGAAGACAAAATGCAGATGGCTAGTAGAATTGAAGAGAGGTCATTTGAAGTACATAAGCTTACAAACAATTAGCTAGACTTGATAAATCAGTTAGTAATCAAAAATTAAGAAGGAAATAAAAAAGATGTGGAGAGCACAAATCTAAAGCTATAGAATGAGCAATTGAAAAGTGAGTTAAGGCATGAAAAGGAACTCATGGTGATAATGAACAAACCAAATGAAGAAATTAAGCACTTTGAAGGCATGATGAAGTCACCAAGAGAAAACACAACTCTAGATTTAGATACAACAAGAAATCTTCATCAAATGAAGAAGGAGAATCATCCAAAAGTGGAGAGCAAAGGAATGAAAAAGAAAAAGAAAAACCTGCATGTCATTATTGTGGGAAAATTGGTCATACAACCAACATTTTTAGAAGCAAAATTGGTAAGAAAATTCCAAAACCTAAACCAAGTGGTAATTTTTTTAATATCAAGAAAGTAGGACATCAAGAACATGAATGTAGATCAAAAGACAATGAATCAATTAGGAAGACATCAAAATTCCATGGTCATTGTTACAATTGTCAAAAGTATGAGCATAGATCTGATGAGTGTGAACTTAAGAAGAATTCATATTGGTCATCTAAAAAACAAACTCATACAAAATGGAAAGGCAATTCCTATAATTGGGATTACAATATATGGTATAGTTGTCACTATTGTGGAGAGTGTGGACACATTCTAGAGAATTGCATCAAAACACTAAGAAGAAATTAAATAAATGGTTAAATGAAGAGATAATTTGTTTCAATTGTCTCAAAGTTGGACACATAAGTAAGAATTGAAAAAATAGAACACCAACACCAAGCAATGGAAATGACAAACCTAAAGGAAAGAAAACATAGATAGAGATAGTAAGAGCTCAAAGCAGTAGAGTAGAGGAAACTATGATACCCAATTTGATGGATCAAGTGATCACACCATATCTCACTAAAGAAAATAAGGTATGTAGGAAATATATACTCAAAGGTTTATTTTACATTAGTTCCTAGCATATAAGTGATGAAAAGTCATATCTACATAAGGAAAGATGCATAATAAAATGTTAGAAATTGAAAATCATAAAGTACAAAGCATCAATGGTACAATATATATTAACCAAGCCTTATAATATAGACCAAGTGATTAAGGAAGATAACATACTAACTACATGGATTGTTGGAATATTAAAATATGGAAAGAGTACTTATGAGAGGGGGGGTGGTGTGAATCATAAGTATCATACTTTAGCCAATAAATTTTTTAACTAAAAGTAAATTGCATGCATGTAAATATATCAAATAATCATGAAACCAAACATATGCATCAATAACACTTAACATTGAAATTTGGTAACCCAAAAACCCTCTAGGAATAAGAAGGTAAAACTGGGGTGGGGATGATACCCACAAAAATTACTACAGCAATATTGTTCAACCACTTCTGATGGTTTGCCCTGTTAAAGGCCTGCCCTATTAAAGGCTTTACACTGTGTCAATAGTGACCTGGTTAGAGGCTTTTAAACACTTAACATGAAGTGTTACCCTGTTAAAGGATTTTAGCACCTAGTTAAAGGATTTATCGAAATAGCTATTAAGCTAACCTATCACCATAAGATTTTTATTCTAATAAAATTGCTGGAAAGTATTAGGTACAATAAACCTAACTGATTACAATCCTTGATTGCTGATTGCAGGCACTTGTTCTGCTTTCTCTGATCTGGATCCTTTTGTGATTTGATAATCCTCACTTCTGAAAATAGAATTCCTTGTGAACCCTTGTATATCTTCTCATACCTCTCATCTCTTACATTTTACAATGAAGTTTCATCTTCCTTATAAAGACATTTGAATATTTAGGGTTAGGTATGGATCTACGATCCATATTCAATCTTCATTTTCCGCTCAATACTTATCTTTTGCTGATTGGTTGCATGCCTTTAGCATTTTTCTTATTGGCTGCATGCAAATTACATAGGAAAAATAAAAGATTCGATCACATCATTAAATCCTTCGAGATTTACCTTATGTTGGCTGTAAAAATTGTTTGCATCATAGTTTGTGCAATTACAAACTTTTATGCTGATCTACTAAATTACTTAGCTCCTAAAGTATTTCTAATACTCGGCACATGCTATTTCCTAGATAGCTCGACACCTTAACAAAATTGTATTACTTGGCACCTTATGTTACTCGGCACTTGTTAACACTCGGCACCTGATGTTCACTCGGTATCTGATCTTCACTCGGTATCTGATCTTCACTTAGTATCTGATCTTCACTCGACATCTGAACTTCACTCGGTATCTTATCTTCACTCGGTATCTGATCTTCACTCGGCATCTGAACTTCACCCAACATCTAATCTTCACTCGGCACATGAAGATCACTCGGCATGCATGATGTACTCGGCATCCTATATGGAATATGATTAAGTGTGTTGGCACTCAAGTGTCAAAAACATTATGATGTTAACAATCTCCCCCTTTGACATGAGTGACAAAAACACTTAACTGACCTTATAAGTACATTTACTAATCTGATTGGTATGTACATATTGAAAACTTGGATCAAAATTCATGACTTACAATCTTACAATATATACCTCAAAAATTTTGTAACTCCCCCTGAGTTGATTGTGCCTTATCTGTATATTATTTGTATATCAATACTCCTCCTTTGTATCTATTCTCCCCTTATTAATCTGTATAAATCCCCCTTTACAATCTATATCTCCCCCTTTTTGACACTTATGTCAAAGAGTGTTTAAGGGTTAAGACCATATTTAGCCAAAAATGTGCTATTTACCTCCATAATCATTCTGAGAGCTGCATCCCAATTGTTCAAAGCGATTTCTAATGACTTATGCTGGATAGAAGTCTCAAGAACAAGTTGAATAAGTCCATCTAATGTAGAAATATTTGGATCTTTTTTGAGTGCATTTTTAGCATATACTTGCTCTTTATGGAGTATCTCTAAATGTGGGGTAATGGAGGACTGGAACTGTATTACTTTGGCCTTAATATTGGCCTCATCTGCTGTTAAGACAACTATTTCTTTGTGAGTGTGAAGCGATTGAGCAAAATGCTTCTCACTTTGAGCTGGATCACTCAGTAGTTCCATGCTTGAAATGTTTAAATTTCTTTCCAAGCTCAGTATCTTTTGGCTAGTTTCTTGTGTGAAGTATGAAAAATCATACAACTTTTTATACAGTGAGAATATATTCTCAAGTACTTTCTTCACCTTATCAATAAGCTTTGCCAATTCTACTTGTGAAAGTGCGATTTGTCTTGATATTTTATCATTCACCTTCCCTTGAAAATTTCTTTCTGGCCATTCCATAAGTTTTGTATTGGTTTCTAGGTCTTCATTTGTCACCTAGTCAACAATATCTATTAGTTGCTCTGTGATATGCTTCGACTCATCCAGTGATTGCAAACTAAAGGCATCCATAAAGATGTCCTTGATCTCATAAAGTGTTTGCTTATTTTTATACTCTTTCCTGAGTATTTTGAGTCATAGCTCGGTATGACTATCTCTTCATATAATTCAGGGTCTCCATAGTGAAGTACCCTTGCAACTCTGGCAGTACTGGATGATGGTACTGAAATCTGTAATGGCTGGTGTGAAGGAGTTCCCGAGGTAGGAAAATTTATTAATGTTTGAATTGCCTCCTGTTCTTTAGGGGTTTTTACTATTTCCTCCTCTTTCTGTTTACCATGATCAATTATTGTTATCTGTGGAAGTGCACCTTGTATTTGTGCTGTAGGATCAGATGTAATGGTCTACCCTGTTTGTTCCTTTCCTTGTTCTACAACTGCACTTTGCTTTTGTCTTGCAGCATCAATTATACTAGTTGGTATTTCAAATTGACTAATAGTAGTTGTGATAGAAGGTGGTTCTTGTGTATTCACCTTATCTTTAACTGTACTTTCTACTAGTTTCTGTAACTCATCTATACTGACCAATACTGGTTCTGTACATAATATTGCTTGTTGTGTTGATTGGTCAAGAATTCTTTTCAGATCTTCTGCAGTTAATGGATTGACATTCTGACTAGAAGTATCAGGAACATTAGTAATTGTTATAGTATCTGCAGGTGGAATGGATGCTTGTGGAGAGCTAGGGGGTGGCAATTGTGTGTCTTGCACACTCTATTCTGGTTGCTGCTCTAGTTCAGCTGTGGCCATTGTATCCTACTTTTGTGCCTCTTCCTCCTCTTCATCTTTCTTTTCTTCATCTTTCTTGTCTAATTCTCTTTTCTTTTCTTCTTCTTCTTTTCTTTTTCTCCTTTCTTCTATTGGTATAGCTGCTTCTTCCTTGTATTCTTCCTCAAGAAAGTCTTCAATCCTTTTATACAAATTCTTCCATGATTTCATTGTTCTTTGAACAATCTCTTCCATTCTATTTTGAAGTATAAAGAATGCCCTATATTTGGGTGTAAACCTATTATTATGCCTTTTGACTGCTTTGCTAATTTTTTCCCTGGTCAAATCCAGCAATACACTGGCTAGGGTAGATTCCCTCATCTCCTTCTCCATTTTAAAGCAAAAATGCCATCTGTCTTCTATAATTTTTGACAGCTCCTTTCGCAATTGACCATCTAGTTCAAGTGGGGTGTACTTGAACTGTGCCATCATTCCATACACTGTTTCTTCTATCTTATTTTGTTCTTCTTTATTAAATTTACTAAAATCAACTTTATTTAAATTATTCAAGTCACCACTTGCAATCCTTTTACATAGGGTATCAACTGATGAATTGCTTACCTCTTTTGGTTGTTCTTCGTCATCAGTGTCAGGTTGAGCCACATACTTTCTTCTTTTCCTCGACTCTTCCTAAGATTCCTTGACTTGTTTCTTCTTGTCAACTTCCTCTTTAGCCTTTTGAGTAGAGGCTCTTGTTGATGTTTGTGTTGTTGGCTTTTGAGGTGATGGAGTGGCAACTTTCTTCGTTCTGGGCTTGGCTGAAGGCTGTTCTGTTGCCTTTCTCTTCTTTGGCTCAGCTTCAGTTGGTGCTTCCTTGGCTTCTTCTTCCTCTACGCCTTCCTCCTTATCTTCTCCAAGACCTTGGGTTAGTTCTATTGGCCCTTGTTCCTGCTCATCTTCATCCTCACTGTCATCTTCTTCTTCTTCTGCCGTAGCCTCAATTTCTTTGCCAAACTTCTTGATCTTCTTGATTAATTTATCTTTCTTCTTCAATGTAGAAGCAGTTTTTAATTCCATGTTTATTTTTGATCTTACCACATCATAAGTGCCAAAATGTGGTGCATTTTTATCTGCTTCCTCTGCCAATAATGCAGTTATTGCTGCTGATGCTTCATCAATATTGATTTCATATCCAAATGGCCTTAGCCATCTTACCCTTGGAATTACTACTTGGATGTAAGTAAAATCTATGTCAACTAAGAAACATATGTCATTTTTATGCTTTTATACTAATGAAGCTAGTATCCTTGACCTTTGCTTCATGGATTTCTTGAAATCCTCAAAATAGCTTGTCATCAAGGTATCAAAATTTTCTCCCATTTGCTCTATATATTCATTAATTTGTGCAATGATGGTTTTGTCCTTCCTCCATGCTACTTTACCAAAAGAAGGAAATTCATTCTATACATACAAGAATATGCAAACTAGGATTGCTCCAAATTTGCATTGTGTGCCCTTTGTTTTTCTTATGGTAGCTAGGTTTTCATTGATCTGTTGCAATTGCAGTTCTGCAAGATCATATGTATGATCCTTTTTCACCAATTTGTAACCTACATCTACTGCAATGCATGGTACACTGTTGAGTCTACTAGATTGATAGAATTTGTGAGCAATGACTCTAACAAAAAATTCTACTAGAGGATCCTTTATGGTATGAATTGTCATTCCTCTTTTGTTCCATTGTGCACCAGTATTCCTTTCAATGACCTCCTTTGATTCACTTCTTAGGGTTTTGTACCGATCTAGGGTTGGGTACCCTGTTACTCTATGTATAATTTCCTTCATCAATTTGATGGGCATATCTTCTAACCACAAGTTTCCACCATGGATTTTGCTTAGTACAAGTCTAATCCATTCAGTTTTGAATACGGTGAGAAAATTTAAAACTCGGGTCAAACCCTTCCTTTCAATGATTTTAAATTCTTCTTTCAGTACTCCATCTACACATAGTTTATCATAAGCTTGTCTAATTTCCATGTCTCCTAGAGCTCCTATCTTACAATTGTAACATTTCCTCACATCTTGAACCATTACAACTTTTGGGGGAATGTGAGAGAGAGCTCCGGCTAGGTCATTTTTGTAGGCAACTTCAGGAATAGGGCAGAAATCAGGTTGCTTCACTTCATTTGAAACTAAGTAGACTTCAAATGACTCTTTTTCTCAGCTTTTCTTTGAACTTGATGGCATTATTGAGAACTAGGGTTTATACAACAAATGGGTATAAAACTGTGTAGCTCGGCACAAATGAAAATACCTTTAGATCGATGAAAAACATGTTGAATGAGGTTGCAATTTGCTCAAAATACTAGATTCTTGCTATGAAGTCGCTTAGCTCTCTTTCTTCTCCTTTGCTTCTTGATCGCGATGCAAAAAATTGATTGAAATCGTGATAATATACCCTAATTTTATCGCATTGAATGCTCAACTACCAACTTGGCTTCTAAAGAAATTTTGACCTAACTCGACTTCCATTATTTCCATTTTACTCAGCTTCTATTGGAGTTATCTAACTTGGCATCAGTTATTTGCTCGGTCGCTATTGGGAGCTCGACATCCAAAGGTAGTTTGGCATCAACATTTAGTTTTTATCTTGACATCTTGTTTCATGTGGATTTATACTTTGCTTAGCTTCTTTTTCTTGGGACTGATGTATGATATAGCTTTGTATATCAGTCCTATGTACTTCTTGTGCTTAGTTTGATGAAGTATGATCACTTAACCCATTGGGTGAAGTGATCCCTCCACTTGATGTGTTGCACCCTTCCTTCTTTTTCCAAGTCTTATTCATTTGCCCTCTTATCTTTTCAACATCAATTATTTGTTTCCTTTTGCAATCTTCAGTCTTGGGTGCCTTTGATCTTGTAGGACAGTTTCTGCTGATATGACCAATTTTCAAACAGCTGAAACATGTAGTTTGATTCAACCATCTTTTGTAGTTTCCTCTGAAATGTGTTCTTATACAGTTCTGTGGTATATGTCCATATTCTTGACAATAGTGACAGCTGTTCTTGGTGTTGTAATCCCAAAATTCATGGTTTGATGTCTTTGCTGGTTGATTTACTGTCCACATAGGTTTTGATCTGCATTCAAATGTCCTATGCCCATGCTTTTTGCAATTATAACAATGTCCATCAAATCTTTGAGTCCTTGTGACATTGGATCTGCAATTTTGTGTCATATGTCCTTGCATGTTGCACTTGTGACAGAAACTTTTTGGTATGTTTGATTGATTGAATCTTCTACTCCTGTACACATTAGCTGTATGTCCCTTCTTATTACAAAAATGACAAGTGGGTTTTGAATTCTTACCTTTATCACTTCTTTGTTCAGCACTCTTTGAAGATTCTCCAACTTCAGTGCTATTGTATCCTAGTCCTGATGTATCATGAGCAAATTTTGGTGATTTCAGCAACTGTTCAAAATACTTGATTGCTTCACTTGATTTATTGATATTCTCTACTACCTCTTTTTCTCTGTTCAATTCATTCTGCATTTGTTCATTTTTCATCTTCAAGGTAGAGATCTCAATATCCTTTACATTGAGTTCATGATGAAGATTCATCATTTGGGCAAGTGTATCCATCTACATGTTTGAGATCCTTGTTAGTTCAGTACATTTTTCTTCAAGTCTGTTTGCAAGATTCCTTTTGTCATTTTCCATCATGACCTTATCATCAACTACTCTTTTCTTTTGTTCAGTAATTTCACATATCATTATAGCCTATGATTCATGTTCCATCTTGAGAGATCTTATCTCATTTGTTTGAATTTTATTTTTCTCCATCAGTTCTGCTATTGCTGCATCAAACTCTTTAGTGTCTCCACTGGAAAATATGTTGGTGGTATCAATCTCCTTGTAGTGCATATCATTTTCAGCTATGGCTAGATCCTTCCTCCTTTTTAATGAGCTTCTCAATTTTTTTTTGAATTCCTCCAAGCTATGCAAAGCAAGTTGCACATCTATCACCAAATTATCAATGATCTTTCCAAGTTTGAAGGTTTCCATGTTTAGATCTTTTCCTCCAAGCTGTTAGGCTTTTCCTTAAGAGAACCTGGATTAAGCTCTGATACCAATTGTTGGAATATTCAAATATAGAAAGAGTACTTATGAGAGGGGGGGGGTGAATCATAAGTATCATACTTTAGCCAATAAAACTTTTAACTGAAAGTAAATTGCATGCATGTAAATATATCAAATAATCATGAAACCAAACATATGCATCAATAACACTTAACACTGGGATTTGGTAACCCAGAAACTCTCTAGGAATAAGAAGGTAAAACTGGGGTGGGGATGATACCCACAAAAATTACTGTAGCAATATTGTTCAGCCACTTTTGATGGTTTGCCCTGTTAAAGGCCTACCTTGTTAAAGGCTTTACACTGTGTTAATAGTGACCTAGTTAGAGGCTTTTAAACACTTAACATGAAGT
The DNA here is from genome assembly GCA_028749045.1 of Cupressus sempervirens. Taxonomy (NCBI): domain Eukaryota; kingdom Viridiplantae; phylum Streptophyta; class Pinopsida; order Cupressales; family Cupressaceae; genus Cupressus; species Cupressus sempervirens. Next base: position 230,204,696 of record CM053783.1, on the reverse strand, counting down.
GTTACCCTGTTAAAGGATTTTATCACCTAGTTAAAGGATTTATCGAAATAGCTATTAAGCTAACCTATCATCATAAGATTTTTATTCTAATACAATTTCTGGAAAGTATTAGGTACAATAAACCTAACTGATTACAATCCTTGATTGCTGATTGCAGGCACTTGTTCTGCTTTCTCTGATCTGGATCCTTTTGTGATTTGATAATCCTCACTTTTGAAAATAGAATTCCTTGCGAACCCTTGTATATCTTCTCATACCTCTCATCTCTTACATTTTACAATGAAGTTTTGTCTTCCTTATAAAGACATTTGAAGATTTAGGGTTAGGTATGGATCTATGATCCATATTCAATCTTCATTTTCTGCTCAATACTTATCTTTTGCTAATTGGTTGCATGCCTTTAGCATTTTTCTTATTGGCTGCATGCAAATTACATAGGAAAAATAAAAGATTCGATCTCATCATTAAATCCTTCGAGATTTACCTTATGTCGGTTGTAAAAACTGTTTGCATCATAGTTTGTGCAATTACAAACTTTTATGCTGATTTACTGAATTACTCAGCTCCTGAAGTATTTCTAATACTCGGCACATGCTATTTCCTGGATAGCTTGGCACCTTAACAAAATTGTATTACTCGACACCTTATGTTACTCGGCACTTGTTAACACTCGGCACCTGATCTTCACTCAGTATCTGATCTTCACTCGGTATCTGATCTTCACTCGACATTTGAACTTCACTCGGTATCTGATCTTCACTCGATATTTGATCTTCACTCAGCATTTGAACTTCACTCAGCATATAATCTTCACTCGACACATGAAGATCACTCAGCATGCATGATGTACTCGACATCCAATATGGAATATGATTAAGTGTGTTGGCACTCAAGTGTCAAAAACATTATGATGTTAACATGGATATCCTTGACTGAGCTAAAGGGAAAACTAAACCAGCTGTCATAAACCAACTAAGTATATGGTACAATATATATTAACCAAGCCTTATATATAGACCAAGTGATTAAGGAAGATAACATACTAACTACATGGATAACCTTGACTGAGCCAAAGGGAAAACTAAACTAGTTGTCATAAACCAACTAAGTATGAAGACATTAATTGCAGAACTAAAAATGAAAGATTCAAGGTATTTATTAAATTTGGTGATTCATTTGCACTCACCAAGCAACAAAATAGATCAAGAGAATATTTTAAGGGGATCAAAGCAATTTTAGTGACCAGAGCAAAGAATCTCAACACGTTAGTAGTAAAATTGTGAAGTGAAGTAAGCATCACCCTCAGTGCCAGGTAAAATATTCAGTGAATATATATGTGAAATTTTTTGTTGAAAACCTTAGAAAAATGACATATTTAGGTAAAATGGTGAAGGATAACAATGCTACAATCATTAGGAATGATCAAATTCCCCCACCCACCTTTAGAATTTTAGTGAACATTGATAAAATTATTGATGATATTGGGTTGTTATCATCAATTCCACCCAGCTTATTGATAGTTCAAGATTTAAGATCATGTTATTAATTTAAAGTTGGAGAAATTGGAGATTTTGAAATAAGGAAAACTTCTGAGAAGCTAGGTGTGGATGGAAACCTAAAGGTCAAATATAAGATCATTGGAGAGAAAGGGGTTACTTGTGGCCTAGGATTTCCTAAAGTTTTTAAGGTAAAATAGATCAAGACCATGCTCAGACGAGTTCATGACATGAATTTTTTTTTGGAAGGTGGGCCAATGAAAATTAACAAGGAAATCATTTGTAGGGTAACTAGGTACCCTACTTTGGATGGACCAAAGAGCACAAGGAGTGAAACAAGAAATGTGACTGAAAACTTGACCAAGGAAAAGTGGAATGGTCATGGTATGATGGTATTGAGGATCCATTGATTGAATTTTCTATTTGTGTGATTGCACACAAGTGCTATCAATTTAGCATATTGAACAATGTGCCCTGTGTTGCAGTTGATTTACGCTAAAAAATAGCGAAGAAGGATCATTCATATGATCTTTCTAAGCTACAAATGCACCAACCTATAGAGAAACTAGAGGTAGTAATAAAAGAAAAGAACATCTCTTGTAAGTTTGGTTCCTGTTGTCACTTAGGTTTGCACCCTTGTCCAAGGCCTAAGCGCGAGAACAACCTAGTGAAACATGGAAACAACCTCCAAGCTGTGGGACTTGAACTACGAGGTTGAGTCTCCGAAGAAGGCCGGCTTCCTCTTACTATCAGGGCGCACCTATCTATTCTCAGAAGGGAAAGGGAGAAAGAGAGCATTAAAGAAAATCTACCTAGTCTAATCTAAGGCGGTGATGCACCAAAACAGAGTGTTTAGACTCATTCCTGCCCATATATGTACTACAAAACTAGGGTAATATACAAAAGTCATACACATCCAGACTTATATCGATCAATAGTCACATACAGATTAGAAAAACCAACTGAATGACACTAGGAAAAGGAGATTTCACTTGTATATTATCCAATAGGCCAAAGATAGATACAATATGTGGACCAATAATCTCAATAATGCATCAATGAGAGGCAAAAGAAGCACATGCACATTGACCACTGAAGAGAATGACACAGGATACTATGTAGCTCAGAGACACAAGGATTCTAAACTGCAAGTCTGCAAGCAGTAGCAGAGAAAACCAGGAAGAGTCGACCCCAAGAATAGATCACAAAATTGCCTTTATAGCTGAGGCATAACTGAGATTTCTGCATTACATTCACTTCTCACCTACTGGCATTAACTTCCACTCTGAGAATCCAATCGAAGATCTGATTGAAGCCTGGCTTGCATACCAAGAAATCTCATATCTTTCTGAGAAAGAGCCTGGAGAAGACAGAAACGGCGCCGCAACATTCCCTGACATGGTAGATGGATCGATCGGATGGATGGGGTGTCATTCTGTGCTTAGCATTCATTCCAAGTTGGTGGCAATCAATCATACCATCGGATTTGTGGCAAAAATTCTAATTTTCCATCATTCATGATTCGTGCATCCATCGAATCGATCAGTCAACAGGCTCGACGAGCCAACTGGGCCATGCAGACCAATCAAACCTTCGATCTCGCCACCCTGGCAGTCTCTTTACATCTGACTGGGCGTTACCACCCTTTCCATGCAACTGGGTGCTATGTCGCTATCGAAAAAGTCTTCGAAGGTCTCGATAGTGCCATAGCGCCTAAAGGTCTCAACTTGACTGCGCCACCTTGGCGATCATCTAACCACAACCGCTCGCTAACTGCCATGTCAAAAATCAGACCCATGAGGACACGTGTCCTCCAAGTGCTAACTTGCCATTGTAAAATTTGCGCAGTTCCTCCATGGCGAGATAGCGCCCGCCGCTGATCTCTTTCCAATCTGACGGTCACAGACTCTCCTTTCCGCGGCCCTCCTTGTCTTGTGATTTGCTGGGCCTGCTGATACATGGCATCTGTTCGTTGGTTTTTCGGTCATCCAACTCTAATTGCATCTGGCGGCATGAAATGCGGCCCCACTAGGACACGTGGCGCACGGGCGCTATGTCGCCATGTTAAAACCCATGCATCTCCACCATAGCGAGATGGCGCTGACCGTCGATGCAAACAAATCTGACGATCGTGAAGAATCATCGTACCTCATGTTTCTGTCCTCCGTTTCGGCACACCTGGCATCGCCTTGCAACATGACCCCACCTAATATGTGTCACCAGGGCGCGATGTCGCTGTCATAACTCTCGCGCAACTCTGCCATAGCGCGATGGTGCTTACCGTCGATCCAAGCCGATCCAATGGTGGAGATCATAAACCTTGACTGTGTTAGCCGTGCTGACAAAGACTCCGGCCTAGTTACACTCGGCTACTTCTGATTTATCGCCGTGACGCCGGGCTGACAAACTATACATGCGGAGTATCGTCGGGACCCACCTGTTTGGTCATTCTTCAATATCAAGAGCTTTCTATTTCAAATCCTAGGAGAAGAAGGACTAGAACTTCATTATCACCAGTTAGGGGTAGAATAACAGTCGATATACCTGTAAGATTTGTCTCTACTCCCCCTATCATTCGAACTCAGCCTAGATTGCCATCAACACTCATCAATAGAACACTTGTTTATATGGCACAACCAAGAGTTCATCCTTTTGCCACCTTTAATGGTGGAAGTCCTCTGTTGTTAGCCCAAAGACATGATATACCAGTAGCTGCACTAAAAAGCATACCTGATTTTACTGGTGAAACTTCTATTTCCCCCCAAGAGCATATCCAAGAGGTAGCGAATGTCTGCAATATTCATGGTATTACAGAAGATGATGTTGCTGTCAGACTTCTAGCCTCATCTTTAAAAGGAAAAGCATTACAGTGGTATAGAGGCTTAGCTCATGGTTCCATAATTGATTGGGATGGAGAGGAGCAGGATTATGCAAACATTTTGAGGATAAGAGTGACCATTTGTCACTACTAGAGCAGCTGACTACAATAAAAAGAGCCCCCCATGAATGTATGACTGATTTTAACTACAGATTCCAAAACACATGAGATAGAATACCTACTATAGTGAAAACTACCCTTGGTAATGCCTTCTTGCATTACCTTAGAGCTTTCAACAGTGACATTGCCACCACAATCCAAACTATGGGAGGAGATACATTACCAAATGCTTATGAGATAGCTATAAAGGCTGAGAATATCCTAATACAAGGTGGAAAGTTGGCCCCAAGGCCTCCTATGCCTTTCTTTCCTGATGTTCCCAACCACCAACCAACGATAGCCCCTCTTCCTACAATTCTTATGTCACAAGCCCTTACTCCAGTTCCCCAAGCTTCCACATCCTCAAACGGAATAGATGAACTCAAGGAAATGCTCCAAGGTCTAGTGCTGAGCACAGACAAAAGAGAGAAGACCCTGGATAAAAAATTACAAGAGCAGGGGAGGGAGTTGAAGGACCAAGGGAAGAGATTAGAGGATAGTTTTTCTCTAATACAAAAGATGAGTAACAAGGTGGTGGCCTTAGAAAGGCAGCAGGCCCAAGGTGGCAAGCCTCCCCAATTGCAATATCAGGCTCCAAGTGGTGGTAGGCCTCCTTATTAGTGGAATAGCTCTTTTGATAAGAATAGGAAGAATATTCATGCTTCTGCTTCAAGCTCAAATCAGAATAGAGTTATAGTCCCTCAAAATAACTTGGCCCAAGATCAAGATTTTTGTCCTTCATGTAACTATTCTTATACCTACTGCCTATGTTAGAAAGCAGGATCTTATTTGGCCCTAACTGTCCAAGAGTCCACAGTAAAGCAATCACACAAGGAAGATCATCCCAAGGAGGCCTCATATGTTCAGAGGCAGGGTGATTGCTCTTTTATGAATCACCAGATGGAGGAGCATTGTAATGTAAACTAGGATTCCGTTGCTCATAACACAAGAAGCAAGAAGAGAGCTATGGAACATGCTGCTCCTCCTTCTCCTAAGCAGGCCTCAACTTCAAGTGTTATACCTTATACACAAAAAGCAAATGAGCAGACAAACACTTCACAACAGCAAAGGCAAGGTCCAAGAGAGGAGAATGCAAGTGATCCCTATGTTACTCCATCTCAACCTCTCATAAGTGCAGCTCCCAAAGTTTCTACCAAAATTCCTAATGCACCATTGAGTGTGGTAGAGAAAATGAAGAAGACCAATGTAAACATTTCCATGTGGGATGCTGTTGCTACCATACCAATGCAGAGAAAGATGCTGCAGCAAGAATTGGAAAGGATTGAACCCAAGGATCAGTCATCTACCATGGAGAGTGCCACTAGTTTAGTACAACCAGCAGGAGATGTGGAGGAAAATAAAAAGGTTAGACCTCCTCCGTTTTATGTTTCTCTGATTATAGGGGGCAAATTAGTCCATAATTGCATGATAGATTCGGGGGCTAGTAGCTCAGTAATGCCTAGGTGTGTTGCTGATGCTTTAGGGATGAAATATGAGCCCATTGTTAGGGATGTGTTACAACTAGATGGGAGTACTGTTAAAATCGTAGGCATCCTTAGAAGTATGGAAATGGCCCTACATGCATGCCCTGGTTTTACTGTGATTCAAGACATATCTATTGCTGAGGTTAAGCCCTATTTTGCCATTTGTCTTTCAAGAGACTTCACTGCTCAAATTGGTGGATTCATATTTGCTGATTGGTCTTACATGTCATTTAAGACCAAATATGGGGCCAATGCTTCAATAAGAGCAGAACCTCAAGCCCTTCATCACACTGAACCCTACACTCCCAACTTCATCAATATGAATTGCCCTATCCTAGAGATGGATGAAAATAACATAGTAAACGAGCCTATCACTTCCATAGCAGAGATTCCTAATTTCTTCTTAGATGAGTGGGAAAATACATGTCAGTTTGAGCCTATGTTGAAAACCCTTGAGACAGGCCTTAGTACATATTGCATAATAGAGAAAGAGGTTCAAGTTCTTGACCTTGTTAGGACTAATGATGACATAAATGGAGTATGGAGTATATACTTTGATGGCTCAAGGAATAGAAATGGATCAGGGGCTGGTGTTATGTTGATCTCTCCTGCACAAATAATATACTACTTCTCTTTTAGGTTCCAATTCAGTTGTACCAATAATGTGGCCAAGTATGAATCTTTGATCCAAGGTCTCCTACTTTCCCAAAAGAGGGGAATTCAAGCCTTGAAAGTATATGGGGATAGTGAGTTGGTAGTGAACCAAGTGAGAAATCAAAATATCACCAAAAATGGCCTGCTCAAGTCTTATAAACACAGATTCTGGGATTTGCTTGAGGGTTTCCAAGCATTTAATATTCAAAGCATTCCTAGGAAAGAAAATAAATATGCTGATAGACTTGCAGTAGTGGGTGCATCTTATGATGTGCCAAGGAATCTTGAGGAAGAAAAGAAACAACAAATAAGGGTAGTGGTAAGGCCTGCTGTTCCTGATAATAATACTCATTGGCAAGTGTTTGAGTCTGATGAGAAAATTGTGAGCTTCTTGCAGAATGAAGTAAAATTTTCAGAGAGAAATAAGTCAAGACTACAAGATCAATATGGTGATCAGATCATTCATCTCAGTTCCAACAAGCTGCCCAAGGGTCTCATTACCTTGGAGAGTGTCTTTAATCCTGATGATCAGTCAAGGGATAAAGGGATGAATCTAGCTGCAGAAAAGGATGACCATGCCCCAGTTACTATTGCTGATGGAAAATCTCTTAGCATGGGGAAGGTATGTTCTGAAGCTGAGCAAGAAAATTTCATTCATCTATGTCAAGAATTTAGTGATGTATTTGCTTGGATGTATGATGACTTAAAAGGTTTTGACCCTAGTTTTTTTCAGCATACCATAGATTTGGTTGATAGGGTCAAACCAGTAAGACAAAAGCAGAGGCCAGTGAATCCTAAGATTGAACCTTTGATGAGGAAAGAGCTATCCAAGTTGATTGAAGCTAACATAATTTTTCCTATTAAACACTCATCATGGGTGGCTAACCTTGTCCCCGTGAGGAAGAAGAATGGAGAAATCAGATTGTGTGTGGACTTTAGGGATCTTAATCGGGCTTCCGTTAAGGATCACCATCCTCTTTCTTCTATGGAGAAAATTCTATCCAAGGTCAGTGGGTCAAGGAGATTCTCTTTTCTTGATGGGTTTTCTGGTTATAACCAAGTGCTGGTTAAAGAGTCTTATAGATACAAGACAACATTTACTACTAAATGGGGCACCTATGCTTATTGCAAAATGCCATTTGGATTAACAAATGCAGGTGCCACATTCCAAAAGGCAATGGAGGTAGCTTTCAAAAGATTAATTGACAAGTTTGTCTTAGTATACCTTGATGAAATAATTGTGTATTCCAAGAATGTGGAAGATCATCTTGATCATTTGAGACAGGTATTTCTAAGATGTAGAGAGTTTGGGGTTTCTCTCAACCCAACCAAATGTGTCTTTGCTACAAACCAAGGAAAACTATTGGGACACATTGTATCTAAAGATGGATTAACCATTGATCCAGAAAGAACAAAAGCAATACTTTCCCTTCCTCTCCCTAAACACAAGAAAGGGCTACAAAGTTTCCTTGGTAGGATAAATTTTGTAAGAAGGTTTATTCCTAATCTTGTTGCCATGGTGAAACCCCTTACAACCATGCTCAAGAAAGATATGGTCTTCTCATGGACCAAGGAGGGGAATGAGAGTTTTGAAAAGATCAAGGCAGCCATAGCATCGGCCCCTACCCTCATGAACCCAAATTTTGAGAAAGATTTCATCCTCTACACTTTAGGTGGTGAGTCAAGTATTTCTGCTGTCTTGACTCAAACAAATGACAAGAATGAGGAACAGCCCATAGCCTTCTTTAGTGAAGGGCTTAAAGAATATGAAGATAAATATAGCTTTGTTGAGAAGCAAGCCCTTGCAGTCATTAGAGCCTTGAAGAAATTTAGACACCTTTTATCCCACAACAAGATTCATTTGTTGGTGCCCCATGCTAGTGTAAAGGACTTCCTTTTGAGCAAGGATATTAGTGAAAAAAGGGCCGGATGGATCACTAGAGTAATGGAATATGAGGTTGATATTCAGGTTACCAAATTGGTAAGAGGGAGAGGATTATGCAAAGAGATGTTATCAGACCAGGAGTTGGATGAGGAGGTTGCTATGGCAATTGCAGAGCAACAGGAGGAAGGAAATGTTAATGGCCCAAAGAGCTGGATGGATGACATGAAGAACTTTTTATCAGGGAACAGATACCCTCAGGGATTGGACAGAGCTAAAAGAAGACAATATAGACTACAATACATTCCCTATGTTGTGATTGATGATATCCTATTCAGGAGGGATTTTAATGGGACCCTGTTGAGATGTGTTGAAGAGGATTAGGCTGAAAGGATGATTAAAGAACTCCATGATGGCCCTGATGGTGGCCACTTCTTTGCAAGAACAACTGCCATGAAGATCATGAGGGCTGGTTATTACTGGCCATCCTTGTTTCATGATTGTCATAGGTATGTGAGAAAATGTGAGAAGTGCGCTTTCTTCTCAGGCAAACAGAGACTTGCAGCTCTTCCTCTTCATCCCATTCAGGTGGATCAACCCTTCACCCAGTGGGGGTTGGATTTCATAGGCCCCATTAATCCTCCATCTAGTGTAGGTCATAAATGGATCTTAGCTGCTACCGATTATTTCACTAGGTGGACAGAGGCAGTTGCCTTGAAGGATGCTACAGAGCCATCAGTTGTTGAATTCCTTGATGGAATTATATCTAGGTTTGGAGCTCCTTCTACTATCATCTCAGATAATTCCAAATCTTTTGTTGGAACCCAAATTTGTGCATGGGCAATGAGTCACAATATCTATCTGAGCACATCATCAAATTACTACCCGCAGGGTAATGGTTTTGCTGAATCTTCCAACAAGAATCTGATCAGAATTATGAAGAGGACAATAGAAGACAATCAGAGGGCCTGGCACAAGAAATTAAGGACTGCTCTGTGGGCTGATAGGATAATACCCAAGAGATCTATTGGGAATTCACCTTTTGTGCTAGTATATGGTAGGGAAGCTAGACTCCCAATCTCATTGGAGTTCCCATCCTTGGAGTTGGCTCATCAGCTGGAACTGGTTGAAGATGATGCCATGTCAGTAAGAATGGCAGAACTAATTGAGTTGGAAGAAAAGAGAAAAAAAGCCATGAAAACTCTAGAGATTCACTAGCAACAGATGGAGAAGAGTTTTGACAAGAAGGCAAGGGCCAGAATCTTCAGAGAGGGAGATTTAGTTCTCAAGTGGGACCCAGACAGAGCAAAACCAGGAAGGCACTCCAAATTTGACCCATTATGGAGTGGCCCTTATTTGATCTCCAGTTGCAAATAGGCAAATGCATTCCAACTGAGCAGACCTAACGGTGAAACTCTGCCCATTCCAGTCAATGGGATCCATCTGAAGCCCTATTTCTGAAAGGATTGTGGATCTATGTACATAGTTAATCTAGTTTCCTTCTGTCTGTTCCTATTTTTCAATAAGTGCGCATGCACAGGGTTTCTCTTTTGAATCGCTAGTTTCCAAAGTTTTGATAGCCTTAGGTCGCGGAGGAGGTTCTGTTCTTTGTTTCTAGTCACAGAAACAGAGCTAGAGCTTCAAGGTCTTCAATGTTTTGATTTCCTCTCAGGAGGGTTAGGGTTTCTTGTAGCTCTTAGTTTCGTGCCTTCTAGGTCCTTTTCTCGACCCTGTAGCCCAATGGAGTTTTCTGCAAGCATTGGTCTTATGCATTGAGCAGGCTCATGCCCCTTGTGAGTCGCCAAAAATGTTATCATTCATTCACCCGCCAAAGTTTCTCTTCCGTTAGATTTTAGAAGGATTGACGGTCGGCGCGATCTTGTCATTGGAAGTTGCACGGGAGATAGTATCAGCGACATCGCGCCTAATTGATGTGTGTCCAGTGGGTTCGACGTTCGATGGGTCAGAAAGTTCCTTGATGATAGTGGGCGCCATGTCACTATTGCATATCAGTCAAAAATTTTTGATGGCGACATAACGCCCAACAGAAATACTCTCAGCGGCAGGCAACGGGTTTTCACGGGCCGAAAGTTCCAAAGACTGGCGAGGTGCCATGGCGCCAACGAAAAACCAATGGATTTTCCAATGGCAACATAGCGCCCAAATGGAAAGTTCATCACGGCGAAGAATGACCAGACAGGTGGGTCCCGACGGTACTCCGCATGTATAGTTTGTCAGCTCGACATCACGGCGATAAATTAGAAGTAGCCGCGTGTAACCAAGCCAGAGTCTCTGTTAGCATGGCTAACACAGTCAAGGTTTATGATCTCCACCATTGGATTGGCTTGGATCGACAGTAAGTGCCATCGCGTTATGGTAGAGTTGCGCGAGATTTATGACAGTGACATCATGCCCTAGTGACACGTGTTAGGTGGGGCCATGTCGCATGGCGATGCCAGGTGTGCCGACATGGAGGACGGAAACATGAGGTACAATGAGTCTTCATGATCGTCAGATTTGGTTGCATCGACGATCAGTGCCATCTCGCTATGGCAAAGATGCACGGGTTTTAACATGGCGACATAGCGCCCGTGCGCCACGTGTCCTGGTGGGGCCACATTTCATGCCGCCAGATGCAGTTAGAGTTGGATGACCGACAAACCAATGAATAGACGCCATGTATCAGCGGGAGAGAAGGAGGTCCGTGAAAAGGAGAGTCTGCGACCATCAGATTGGAAAGAGATCAGCGGCAGGCGCTATCTCGCCATGGAGGAACTGCACGGATTTTACAATGGCGAGTTAGCGCTTGGAGGACACGTGTCCTCGCGGGTCTGGTTTTTGACGTGGCAGTTAGCGAGCGGTTGCGGTTAGATGATCACCAAGGTGGCGCAGTCAAGTTGAGACCTTTAGGTGCTATGGCGCTATCGAGACCTTCGAAGACTTTTTCGATAGCGACATAGAGCCCAGTCACATGGAAAGGGTGGTAACGCCTAGTCAGATGTAAAGAGACTGCCAGGGTGGTGAGATCGAAGTTCTGATTGGTCTGCATGGCCCAGTTGGCTCGTCGAGCCTGTTGACTGATCGATTCGATGGATGCACGAATCATGAATGATGGAAAATCAGAAGTTTTGCCACAAATCTAATGGTATGATTGATTGCCACCAACTTGGAATGAATGCTAAGGGCAGAATAACACCCCATCCATCCGGTTGATCCATCTACCATGTCAGGGAATGTTGCGGCGTCGTTTCTGTCTTCTCCAAGCTCTTTCTCAAAAAGATATGAGATTTCTTGGTATGCAAGCCAGGCTTCAATTAGATCTCCGATTGGATTCTTAGAGTGGAAGTTAATGCCAGTAGGTGAGAAGTGAATGTAATGCAGAAATCTCAGTTATGCCTCAGCTATAAAGCAATTTTGTGATCTATTCTTGGGGTCGACTCTTCCTGGTTTTCTCTGCTACTACTTGCAGACTTGCAGTGTAGAATCCCTGTGTCTCTGAGCTACATAGTATCCTGTGTCATTCTCTTCAGTGGTCAATGTGCATGTGCTTCTTTTGCCTCTCATTGATGCATTATTGAGATTAGTGGTCCACATACTGTATCTATCTTTGGCCTATTGGATAATATACAAGTGAAATCTCCTTTTCCTGGTGTCATTCAGTTGGTTTTTCTGATCTGTATGTGACTATTGATCGATATAAGTTTGGACGTGTATGACTTTTGTATATTACCCTAGTTTTGTAGTGCATATATGGGCAGGAATGAGTCTGAACACTCTGTTTTGGTGTATCACCGCCTTAGATTAGACTAGGTAGATTTGCTTTAATGCTCTCTTTCTCCCTTTCCCTTCTAAGAATAGATAGGTGTGCCCTGACAGTAAGAGGAAGCCGGCCTTCTCCGGAGACTCAACCTCATAGTTCAAGTCCCACAGCTTGGAGGTTGTTTCCATGTTTCACTAGGTTGTTCTCGCGCTTAGGCCTTGGACAAGGGTGCAAACCTAAGTGACAACAATTCCCTACTAGTTTGCATATTTTTCTACGTACAAAATTACTTTCCTACCATTGGAATGATTGGATGGGATAGGAATAAGATTACTATGGAGCAACTACATGACCTAATAGATAGGTTGGGAGAAAATCTTAAGGCAGTAATGGACAACTACTATGAAGAACTCAAAGCTAAAATAAAAGATACAATGAGGATTCCAAAGTTAGTTGTAGATAGATATTATGATGAAATATGTTTCATTGTAGAAATTTTTTGTATGCACAGGAAATATCACCAAGGGTAGCATGGCTAAGGCTAATTCCTTATGGGGTAAATGTAGATAATGTAACAACAATATTTACTACACTCTTAGCAGAAGAAATTGATGCTAGTGCTGAATAATTTGGTACATAAAAGATTGTTATTGTTTAGATGACTACTAAAGCCTAAGACATGAAAAAAAAGAAAAAGAAAGGTTTCCAAGGCTAGTAAGAAGGAAGAAGGAGAAGGGTCTAGACAACCCATAGAGTTCAAGGAAGGAAAAAGGAAAGGAGGTTGTAGTGGTCAAGCCAAGGGCCACCAAATAGAAGAAGGTTGTTATAATTAAACCTAAGGTGCATTTAGACCTAAAGAAGCATGTACAAGAAATGGTAACACCATCGAGGCCAAAGAGAAAGATGAACATCACTAGAAAGAGGTTAGCACAACCTACTACCGACCTATTACCATGAAGTCCACCAAAGAAGAGGAAATTGATAGAAGATCAAGCTAAGCCAAGGAGAAAACTTATTGTTGCACAAGAGGAGGAAGATGAAGAAAAGACTAAGTGTGATGAGACTACCAAACTCCAAGTAGTGAATAGACTCCCTCCAATGACTATGGATTAGGTATATGCAAAGCTGATAGAATTAGAAAGTATAATAGGATTCAAATATATTCAGTATGATTCTTTGAATAATGATGATCAAGTTAAGCTTTAAATCACAATGATTGGTATGATGATCAAGTTTAGGCAAACACCCTTGGAATTGGGAACTAGATTTCTAGTGGGATTACACAAAAGAGTGGATTCCAAGTGGAAATGGGCATTGCCCATTGGAAAGAAAGTAAGAGAAACAACATTGGCACAAGTTATGCCATATTTAGGGAAGACACATCTATCTATAGCCCTTAAAGATTTTGTTAAGAAGTTAATGTCAAGGGACAAAGCATACAATTTTTATAAGAATAAAGCTCATGAAGTTAAGCAAGATAGTATTATAGTATGGAAAGAAGAATTTGGATTTCTTACTCCATTTGTAGAGGTGAGGGAAGGCCGAGATGCTATTTAATTTAGAGATTAATATAAGTAGGAAGTGGCCAAGCTAACAGAGGAGATTCAACAACTTGTCAGTGAGTACAAACATAATGACACTATAAAAATTTAATATGGCACTAACACTCCTCCACCGAATCCAAATATATTGACGAAAAAAGAAATTCAAGGTTTAATGAAGGATTCAAGAAAACTCTATGCTAATATGATTCTATTATAGATAGTTGAATATACAAAGCTTGAAGTCAAGAAGGATGACGATGTTATAGTCACATTAGTTACAGAGGCTACAAGTGTCAAGAAAATTGTTAAGGCATTAATTGTATATACACCATTAACTTGTATGCCAATTTTGAAAAAGGATGCAAATTTTGAGAAAGATTCATGCACTCAATCAGTAGAGGATGAAATAAAGCAGTATGAGTAAGAGGCTACTCAAGCTCTTGTTTAATTGTCAAGTGCAAAGGTTGTAGAACTAACACATGTGAGACCTATGCAATAGGTGATTCTACACAAGTGCAACAACCAACAATGAGATCAAGTGAAAAAGAAAATAACTACAACTATCACTATGTAGTGATACACCCTCAAGATCTCAGGATGTGACTCATGTAGATGAGGAAGATGATGAGCCAGTGAACCTTGATGAGGTAATTACTTTACCTAAGTGTGATTTGAATAATCTTACTTTGGAACAAATGAAAGAATTAAAAATCTTTTTGAGTCATAAGGCAAAGCAAGAACAACTAAGAAGAGAGTAGAAGAGAAGAAATGTTCTTCATACTATCAAAGATATTTTTATACATGCATTTGGAATCACAAATGTGAATAATCAACATACAATTGTAGATCAACTAGTATATTTAGTTGATAAAATCTGAATAGATGACATAGAGACCAATGAGAAGCTAGTACAATGGTTTGAGAGAAGAATGGAGCATAGGGTTTTACAAAAATTCTCACAGGAACTTGTACAGAGACAGGCCGATCTTTCTACATCTATTACTCAACTAGAAACACTTTTGAAGACCATAAATTCTTTATATTTAAAATTGTGTGATATAGATTTATTTACATTAGATACTACACACTCTTTAGAACTATTACATCCGTATATAAGAGAAAATGTTATCACATTGGGAAAGAATGCAAGTTCAAGCTCATCCTCTTATAATGAATTAACATTTAGTCACAAGAGGTTAGCAGAGCTCAAGGCTAGAGATACAAAGATAAGGCACAAGTTGGCATTGACTCAAATTCAATTACTTCCATATATAGAGATAATAAATAAGGTAATCTTTGTTGCTAGAGATATTTTGAAGAAAGAGACAAATTTTACACACATTGTAGGATTCATTGATCTACTCATCAAGCTAGAAATTTAATTTGAAATTTTGGAGCAAGTAGAAGAGAGATGGAATAATGGCCATGCCAATATTGTGGCAAGTCATCAGAAATTCTTTGATAAATATCAATGAACCCCAACAACCCCAAGTTCCATCAATGACAAAAATAAGGGGGGATGAAATAATGAGAAAATGGGTGATATGGAATAACAAGGGGAATGAGAATGAATATGATGAGGGATGGAGATAATAAAAGGGGATGTGAAAGAATAAGACAAGGAGAGTCAACATGTAGATCCAAGATCAAATATTAGATATTATAGGATCACATTATGATCTCAGAGCTAGTACTCATTTTTGAACAAAATGATTTCATGACAATTTTTTTTTGCCACTAATATCAAAGAGGGAGATTGCTGATCTATAAGCCTATGTTTCCAATTAGTATCCAAAAATTTAGTCATTTATTAGGCAATATTACAAGGTCATCACTACAACTGAGTCATCTAGTAAAGGTCGAGCATACAATGGTCATATTGAGTAGGATAGTGGTAATTGGTTGCCAAGTATTCAAAAGTGTCTAGATAGATGAACAGGTTGAGAAATATTGTAGAGGTAGAGTATGTTGACAAGTTATCAAGATTCAAGTAAATAGTTATATAGAAGCCGAGTAACAACACAAAGGTTTATGCATGACCAAGTGTTAGAGAATTCAAGTGTTGACTAGTTTAGTTTTGATATGAGAGTTTTTAATGGTACAAACTCACATGTAAACCATTTTAGCTAGTTTTTCTTTTTCATTTAATATTTGAAGAGCCAACTAATATTTTTTTCACATGTCATTGTAGAAGCTAATGATCCCAAGGCGTTTGATTCAACCAATCAGAAAAAGGGATGTAAGTGACTAAAGATGGTGAAGTGTAAGTCGTTGATCAATATCTAGAACCTTCACATAACATCTATTTAAGGAGGATTCTGACCCTAGAATCATAAGGAGAAGAGAGTAAGATTGTGAGTGTATGAAGAAGGAAGAAGAGATAAGGAAATATATCCTTATGTGCATGTATAGGAGCAAATGTGAAGTTTGAGAGAAAATCAAATAGAGAGAAATCAGAGTAGTGAAGGATTGAACAAAGTAATTAGATTAGGAGAATAAGATAAGTGATATAGGAAAGAGGAGACCCAAGATCATCTTGTAGAGAAAATCAAGGGCTAGGTACTGAATGAGCTATTTTGTAATTAAGATAGGGTAAATCTCTTAATAGAGTGGTCCTAACAGGCCTATGTCAACCTCCTAATAGAGTCTTGACTTCATTGTGAGTGTAAAATCCTTTAAACAAGGTGAGATCTAATATCCTATTAATCTTTTAATAAGCATACCCCTCACATGATAGATTATAATTTATGATCAAACATTGTAATGCTAACATGTTAACTTTATTGTCGCAACCATGAAGATTTGTGGATTTCATCCCTACCCTAGTTTTACCTTCATCTTGAAGTGTTTCTGGGTAACCAAATCATTGTGTTTTGTGTTGAAATCTTTATGAATGCAATTCATTTCATTTATGTTTCAACATTTTAGTTTTAATGATAGATTAGTGAGATGAAGTAGATATGAATGAATAAAATTGGTTTTGGAGTCAAAAGTTTAAGATCTTGATTCACCTCCCTCTCAGTATCATATTTCCCATATACTTATTCCAATAGGTACGTCTACACATGTGTTAGGAGTTAGATCCTAAATGTACAAGATGCCACGTAATCAATGAAAACCATGCCAAATGAAATAATACGCTTCATTGGATGAAAATAATAGGAAGATAGGGACCACAATGACAACATAGAGCTCAAAGTAGATGAAACATAATAACTCATGTACTTAGCAAAATGATCAAGGATAGGTCATCGACATGATGACAACCATGCACAACATAAAAATAAAAGAAATAATGAATACTTCATGAACAATAGATTGGTATAGGGAGCAAAAGTATTTTGGGTTGATGCAAGATTGGTCAAAGGGCCAAGATGCTCATGCATCACTTAATTAGGGTATTTTATTATAATCTACTTTATTTTTATTGGAACTGGTCTTGATCTATTGCAACCTTAACACTTCTACTCTTGCTTAACTAATTGCCTTTGGTTTTAGTGTTGACGTAAGTAAGTGAATTTTATAGATAATTAGTAAATTTCTACCATTTCTATTAGTCACTTAACCCAATCAACTAAGAATCATTTAACCTTATCAAATATATAATCAAAAATATTTTCAATAATTTTTTTTTTCCAATGTTTTTATTGAAGTACAAGAGTTTCAAATGAGTTGGGAGCTAGATGCTTGCATTTTTCCCACTTAACAGTGTATGTATTATTCTTTATAGAAATCATAGAGGCAATCATGATAATATGTCTTTTGAATTATCTATATGATATGTTTGGGGCTATGCTTACAAAAATGAAAAGGAGGTTATTGATTATATTGTAAGCATGATCCTATTGCTAGTAGCCTCATAATTTTGGATAGAATCCAATACATTCTTTTAGGTTCAATGAACCCTTTATAATAAGATTTGGAACTAATGATATCATAACAACACTTCTTCTTTCTATAGATGAAATGGCTGATTGAAAATAATATTTCTGATTTCAAAAATTTCTAGAGGATGTGGGTGGCAAAAAATGGGTGCTTATGTTAATCTTGGGGCATACTACATGGTTGACATTCCTATAGCTTTCTTTTTTGTCTTTGGAATCCATATTTGTGGCAGGGTCAACTACCCTTTCCTTACTAATTTGATTTACAAAGCTCTAAAATTTATCTTTTCAATAGTTTAGAAATAGATGAAGCTTCAATAAAGAGAGATTTTATCTTACCTATTAGAATATGAATTTTGATAGATTAATGATAATCCTAAAAATAGATTTGTTCTTGAAATTATTACTGTGATGCTCAACTGGCTAGAACATTTCCATCAATGGTCTAGGAATGCAAGTTATTTTCCTTGCCATAAGACATTCTCTAGAAGAAACCATATATAAAGGTGAAATTATAGGTAATATGTTCATTTAAAAATCCTTAATTTAGGAAAGGATGCCAGAAACTAGAAATTATGAATCATACATTTATAGTAATTTAGTGAGAGTAAGCATGAATCGAACTCCATACTAGTAACTATATCTCATTATCTAGATTTAATTTTCTACATAGTTGCAGACTATTTGACAAAGTTCTAATTAATTTTCTTTTTCTCTCACAAGCCTTTTTTTGCTATATTTTAACATATGAAACTATAAAACAATTGTCAGTAATAAACATAAAAGAAACTTGTTCAAAACTTTCCTAGTAGAGAAAGCACACAATTGTTGGAAACTACAATTGGAAATTTTTTTATGTTGTCATTTTTGTCAAATCTATTAGTGAGATAATTTTCTATCTAATCTAAGTGTCATATCTATTTGATTGATGAAGAGGATTTGAGAACTTGTTCATAACAAAAGAATCTAGAGGATAAGTTAAGCTATGATGAGGAAAACAAAAATGGACATTTGATTAGTTGGACTTTGACAAGATAAAGTGATTGTTTAAAAAAAGTTGCAAGTGGAGAAGATAGTAATGTTCAAGTCTTGAAAGTGTGAACAAAGATAGATCAAATGCATAGGCTTCATTGAGCAATAGAGTAAAAGAATAAAATAATTTTGATGTACATGTTGAGTGATGCTAGTGTCAACTAAGCCACAGTAAGTGCTAAGAAAATCAAGTATTGATTGGGCATCAGTATCGATTGAGTGACAATGTATGTGCCGAGAAAGAAGTTTAATAGTGATCGAATGACCTAGTGATGCCTAAGTATCAGAACACAATATTGAGATAAGGAATAACATTTTAACTATTTGCAGGGATTCATAATTTTTAGCTAAATAAGTTAATTTCTTGGAATATGGAAGTGTGTTGAAGATAAGGATTGATGAGTTGGATTATTTAATTCTAGGAGAGGATTAGGTAAATGACCTAATATATGGATTCCAAGAGAATTTCTATAAAAGAAGATATAAACATAATGGCAATCAAATTCATTTTATTTGATGAATCAAATTATAAACCCCAAGATCTACGATGGTGTTTAAGTGACAAAAGATCAAATTTTCCTATTTAAAGATGTGTAAGGGAAAACTTTCCATGTGGGCAGAGAGGCTATGCATGTGTGAAGAAGTTTTAGAGAGTTGGAGCTATTGATAATGTTATTGATTGATGATTCTAAGCAAAAGGCTGAATTGAATTGTGAATAAGTGAAGTGTGATTGCTTGAAGGGTTTCCAAGTGAATCAAAACTAAGATGACAATGGAGGCTAGAAAGTGAATCATACATGAGAACTATACAAAAGATCTATTCATGAAAAGTGAGTTGTACTTAACAGATCAAAACCCACTGTTACTTTCTAACCATTGTGAATAGTATTAGAAATCCTTTAATCAAGGTTGAATTACTAGTCATATGTAAATCATTTAATAGGGTGACATTATAATGGAATGTTCTAAAGTCCTCTAACAAGGCCACTCCTAATAGGGTGATTAAATCCTTTAACAAGGTCATTTTTAACAGTACTATGTATTGTAAACTTTAATAGGGTTGTCTCCTAATAGAGCTCACTATAGAAGAGTAAAAATTAGTGATACTACAACATTTGGGGTGAAATTGCAATGAAAAATTGCAACGATGGTCTAATTTATGGTGATTTTCCTCTTTTTTTTTTACAGTTTTCCCTGCTACCATTGTAATACTGACATAAGCATCATAATTGTGATGCTCTCATAAGAATAAAAAAAATAAGAAAACATGAAATAAATATTTCACCATTTTTTTTTATTATGGAGATTTGTGCACAAAAGAAGGTGGAGAGGTTCGAAAGACGGTGGAGAGATCTAAATGTCATCATGCCCTTGTCCTTGGTGCATTTTATTCCTATGATATATATCTCTGCATTTTGTTTTTGTGCCCTTTCTCTGCAATTTTGTTGTTGTGATCTCTGCATTTCGTTGTCATGCATTTTCTCTATGATTTGGGTGTTATGCCCTTGTGATCTTTGCATTTCATTGTCATGCCCTTGCTCTACAATTTTTCTTTGTGATTTGGTTATCGTTCCCTTGTCATCTTTGCATTTCATTTCTGTGCCCTTTCTCTACAATTTTAGTGTTGTGCCATACCCTTGATCTACAATTTCATTTTTGTATTGTGCCCTAGCTTTGTGATTTCATTGCCATGCCCTAGCTGTGTGATTTTCTTTGAGGGCATGCAAATATTGGTTTCTCTTCCTTCTAAATAAGTATCTCTTTATATCTCCTTCTAAACATTTATATTTAGAAATCTTTTTTAAGGTGCTTATTACATCTTAGCACAACAAAAAAATTGATCCAACTGCATACATATTCTAGATTCTAAATTAAATAAAAAGGAAACTCACTCAACTCATGCTAAGTGACTTACCTCAAGATCCTCCACAAAAATAATTCAGACCAAGAAAAATGGGTAGAATTCAGAAGAAATTTTATAAACCATATCATAGTATATATTTTTAGAAAGAAACTAGCCATAACTAGTTGAATGGATCTAGTTAGTGATTAGTTGTGTTGATTACAAATTCTTATAGAATTGTCATCAGATTAGGTACAATAAAATGAACAATCAATTTTATCAAAAATGATCTAGCTACATACATATTCCATAATCCAAATAATAAAACAATAAAATTCATTCAACCCATGCTACGTGACTTACCTCAAGATCCTACACAAAAATAATGCAGACCAGTAAAAATGGGTAGAGATCACAAGAAATTTTACAAAAACATATCATAAAAGATATTTTTAGAAATAAACAAGCCATAATCCAGTTAAATTGGTCTAGTTGCTAATTAGCTGGGTTGATTACAAATTCTTGTAGAACATTCATTAGATTAGGTACAATAAAATGAACAACAAAGGGCATAATTTAGATCATGTGTATTATAGCTTTTTAACACATAATCTAATTTTTGGTAGGTTCTATTCTAATTCAAGTTGAAAATTAATTATTTCTAATTTGAAAATCTCAATTCAAAGGATTAATAATATTATTGATAGAGAAAACTTCATATTAGATTAGGAATATTATCTTCATGACTTGTTCCTATAGAAACTCTTGATTTTCATCAAATAACTCTCCTTACATTTGCAAATTTTTCTATATACAATATTATTTTCTAAGATAAAGGATTTGGATAGTAATATGATTAATTTTCTATTTACAACATATTCACTATATATGGCTAAAACCACATGGCTTTGGTTTCTAACATACACATTATCATTCCTTCATTTATAAGAAACAACATAATCTTGTGCATTATAGTTAGGGGTAATTATTTTTAGTGATGTAGTATGTTTGAGACTAGTACTCCCAAACATAACTATCTCCCCATAAATTATTACCCTTGGATATTTCTCATTATATCTCAATGTATTCTCTCTCACAGAGAGTTAGTTTCTCTATGTTTCTAGCCAATCTTTTGGTATATATTTTAAGTTTAGTCTCTTTGATGTCTTATTTTTTTAGAGTTAGATGATACTTTTCTATTATTATTTTAATCATATAGAATCTATTCTTGAAGTTTTTTCCTTTCTTCATCATGGACCATATTGACCGAATGATAAAAAGATCAAATTCATAATAGATCAATTTGGATAGTACATGGGGATTTTTACATCCTAGACTAGAAAACTTCCTCTTTTTTTGGTCTATTGTGAGGGTGAAAACCATTAGTATACACTAGACAGGGAATGCTTCTTGTCCTTCAATATACTTCTCTCATAGAGATTATTTATCTTTATGCCCTACATTAGTTATGAAAGTATTGTGTATATTAAGATTCTTGGATAACCATCCATATTTCTAGGAAATGATTTTACTTTATTTAAAAAATTAGTTTGGACTATCTTATGTACTTTAAACAATTAATCCTTAGTCACTTTCAACCTTTCAATTCTTTGGGTTTCGTTTCAATTTTTTTCCCATTTTTAACAAGATATCTGTATAACATACAATTGATATATTAGTATAATAAAGGATAAATTTATCCTCTGTCCAAGTATGGAAATCATCATTAAGCTTCATGGACCTATGTATGAAATATTATTCGACAGAGTATAGTAGAAATCATAATCAAGGAATGTTGTTGTCTACGCATTTTTTGGTCCTTAGAGTAGTTTATCAAAAACTAGGAAAAGAGTTCATTTTTAATCTTGACAAATAAAGAGTTCTCTTTGACATTACATCAATATTCATTGCAATGGTCTATATGGTGGGAGAAAAAAATTACATCATAAGTTAGAATTTGTATTTAGATAATTTAGAAAATGATGCAAGGGCGGTGTATATTGAAGCTGAAAACTCAAACCTAAAAATACAACTAGCCCTACTCAGAGTTACACATAAAAGAAATATAAATATCACATGAAACGATGGAAATAAGATCCATATAAAACTAGGAAATTTGCATCCACAATGATGTC
The DNA here is from genome assembly GCA_028749045.1 of Cupressus sempervirens. Lineage (NCBI taxonomy): Eukaryota > Viridiplantae > Streptophyta > Pinopsida > Cupressales > Cupressaceae > Cupressus > Cupressus sempervirens. Next base: position 230,182,005 of record CM053783.1, on the reverse strand, counting down.
ATTATTAAATGAAGTTTAGCAACATTCTTGACTATGAGGCCTTTCGAGTTTTGATCATATATAAGGATGTTGAAGAATAACTTCAGTGAAGAGTTGAGTGAAAGGAGTTGAAGAGAAAGTTTTGCTTCTGTGTAAATGCCATAATCATGAGACTCATTCCCTTGCAGAAGCCTTCACCATAATGACATTACCTCTAAACATATTGAGAGACATTAAGGCCCTTTCAAATGATGATCAAATAGGGCCCCAAGGTGCAAATGTCTTGGACATTAATTTGAGCACCCAAGATCGTGATTGAGGACTTCAAAGTGACAAGGATGAACTAGGTGAGATAACCTCCCTAACATGGTTATAAAAGTGAATGTGATAGGGAATTAGCTAGGAGTTAGCAAGGTAGATCTAATATCAACACCATGTTCTTGCTTCTGACCTAATAGTTCTTCAGGTGCATTTTCTTGAAAAAATTAATTTTGTTGAACAATTGTAAACTCTTAGAAAATGCATTCTTGTTTTCTATTACCATTGATGGGCTTCCCTTGAACAAAGTCAAAATGAAGAGTCATAAATACACCTAACTTTTCTTTCAAAAGCATATGTGGAGATATAAACATTAAGTACAACATGTCTAATAATTTTGTAGATATACACATTAACTACACCAAATGTTTCTTTCAAAACCATATGTGTAGATATAAATATTAAGTACAACATGTCAAATATTTTTCATATATATGTTGGAATATTCAAATATGGAAAGAGTACTTATGAGAGGGGGGGTGAATCATAAGTATCACACTTTAGCCAATAAAAATTTTAACTGCAAGTAAATTGCATGCATGTAAATACATCAAACAAATATGAAATCAAACACATGCATCAACAACTCATAACACTGGAATTTGGTAACCCAAAAACCCTCCAGGAATAAGAAGGTAAAACTGGGGTGGGGATGGTACCCACAAAAATTACTACAGCAATATAGTTCAACCACTTCTGATGGCCTGCCTTGTTAAAGGCCTGCCCTGTTAAAGGCTTTACACTATATCAATAGTGACCTGGTTAAAGGCTTTTCAAACACTTAACATGAAGTGTCACCCTGTTAAAGGATTTTAATCAGCTAATTAAAGGATCTGATGAAATAGATATTAGGCTAACCTATCACCATAGGATTTTCATTCTAATACAATTGCTAGAAAGTATTAGGTATAATGAACCTGATAGATTACAATCCTTGATTGCTGAATGCAGGCACCTTTTCTGCTTTCTCTGATCTTGATCCTTTGTGATCTGATAACCCTTGCTTCTGAAAATAGTTTTTCCTTGTGCACCCTTGTATGTCCACTCATATATCTTTACAATGAAATTTTGTCTTCCTTATAAAGACTTCAAGGACTTAGGGTTAGATATGGATCAACGATCCACATTGAATCTTAATTTCTCGCTCAATACTTGTCTTTTACTGATTGGTTGCATGCCTTTTTCAGTTTTCTTATTGGCTGCACGTAGATTGCATAGGAAAAATGAAAGATTCGATCTCATCATTAAATCCTTCGAGATTTTCCTTATGTCGGCTGCAAAAACTGTTTGCATCATAGTTTGGGCAATTACAAACTCTTATGCTGATATTATGAGTTACTCGGCTCCTGAAGCATTGCTGATGCTCTGCACATGTTGTTTCCTGGATAGCTCGGCACCTAAACAAAACTGTATCACTTGGCGCCTATTGTTTCTCAACACTTGTTAACACTCGGCACTTGTTAACACTCGACACTTGTTAACACTCGACACTTGTTAACACTCGACACTTGTTGACACTCGACACTTGTTAACAATCAACACTTGTTAACACTCGACACTTGTTACACTCGACACTTGTTACACTCGGCACCTACTGTTACTCAACACTTCATATTACTCGGCACCTACTCTTTGTTTGGCCTTGTTTAGTGGAAAAATGGTGAATTGTATTGACACTAAATTGTCAAATTTATTCTTTAAGCTAACAATCTCCCCCTTTGAGATGAGTGGCGAAAACACTTAACTAAGATCCTTAAGACTCCTTATTAGTTGATCCTGTATGTACACTTAGTGAGTTCTGTCCTATTTCTGCATTCTGACTGATTCTGACTGATCAAAATTTGCTATCTTCAAAATTTGCTCCCAAAAATTGCTATCTCCCACTTTTATCATACTTACCATTTCATTCCTGTACTTAACTCCCCTATACTTAATCTCTTCTTATCACTCCCCCATACTTATTCTCCCCCTTTTTGACACTTATGTCAAGGGTCTTATAATGAAATTCCATACTTGGCCAAAAATGTACTATTTACTTCAAGGAGTACCTTTAGAGCTGCATCCCAATTTGCTAGTGCGACATCCAATGTCTTATGCTGGATGGCAATCTCTGCTGCTAGGTGTACAAGTCCATCAGATGAAGAAAGATTGTGGTCTTTCTTGAGGACTGTCTCTGCATTTATCTGCTCCTTGTGAAGTAGTTCCAAATGAGAGGTTATTGGTGATTGAATTTGCATCAATTTAGCTTTTGTGGTTGCCTCCTCTGCTGCTAAGACATCTAACTCTCTTTGTGTGTGAAGCGATTGGGAAAAATGCTTCTCACTCTAAGCTGGATTTTTGGGGAGTTGCATGCTAGAAATCTTCAGATTGTGTTCCAAGCTCAGTATTTTTTGGCTAGTGTCCTGTGTGAATGTGGAAAAATCACACAACTTGTTGTACAGGGAAAAGATGTTTCCTAGTACAATTTTAACTGTTTTAATTTTCTTTGCCAGTTCTTCTTGTGATAGTGCTATATCACCGAATATTTTACTATTTACCTTGCCTTGGAACTTCCTTTCTAACCATTCGAGCAATTTGGCATTTGTTTCCTGGTCTTCACTAGTCACCTGGTCAACTATATGAGATAGTTGCTCTATAATTGGTCTTGACTCATCTGGAGACTGTAAGCAAAAATCTTCTGTGAATATGTCTTTGATTTCATTCAAGGTAAGCTTATGCTTGTGTTCTTTTCTTAGTGCTTCTTGTCTCCTTCTTCTGTCCAATGCACTCTAAATTTCATTGATCTTTTCTTCAGTAAGAGTGCTAGATTCATAATATGGGATTTTTATTTCTTCATCAAGCTTAGGAACTCCATAGTGAAGTTTCTTGACTGCCTTTGATGAGCTTGAGCCTGGTGTCCTGATTTGTAGCTGTAACCCATCTGTGCTCGGCTGCTGAAGAGTCTGTGTTGGAGTACCAGATTTTGGTAATGCAACCAGTGTTTGTATTGTAGTCTCCTTCTTCTTTGTCACATCTTTTTCTTCAGCTTGAGTATCCCTTTTATGATTGTTAGGTGGGGTTGAACTTGTTGGTTGTTCAGATGTTTCTTTTATTTCTCCTGCTGCTGTACTCGGCATTTGAAGTGTATAAGTGACTACACTTGGTGGAGGTGGTGGTGGAAGAAATAAAATACCAGTAGTTTATATGGTCAAAGGTGGCACTTGTGCTTTTACCTTGACTATCTCTGTGTTAACTTCTGGATTCTGTAATTCATCAACACTGACCAATACAGGATTTGAACTTAATTTTGCTACGAGTGATGATTGGTCAAAGATTTCTAAATCCTCTGCAGTTAATGGATTGATGTTTGGATTTGAAGTGTCTGTAACATCTTTTATTTTTATAATATCTGCAGGTGTGATGGTGGCATGAGGAGGACTAGGAGGAGATACCTGTGTGTCTTGCATACTTTGATCTTGTGGCTCAACTCTATCTTTCTATTCCTCTTTCTCCTCTGTTTGTGCCTTTTCTTCCTTTTCTTCTTTACTCTTCTTCTCCACTTGTTCCTTCTCTTTTTCTTTGGTTCCTGACACCTTCTTTTCCCTTGTCTTGGCACTTGCCTCTACCTTATATTCTTCATTATACACATCTTCTATTTTCTTGTAAACTATTTTCCACAATCTTGTGGATTTTGTAACTACCTCTTCAATTTTATTCTATAATATGCTGAATGCTCTATGCTTGGGAGTGAATCTATTATTCTGCCTTTTTACTTGATCTTTAGTCAAATCAGGCAACAATCTGGCTAATGTTGACTCCCTTATCTCTTTTTCCATTTGTAAACAAAAATGCCATTTATCCTCTACAATTTTATACAATTATTTTGGCATAGATTCATCTAATTCTAGAGGTGTGCGCTTATATTTAGCCATCATAGCATACACAGATTCCTCTAATTTATTTTTCTCTTCTTTGGTGAGCTTAGAAAAATTTAGGTTCTTTAAACCTTTCAAATCATCATTCCTAATTTTTGAACATAATTTGTCAACAACAGTCTAAGATTTGTGTCTTACCACTTGAAATTGATTGTTGTCCTCTGACTCTATCTTCTCCTCATCTATTTCAGGCTGCGGAATAAATTTTCTTTTCTTGGATTCGGCAGCAATCTTCTTTGAGTCTTTCTTCTTTCCTTTTGCCTCCTCTTGGGCTTTTTGTGTTGCAGCCCTTGTGGTAGGTCTCTTTGGTGCAGGAGCAGCTACTTTCTTCCCCTTGGATTGAGGAGCAGGAGGAGTTGTGGCTTTTCTTTTAATTGGTGCTTCCTCGGCTTCTTCTTCCTCAGCACTTTCCTCTTTATCTTCTCCTAACCCTTGAGGCAGACCTTGAGGTTTATCTCCCTCTTCTTCAATGTCTTCTCCTTCCTCTTCTGCTGTTTCTTCTTCTTCAACACCAAATTTTCTCTTGATTTGTCTCACCAATTTTTCTTTCTTCTTTACTGCAGAAGTAGTCTTCAAATCTGTTATCACCCTTGATTTAACAACATCATAGGTTCCAAAAGTTTTTGTATTTTTATCAGCTTCTTTTGCAAGTAGGGTTGTTATCGCTGCAGAAGCTTGATCAATATCAAGTTCATAACCTAGTGGCCTAAGCCATCTTACTCTAGGTATAACTGCTTGTATATAGGTATAATCTATATCTACAAGAAAACAAATGTCCTTTTCATATTTCTCAGTCAATGAGACTGGAATCCTCATTCTTTGTTTCATGGACTTTTTGAAGTCCTCAAAGTAACTAGTCATTTGGGCATCAAAATTTTCACCCATCTGTTCAATGTATCCATTGATTTGTTCAACAATTGTTTTGTCTAGACTCCATCTTACCTTACCCATAGAAGGGAATTCTTTCATTAGATAGAAAAATATGCACATCAAAACTGATCCAAATTTGCACTAAGCTCCCTTGCTCTTCCTTATAGCTCCCAGATTTTCATTAATCTGTTGAAACATGAGCTCCGCTAGATCATAAGTGTGATCCTTTTTTATTATCTTGTATGCAACATCAACTGCTATACAAGGTATAATGTTTAACCTGCTTGATTGATAGAATTTGTGTGAAATGATTCTCACAACAAAATCTAGTAGGGGATCTGTGATTGTGTCGATAGTCATTCCTCTATTGTTCCATTTTGCACCTGTGTTTTTCTCTATTACTTCCCTTTTGTCACTTCGTAGGGTCTTTGGCCAATCTAGGGTTGGAATACCAGTAACCCTATGAGCAGTTTTCTTGGTGAATTTTGTTGGCCTTGATTCTAACCAAAAAGCTCCATCATGTATTCTGCTCAAAATTATCCGTACCCATTCAGCTTTGAAAACAATAAAAAATTCTAGGGTTTTGGTTAATCCTTTTCTTTCTATTATTGAGAACTCATCTTTCAATCTTTTTTTCTCACATAGTTTGTCATATGCATTATAGATTTCTAAATCTCCTATGGCTCCAATTTTGGAGTTATAACATCTGCGAACATCTTGGACCATAACAACTTTATCCGAAATAACTGATAATGCACCTGCGAGATCATTCTTGTATGCTACTTCTGGAATGGGCTTAAATTCAGGTTGTTTAACTTCATTGCTAACCAACTATATCTCATGAATCTCTCTACCCTTAGTGGTTCCTGACCCAGATGCCATTGTTTTCCAAATTAGGGCTTACAATTTAAACAAGTTTATAAATTCTACGTAGCTTGGCACTTAAGTAAAATACCTCAAATCGATGAGACTTGTCCTGAATTGCTGTTGAAATTTTCACAAATGGCTTCTGAGCTGATCTTGATCTTATTCGCTCTTCTCGACTTTGCTTCTCATTTGAATGGTGGGAAAATGATCAAAAATCAAATTTATGTACCCTTCAAAATAGAGTAATTAATGCTTAGTACACTGCCAACTGTCTACACGGCACCTGAAGGGTTTCAACATGACTCGACACCCATTGTATTTCACTTTTCTCAGCTCCTATTGATATTTCGTAGCTCGACATCATCTATCAACTTGGTCGCTGTTAGCAACTCGGTAGCTGAAGACAACTTTGACAGATCTTGTAAAGTTCTCAATTTTGACTTAGCATCTTTGCTTATGCTGATTTATTCTTTGCAATTCTTCTATGTCTTGGGACTGATTTATGATGTAACTTGGTTTATCAATCCCACACACTTATTCTTGCTTAATTTGATGAAGTGTGATCACTTGAACTATTAGGTGAAGTGATCTCTGCACTTGATGTGCTATACTCATCTTTCTTCTTCCATGACTTATTCCTTTTACTTCTGATATGTCCAACATCTATCTTTGCCTTTTCATTGCTGAACTTAGAACTTGATGCCTTTGACCTTGTTGGTGTTAGATTGTGGTGACTGATCAGGAAAGTACTATACATACTTCATAAATAGTGGGGTTCAAAATTTGTTTTTGGGCAGTAGCCGACATGGTAGCCGACATATTATGGCCGACATGTTATAACCCTAAAGCGGTTTAATACTTGTATAAAAGGGCTTCGGGTTGGGTATTTTTTCATAATGTTGTGATGCGAAATTGGTTCTTGCGGCGGTATTGAGCTGTAAGGGATTACAAATTGTAATCAAGTTGTAATCACTAGATTGTAATAAGATCAGACTTGCTGTTTGGTGGACGTAGCCCAGGGATTAGGTGAATCACGTTAAATCTTGGTGCCTTGTGTTCATTTTTGTGTGTTCTATTATTTTTCTGTTATTGGTTATATTTGCATGTAGTTTTTATTTCTGTCCATGGTTTACCCTAACACGTGGTATCAGAGCCTAGTTTTGGCCTGGTCATGGGTTCAAATCTCCCCAGTGCCTTCCCGACCCGTGTAAGCACCTGGTATGCGCGTCGAGGGGGAGATTGTTGGGTGATGCGACATGCTCCCCTACCCACAGGTGGTTAATTATGTGGTGTTCCATGTTCACTAATAGTCATGGCTTTTGGTAGCAAGGTTATCTTTCAGTTATCCTTTGTAGGAAAGTCTCACGGTTAAGTGGGAGTCTCACAGTTGAGTGGGAGCGATGGCAGATGAGGGTAAGTTGAGGGTTGACAGGTTTAATGGGCAGAACTTCTAGTTATGGAAGATGCAAATGGAAGACTATTTATATCAGAAGGATTTATGGAAGCCATTGGAAGGAAAAGCCAAGAATCAGGGAACTATGTCAGAGGTTGAATGGGATCTTTTGGACAGAAAGGCACTCGAAAGCATTCGGTTATGCTTGGCACCATCGATGGCATTTAATATTACAAAAGCAAAGACGACAGAAGATTTGATGAAAACCCTAGTGACACTATATGAAAAGCCCTCCACTTCAAATAAGGTATTTCTCATGAAGTGTTTATTTAATATGAAAATGGCCAAAGGTGGATCTATTGCAGATCATTTAAATGAGTTTAATACTATTACTAGTCAATTATCTTCTGTGGGTATCAATTTTGATGAAGAAATTAGGGCTCTCTTGATTTTGTGTTCTTTGCCTGAAAGCTGGAATGGCTTGGTAATGGCGGTGAGTAATTCTGTTCTTAGATCTAGTACCTTAAAATATGATGATGTGATTGGTGTTATTTTAAGTGAGGAAACTCATAGAAAATCCTCAGGTGGATCTACATCAAGAAGTGCTTTAAATGCACAAAGCAGGGGCAGAATGACTGAAAGAGGAAGTAACTCTAGAAATCGTGGGAAATCAAGAGGAAAGTCAAAGGGGAGGAGGTCTCAATCGAGAGGACCAAATGATTGCTGGTACTGTGGGAAACCAGGGCACAAAAAGAAAGATTGCTGGAATCGAAAGAAAAATGAAGGAGATAAATCAGATGGAGACAAGGAGGCAAATGTGCTAAGTAACAAATCCGAAGAGGATGTTTTGCTTTTGTCTTTAGAGAGTGTTGATGATTCATGGGTTTTAGATTCTGGTGCTTCATTTCATGCTACACCTCATAGAGGTTATTTCATTGATTATGTCCAAGGGGATTTTGGACTTGTTTATTTGGGGGATAATGAACCTTGTCAGATTGTTGGAAAGGGAAAAATTATGATTAAGTTGCAGAATGGGAATCATTGGGTACTACATGAGGTAAGACATGTTCCAAAACTAAGTAGAAATTTAATTTCAACAGGGTGACTCGGTGATGAGGGTTGTGTAGTTACTTTTAATGATAAAAATTGGAAGGTTTCAAAAGGTTCCCTTGTAGTAGCAAAAGGTGTGAAAGTAGGCACCTTATATCTTTGTATAGGTCATATTGTTCCTTCTACTTTGATTGTTTTAGAGAAAAATGAATATTCAGGAACAATTACTGCAGTTGAGCAGGGAGAACAAATAGTTGCTGTAGATTCTGATACCACGCTGTGGCACAATAGACTTGGGCACATGAGTGAGAAAGGTATGAAAGTACTTCATTCAAGGAAAGTTTTACTAGGTCTAAAATGTGTGAATATGGATTTTTGTGAAAGTTGTGTGTATGGAAAATAAAAGAGAGTGAGCTTTGTAAAGACAGGGAAGGAAAACAAAAAGGAGAAATTAGAGCTTGTGCATACAGATGTATGGGGACCAGCCCAGGTATCTTCCCTTGTTGGCTCTCATTATTATGTTACATTTATTGATGACACAACTAGAAAAGTATGGGTTTATTTCCTTAGACAGAAATCTGATGTATTTCAAACTTTTAAGAAATGGAAATGCTTGGTTGAAAATGAGACTGGTAAGACATTAAAATGTCTCAGATCTGATAATGGTGGTGAGTATTGCAGTCATGAATTTGAAGATTATTTCTCCACTAATGGTATTAGTAGACAAAAAACTATTCCAAGGACTCCACAGGAAAATGGAGTGGTTGAACGCATGAACAGGACTATAATGGAGTGCGTAAGGAGCATGAGGTTGAATGCTAGGTTGCCCTTACACATGTGGGCAGAGGCTGTCAATACTGCAGTATATTTGATTAATAGAGGTCTCTCTCCTCCTTTGGGCTATGGTATTCCAGAGGAAGCATGGACTGGTAAGAAGGTGAGTTATTCTTTTCTCAAGACATTCGGTTGTGAAGCTTTTTCTCATATAGACTCTGAAAATAGAACCAAGCTAAAAGCTAAATCAAAGAAATGTGTTTTTTTTGGATATGGCATTAATGAATTTGGTTATAGGCTTTGGGATTTTGAAAATCTTAAAATTATCAGAAGTCGGGATGTCATATTCAATGAGAAAGTGTTGTACAAAGATCTGTTGCAGCAACATGCGAAGAAAGAAGATGATTATATAGTGCTGGATGATACTCCAAAAGCTGATGTTCTAGCCATTCCTCATGATGTGCAACAACTGCAACAACAAATACCACACACACCAGTGAATGTTAGATGGTCAACAAGGCAAATTAGACCTCCACAAAGGTTTTCTCCCTCTTTGTATTCTATTTTACTTATTGATGCTGGTGAACTTGAAAGTTATGATGAAGCTGTGCAGGTGGATACTAAGATTCAGTGGGAGTCTGCAATGAAAGATGAAATGGACTCTTTGCTGAAAAATAAGACATGAGATTTGTGCAAGTTGCCTGCAGGTAAAAAGGCTTTACAGAATAAGTGGGTTTACAGGTTGAAAGAAGAGGAAGGAGGTAAGAAAAGATTTAAGGCCAGGTTAGTTGTAAAAGGATTTGCACAGAAAAAGGAAATTGATTTTGATGAGATATTTTCTCCTGTTGTTAAAATGACTTCTATTCGTACTATTTTAAGTCTTGTGGCTACTGAAGATTTGCATTTAGAGCAGATGGATGTTAAAATAGCCTTTCTTCATGGTGATTTGGATGAAGAAATATATATGGCTCAGCCACAGGGTTTTGAGGTCAAAGGTAAGGAGAACTTAGTGTGCAAATTGAAGAAAAGTTTATATGGCTTGAAGCAAGCACCTCGGAAATGGTATCTGAAATTTGACCATTTTATGCATGAGCATGGATATAATAGGTGTCATTCAGATTACTGTGTTTATTTTAAGAGGTTGGATGATGATAGCTACATTATTTTATGTTTATATGTTGATGATATGCTTGTAGCTGGGTCTAACATGGATCATATTAAGGGGCTAAAACGCCAATTAGCACATGCATTTTCTATGAAGGATTTGGGTCCAGCAAAACAAATCCTTGGTATGAAGATTTGTAGAGATAGGAAGAACAGAACATTGACGCTATCTCAAGCTAATTATGTTGAGAAGGTGTTGCAATGTTTCTCTATGGAGAATGCTAAAGCTGTCAGCACACCTTTACCTGGTCATTTGAAATTGACTAAGGAAATGTGTCCCAAGACACAAGAAGAGGAGGATAAGATGTCCAAGGTACCCTATGCTTCAGCAGTAGGAAGTTTGATGTATGCTATGGTATGCACTAGGCCAGATATTGCACATGTAGTGGGAGTTGTTAGTAGGTATATGAGTCATCCAGGATTTGAGCATTGGAATGCTGTCAAGTGTATTCTCAGATATTTGAGAGGAACATCCAATAAGTGTTTACACTTTGAGGGCTCTAGTACTGATTTAAAGGGCTATTTTGACTCAGATTTGGCTGGGGATATTGATACCAGGCAGAGTACTACAAGTTATGTCTTTACTGTTGGTGGGGCAGCCGTGAGCTGGGTTTCTAGGTTACAGAAGATTAATGCTCTCTCCACTACAGAGGCAGAGTATGTTGCTGCTATAGAGGCAGCCAAGGAGATGACATGGCTTTAGTTCTTCTTGGAAGAATTGGGACATCCTTAGAAGGATAATTATTTTTTCACAGATAGTCAGAGTGCCATTCATCTTGCTAAGAATTCAGCTCTGCATTCTAAGACCAAACACATACAGTTGCGGTACCATTTCATTCGGTCAGTTTTGGAGGATGGACAATTAAAGCTGGAGAAGATACATACCAATAACAATCTAGTAGATATGTTGACAAAGGTTGTAACAAGGGAGAAGCTGAACTCCTCTTTAGCTTCGGTTGGTCTTTTAGACTGAACATGAATAAAAGAACAGTAGAGTCCAGGATGGTTTGATCCAATGGGAGCCCCATGTGGTAGTGGTATTGCTACAGGATCAGTCTCCAAGTGGGAGATTGTTGTTTAGTGTGGAGCCTGATCAGTCCCCAAGTGGGAGATTGTTAGATTGTGGTGACTGATTAGGAAAGTACTGTACATACTTCATAAATAGTGGAAATTTTTTTTGGGCAGTAGCTAATATGGTAGCTGACATATTATGGCCGACATGTTATAACCCTAAAGTAGTTTAATACTTGTATAAAAGGGCTTCAGGTTGGATATTTTTTCATAATGTTGTGATGCGAAATTGGTTCTTGCGGCGGTATTGAGCTGTAAGGGATTACAAATTGTAATCAGGTTGTAATCACTGGATTGTAATAAGATCAGACTTGTTGTTTGGTGGACGTAGCCCAAGGATTGGGTGAACCATGTTAGATCTTGGTGGGTTGTGTTCATTTTTGTGTGTTCTATTATTTTTCTGTTATTGGTTATATTTGCATGTAGTTTTTATTTCTGTCCATGGTTTATCCTAATAGTTGGGCAATTCCTGCTGACATGACCAGTTTTTAAGCAACTGAAACATGTAGTTTGACTCAACCATTTTTTGTAGTTCCCTCTAAAATGTGTTCTTATGCAGTTCTGTGGTATATGTCCATATTCTTCACAATAGTGACAGCTGTACCTGGTGTTGTAATCCCAAAATTCATGATTTGATGTCTTTGCTGGTTGATTTAATGTCCACATAGGCTTTGATCTACATTCAAAATTTCTATGTCCATAATTTTTGCAATTATAACAATGTCCATCAAATCTTGATGTCTTAGTAGTTTTGGTTCTGCATTCATATGCTTGATGACCCTGCTTCTTGCATCTATGCCAATGGTTTATACTTTTAGGTTTATCATGCTGATGGGCATTCTTGCTTCTACATACATTAGATGTATGTCCTTTCTTTCCATAGAAATGACATGTAGGTTTAACATCTTTACCTTTATCACTTCTTTGTTTTGCACTCTTTAATGATTCTCCAACTTTAGTGCTGCTGTATCCAAGTCCTTATGTATCATGGGTTGATCTTGGGGATTTTAGTAATTGCTCAAAATATTTGATGGCTTCACTTGATTTGTTGAGATTCTCTGCCACCTCTCTTTCTCTGTTCAATTCATTCTGCATTTGTTCATTTTTCATCTTCAAAGTAGAGATCTCAATATCTTTCACATTGAGTTCATGATGAAGGTTCATCATCTGGGCAAGTGTATCCATCTACATGTTTGAGATCCTTGTCAATTCAGTACATTTTTCTTCAAGTTTGTTTGCAAGATTTCTTTTGTCATTTTCCATCATGACCTTATCATCAACCGCTCTTTTCTTTTCTTCAGTAATTTCACATATCATTATAGCCTATGATTCATGTTCCATCTTGAGAGATCTTATCTCCTCTGTTTGAGCTTTGTTTTTCTCCATCAGTTCTGCTATTGCTGCATCAAACTCTTTAGTGTCTCTGTTGGAAAATATTTTGGTGGTATCAATCTCTTTGTAGTTTACCTCATTTTCGGCTATGGCTAGATCCTTCCTTTTTTTTAATGAATTTCTCAACTTGTTTCTAAATTCCTCCAAGATATGTAGAGCAAGTTGCACATCTATCACCTAATTTTCAATGATCTTTCCAAGTTTGAAAGCTTCCATCTTTAGATCTTTTCCTCCAAGCTGTTAGGCTTTTCCTTGTGAGAACTTGGATTAGCTCTGATACCAATTGTTGGAATATTCAAATATGGAAAGAGTACTTATGAGAGGGGGGGGTGAATTATAAGTATCACACTTTAGCCAATAAAACTTTTAACTACAAGTAAATTGCATGCATGTAAATACATCAAACAAATATGAAATCAAACACATGCATCAACAACTCATAACATTGGAATTTGGTAACCTAGAAACCCTCCAGGAATAAGAAAGTAAAACTGGGGTGGGGATGGTACCCACAAAAATTACTGCAACAATATAGTTCAACCACTTCTGATGGTCTGCCCTGTTAAAGGCCTGCCCTATTAAAGGCTTTACATTGTATCAATAGTGACCTGGTTAAAGGCTTTTCAAACACTTAACATGAAGTGTCACCTTGTTAAAGGATTTTAATCACCTAATTAAAGGATATGATGAAACAGCTGTTAAGCTAACCTATCACCATAGGATTTTCATTCTAATACAATTGCTAGAAAGTATTAGGTATAATGAACCTAATAGATTACAATCCTTGATTGCTGAATGCAGACACCTTTTCCGCTTTCTCTGATCTTGATCCTTTATGATCTGATAACCCTTGCTTCTAAAAATAGTTTTTCCTTGTGCACCCTTGTATGTCCACTCATATATCTTTACAATGAAATTTTTTCTTCCTTATAAAGACTTCAAGGACTTAGGGTTAGATATGGATCTACGATCCACATTGAATCTCAATTTCCTGCTTAATACTTGTCTTTTACTGATTGGTTGCATGCCTTTTTCATTTTTCTTATTGGCTGCATGTAGATTACATAGGAAAAATAAAAGATTCGATCTCATCATTAAATCCTTCGAAATTTTCCTTATGTCAGCTGCAAAAACTGTTTGCATCATAGTTTGTGCAATTACAAACTCTTATGCTGATATTCTGAGTTACTCGGCTCTTGAAGCATTGCTGATGCTTGGCACATGTTGTTTCTTGGATAGCTCGGTACCTAAACAAAATTGTATCACTCTACACCTACTGTTACTTGGCACTTGTTAACACTCGACACTTGTTAACACTCGACACTTGTTAACGCTTGGCACTTGTTAACACTCGACAGTTGTTGACACTGGGCACTTGTTAACACTCGGCACTTGTTAACACTCGGCACTTGTTACACTCGGCACCTACTATTACTCAGCACTTGATATAGCTCGACATTTCATATTACTCGGCACCTACTCTCTGTTCGACATTATTTAGTGGAAAAATGGTTAAGTGTATTGACACTTGTCAAATTTATTCTTTAAGCTAACAATATACACATTAATTACACCAAATGTTTCTTTCAAAACCATATGTGTAGATATAAACATTAACTACAACATGTCCAATATTTTTGTAGGTATACACATTAATTATACCAAATTTCTCTTTCAAAACCATATGTGTAGATATAAACATTAAGTACAACATGTCCAATTTTTTTGTAGATATACACATTAATCACACCAAATATTTCTTTTAAAACCATATGTGTAGATATAAACATTAACTACAACATGTCCAATATTTTTGTAGATATACACATTAATTACATCAAATTTGTATTTCAAAACTATATGTGTAGATATAAACATTAAGTACAAAATGTCCAATATTTTTTCATATATATATATATATATATATATATATATATAAAATTGGAATCACAATTTGAATATTTTGTGGGCACTTTATCATAAATTTTGGAAAGTTCTAAAGTGGGAATTTAGAGATAAAATTGATCAAATTATCACAATATTGAATGATCAAATTCTCATAATATTAAATGATCAAATTCTCCCTATATTAAATAATCAAATTCTCCCGATATTGAATGATCAAATTCTCCCTATATTCAATCTTATGTTATCCCGTTGGAGTATTGACAAAATATTGCAAGAAACAAATGACGAAGTATTTAGACAAGTACTTAAGGGAAAGGATCTATCAATATCATTTGATGTATGGAAATATATACATAATGTTCGGGAATATGATATTTTTCTTTATATATATATATATATATATACATTAATTACACCAAATGTTTCTTTCAAAATCATATGTGTAGATATAAAAATTAACTACAACCAACTCAATAAGGGTACATGAATAAGCTATTCTCATGAATAAGGATCATGTTATATAATACAAGGGAGTTTGATCAAAATAGGGAGACAATCACTAGATTGTTGTCTAAATTTAAAAAAAATAGGCGATGACAAATGTTATTGTGTCCTTGCAAGTGTTATAATTTCTTAAAGACAAGAAGAATCAAAATCAAAATAGCTAAGAGACATTGTTGGGAGAGTGGTCACATTGAAGGGGGTTTTGATTATCATCCATTGGTAAGTTGTTTTCTATATTATTTTCACAATTAATATACATATGAACCATAGAATGATGGTTTGATTATAATCATTTTTATATGGGTTGATCTCCTTAGGGTAGTATGTGATATGGACCACCACATCTCAAAGGAACATGGAGGAGTGAATATGGAGGAACATGGAGGTGTGAGTATTGAAGGAGAAGATCATGATCCCATGGAAGATGATGATCATGTGCCCAAAAACACATTTGAAGATGATCGTACGAATGCATTGATCCATCACATATTTGGTACTGGTGTTGGTGTTGGTGCTACTGATGATGATGATGATGATGATATTGATGATGATGAGGATGAAATTGAGGCCATCCATGATATACCTCTACTTGAGAAGGAACACACAACCATTTACAAAGCATCCCATTCAACTCTTCTCTTTGATGTATTATTGTTGGTGAATTTGAAGGTTATGAATGGTTTATCCAACATAAAAATGTCACATATGCTGAAGTTTGTGATATATGTCATTATATTCTATAAAAGGTGAAATATGTACCATTAAGATTGTTTATACTAATGACTAATATTTTGTTCTTTAGATTGATAGGTGACTATTTTTTACCACCTTCAAATGTTGTCCCTCACTCGTACTAAGAATTATGTGCCACTATGAAACATATTGTAATGAAGTACTAATCAATAGATGCTTGTCCTCAAGGTCATGTAATTTATCATAAAGAGCATGAAAATGCAATAGAATGCCCTACATGCCATACAAGTAGATATCGAGATGATCAAGTGACAAAAAAGGTGCCTTGCAAGGTTCTTCATTATATCTCCATTATTCCGAGTCTTAAATGATTATTCAAGTGCAATAGCTTGACACAATTTATGGATTACCATGCATGCAATAGAAGTTGAGATGGCATTATTCAAATGCCTGTGGAAGGTTCAACATTTAAGGACATAGAGGAAAAGTGGCCATACTTTAAAGAAGAACCTCAAAATCTTAGGCTTTCTTTGGCAACTAATAGTGTCAATCCATATGGAAAGATGAGATCCATTTACTCAGTCTAGCCTATTTTTGCTATCAACAATAATCTTCCTGCATGGATGTCAATAAAGAGGGAGCACATTATGTTGACAATGATTGTTCTAGGTATTTAATTATTTTATTGTTATCTACATGTAATTATAAGTCTTAGAGTGAAATGACCATAATAATTATCTAATTTTGTTCATTCAACTAGGTAAGTACCAAGTGAAAGATATGAATGTATATATTGCACCTCTTATTGATTAGTTGCTGGTGTTATAGAATGTTTTCACTATGTATGATATTGTTGGACCAATTGGAATTTTAAAAAAAAAATTCCATGCAAAGTTTGTGTAGACAATTCATGATGCCCTAGGGTTGACACATTTTTGTGGTATGTTATGCTAAAATCTAGTTGTATGTGATATTACTAATTCCAAAAATGAACATATTTAATCCAATTGTACCATTATCTTGTAGGTCTTCAAACAAAGGTAAAATTTGCATGTCCAATGTATGGTCCAAAGATGAAATATTACCATTCCAAAAGTTTAAGAAAGTAGGTGTTTGATGAGAATAGGCACTTCCTCCACAAAAAAACATAAGTATCAAAGTGCAGAAAAACATATTTCAATGGGAAAGAAGAGACTACATCAAAGCCACAAAGAATGAAACCTCACATATGGTAGTTGGAATATAATAGAATTCAAGGTTATCAATATTGACCACCTTCCAAAGGGACTACAATGTTATCCTAGAGAATTTACTAGGCTGGCCTACTACGAGTAGCTACAAATTGTGCATTTGTTAAATGCCATACATATTGGAAAGAATGTAATAGAGACATTGCAAAAATTATTGGATGGAAGAAATGACAAAGAAAACCTTGCCAAAATTTGTAGTAACATTCATGATTCCAATCATGCAATGAAAAGTAACATTGAATCAAATAGCAATGGAGATCAGATTAATGCAAGTGCCCTTTCTTGGTTATTAATAGAGCATCAAAGTAATGCCATAAAAGAAGTCATAAACAAATGAGTTTTCCTATAGGATTTGCTACAAATATAAGGAATCTCATAGCAAAGAAAAGTGAATTTGGCCCAGGGTTGAAAACACATAATTGGCATACCTTCATCAAGGTAAGTCAAAATCTTTTTTATTTACAATATATTTGTGAAATTGCATTCAATTTTCATTGTATTATGTTAGAAAATAATGAAATGATTAGTTGACAATTTTTGCAATATGTGCTACCCCTATCGCTCCCAAACAACTTCAACAATAATATCAAATATATGATCTTGGAAAATACATAAGGTAAGCAATGATATTTATTCAATATATCAAACGAGTAATATATTGTAAAGTCTCGTATTTATATGTTTTTATGTCTTGAATCCCTTGCAGGTGGTTTTCATCTAAAGAAATCCATAAAGAAGATATAAAATATTGGAAGAAAAGAATTTGTCTATTATTGTGTGAAATGAAAAAGTGTTTAGCTTAAACTTTTTTCAATGCACAAGAACACTACCTCATACATGAAGTTGAGGAGATTGAGTTGTGTGGACCTATACAGCCTATGTCAATGTGGATGGTTGAGAGACACTTGAAATTTTTGAAGGGTTTGGTTTGACAAAGAGAATTTCCTGAGGGCTCTATGATTGAGGGATATATCTAATACTAGATGATGTTGTACATTACTATATATCTTCCTAAACTTGTAGTATGGATTGCATTTGGGATCTCAACTCCATTAAAAAATTTGAAGGGGAGTAGTTGGTGGGGAAAGGTAGATTTAATAAAGTGAAACTTAATAAATTATGAGATGTTATTGCAATTAATTAATTAATAAACTTCAAAATAAATATGTTCTAAGTCATCTATTTACTTTTGGACAACTGTTAAACAGTGGGATGCAATACATTTGTTAATTGCAAACAAAGATTGAATGGTGGTATGGATTGAACAATGTCAACATTCTGGTCATGGATTAAAATGGGAATCCATGTCTTCATTGGTTAAACAATCTCATTTTTATGGAGATGCCAATGTTGCACAAAAGGAAATAGATTTAGCATATGGTTTAAGAGATCTCTAGGTACTTATATGTTTATTAAACAACCTATGTTTTTGAACTCGTGATGGAATGATTTATACATTTTTGACATTATTGTAATGAAACACCAAAATATTATGTTCTAAAATGGTTATATTTTTCCATCAAAGATTTAGATGATACAAAGAAAACTTGTGATTCTGGGATAAGTGCAGTCTTCTAGGTGATCAATATTTCATCGAGAAATGACTTACATCCTTGAAAATCTCAAAATCAATGGGGCATATAAAAAAAAACTATCATATCAAAACAACTATCATGTTAAAATTAATTTTATATATGAACATATTTAAATATATATAAAAACAACTATCATGTTTGTAAAAATTTGCCTTAGGGAAAAATCACCCAAGACCAAGAAGCTCAATAACTAGCACAATATAGACCAATAGAGTATGATTAGAATAACAATATGATATTCAATTGATGTTATAGTACACTAGGAGTTCTTGAATATAAAGGCCTCTAGAATGCTTCTAGAATGTCTAGGAGTCAGCAATATGATAAGCCTCACAACTAAGCACATGTCCACCAAGAGTGGATTACCCTTCATTACACGTAGGAGTTAGTGTGATGATGAGAGGATAAGCTTACAAAGGTGTTTCACATAAAATTACATTGTATACACCATGTGCTTAATTAAGAGTGCAAACAACTATATTGTCTACATGACAACTCAATTGATTATGCAAACTCCAGTGTTGTAGACACCATGTGCTAAATTAGGGTTGCTTACTCCTATGTTTTCAACATGAAAAATCATATGAGTACACAAAATCCTAGGTGTCTAACTTAAGAAATAATAAAACAATACATTTATCCTAAGTAAACTTAAGTAAAGTGTAAATAATAATTATTTTCACTAACAACCCCCCTTAAGTGCAACTTAGGGGAATGCACTTAAGCTCACAAAAGCTATGATGAAATGCATAATGGGTCCTAGCCACTAGAACATGTTAGGTACTCAAGTAAAAATGCAACGAAATCTCTCTAAAAATGGAGAAAGAGGGAAAACCTCATGGGAAAAACCCTCCCCCAAAAAGAGAGATAAGTAAAATAAGGAAAGATGCATGTATGGATGGAGTAATCAAGACCCCTCCATTATTACATACATCATGCATATACAATAGAGAATCCCTTGATGAAATCCCCCCCTTAGTGAAGTATCTCCAGATGATGAGTGTGTGAAGACAAAAGGAAATCCAATGTCAACAAACAATGTTTCTCCCTTGAGGAAGAAGATACTCCAAGTAAAGGTGCAACTATGCTTCGTACTATGGAGAGGAAGATGGAAGAGGGATCCATATGTAGTATGGTGTGGATGCTACCTCTGAAGTCTACTCATATATTGACAAGTCCTTGATGAATGTAGATGCCATGAACTAATCTAGTGGATGCCCAAAAGATGGTGGCAAACAAGGTAACATGTCCATGTATGAACCTGAATCAACTTCCAAAGATGATGAAGCATCCAGATAGGAAGATAATGGAGGAGAAGTAATGTCACCTTCCCTTAATGGTATATGTACACCCATGAAAGAAGTTGCACCATGAAAGTTGAATGATGTTTCTCCTTGTAGGAAGAAATGGTGCCATAGGTGTAGTAGAGAACACTCCCCAATTGAGAGGAAGAATCCTTAGAAAATATGATGTCTAAGGAAACTGGAAGACAATCTACAAAGAGTGATATGACTCCTCATAAGTGAAAGAGTCCTTCTTCATCTGCTATGAAGAAATGTCCACAATCAAGTTAGTTTCAAAAGAAAACTCAAGCGATTGAGGGTTAGAGTGTGCCCTCACGATGAGTGAAGAAGTCTCCTCAATAAAGAGAAGATTGATGTCATTGATGATGTCTCCCACATCTTCAATGTGAGACTCCATGAACAACCCTATAATGTCTAGAAGGAAGTCATCCCATAGAGGTGACGTAGAAAGACATGGTATATCTTGTTGCATTGAATAAGGAGCATTTGTGGCTAGAATTGGATCAGCACAATCAACAGGAGTATCAGGATGTGTGATCTCATTTGGAGTTGAAAGTACTATAATTGGAGTGACTAAAGATAGAATGTCTTCTAGAAATGGAGGAGTTGTGGAATCTCCATATGCTTTCCAAAGACCTATCCAAATGTCATAAGGATGATTGAACTTGTTAATGATTTCAAAGCAATATCTATTAACACTAAAATAAATGACATCTAGAATTATTTTAATAGGTGGCAAATCAAAGGATGAGAGCAGTTCTTTGGAGCATAGATAAGGAAATACTTCCTTATTCTCTCTTCTTAGATGATCAATTATCAAGACACTCCATTACTGATAGTTCTTCTTTGTCAACCTTGGTCTAATACCAAACTAACATGTGAGACAAAACTCCATGATATCAATTTATGCATGCACCCCCCAAAATACAAAAATAATCAATCAACCCCCCCTAATGCATGATTTGGCACTTTATACTTAGTGCGATTACAATAACCACTTACCAATTTTGGCTTTAGTGGATTTTTGATTTTTCTATTTATAACCTCCTTTTATAGTTCAAATCTGGAACTTTACAATGTAGCTCAGAATTACAACAATTTTGAAGCAATACAACACAAAGAATGGACCTAGTTCTGAAAGTGGTATTTTTGTCCACACAAGCCTATAATCTAATTGCATATCTAGAAAATAGACAAAAAATTATTCACTTTAAAAAAAAATGAAACTTTATTATGTGTCTAGATGAGCTCGTACAAAGCATTTGAAGTTGCAAAATGTAGGATTGAATAGGTATAGTCACCAAAAACTATAGTTTCTAAAAAATTCATGCACCAAAACTAGAAAATAATAGCACCACTAAATCTTTTAGGAAATTTTAGCCAAAATCAAAAAAATTGCACTTTATTTGGAGTCTAGATGACTAAGATATGGCCTCCCAAAGTCAAATTGTCTTGACTAAAATATGGCCTCCCAAATTCGGACTGTCAAATAAAAACTAAATTTGAAGAGAGGTCTGATCAACAAACTGTGAAATTAAATTTGACATTTAAATGACTATCATGATAGTGCAATTTAGCCTATGAATATGGTCAAATGACCATCAATCTTAATGTAGCAATTTGATGATGTCAACAAAAAAAAATCCTCACTGACATGGTAGATGACTAGTTTTACAAACCATAAAAACTACTATGTGGTAGAAATGACATGGTGTACATCTGCTGAGTTAAGTTGACATGTTAGATGTCTTGGCTTGACATTTGGCAGATCGCAAGAGCTAGCAAGGTGTTTGTAGAGGTGGTAGTTGACATGTGGGGCCATTGTTGTGCTATGTAGAGGGGTACTTGTATCTCTGGGTGTCAACAGGGTGAACATGTGGAGAGCACGTCAACAAATGGCTAGAGATTCAGAGCATCACGTGGTGCCTTTAGATGTGCACCATGTGGAGTGAGTTGCTGATGGGTGTATGTTTGGTGGCCATGAAACTCATTAGGAAATAGAATGTGTAGCTGGGTGGTGTGGGATAATTATCCCACATGCACCTTGTGAACAATTATTGAAGGTTTAAAAATAAAGCCCATTGGGGTTAGAAACAAAGAAGGCCATCAAGGGTTTGTTTATTCACCGAGTGTGTGGAAATTCCACCATGTAAGTAGTGCATTGGCCAAAATTTGTGTGACCGCCCAGTTGAAATATGCTAAGAATTATAATGCATATTATGAAATATCAGAGAATATTCCTTGTGGGAGCCAGGATTTCACCACCTGATACTTGCAAATTTTTTTTCTCTGCTGGCTTGATAGGCTAGAATTTTTTTGAAAATACAAATTTAAAAAATTCAAAAATTGGAGAATAAAAATTGTAGAGAATATAGATCTGATATTAAATTAAATAGATCTAAAAATGACCATACCGAATTTGCAAATTGGGCTTTTAGGTGTTGATTTGTAAAAAATGTTTGCCTCAAATTTGACAAAGACCTAATATAGGCAAATTTATAGTCAAATTTCATCGAATCAACACTTTGGATGTAATGGTGAGGTCCACTTTGGCTCTACATACTTCCAATAGATGCGGATACTCCAGATTTGAATCGAGGTGTCCTCAGAGAGGTGAAGCAAGAATGGTCTCTAATTGCTATGAAATGATGCCTCTATGGCTTTGATACAATGTAAGAATTTTCCTTGGGGAAAAATCACCTAAGACCAAGAAGCTCAATAACTAGCACAAAATAGACCAACATATATAATCAAAATGACAATATGATATTCAATTGATGTTATAGTACACTAAGAGTGCTTGAATATAAAGGCCTCTAGAATGCTTCTAGAATGTCTAGGAGTTAGCAATATGATAAGCCTCATAACTAAGCACATGTCCACTGAGAGTGGATTATCCTCTATTATGCATAGGAGTTAGTGAGATGATGAGAGGATAAGACTACAAAGGTGTGTCACCTAAAATTATATCAGACACCATGTGCTTAATTAAGAGTGCAAACAACTATGTTTTCTACATGACAACTCAGTTGATTATGCAAACTCCAGTGTTGTAGACACCATGTGCTAAATTAGAGTTGCTTACTCATGTGTTGTCAACATGAAAACTTATATGAGTACGCAAACTCCTAGTTTTCTAACCTAACAAATAATAAATTAATACATTTATCCTAAGTGTAAATAATAATTATTTACACTAACAATATTGACATCCATTCTTGTATATAGGGGTGCAAAAGAACATGACCATTGGAAGGCCTGCATTAGATAAATACTTTGTACGTAGGTGCTTGTCTTTATGTCTTCTCTCTATAGATTGAATTTGTTTATTTTTGCTAGCTTTTTAAAGGATTTTGACTGAATTTTCATATAGATTATGGTAAGCATGGAAGTACAACATTCTAATAATTTAAAAAATTTTAGTCCTTGGGATACCACTTTCTCCATTGGCTAGGTACTGAAATAAGAGTTCTACATTTTGATTAATTTTTGTGATCTGATTTCAATTAACCTTTGTTGAATATTAGTTTAATCTATGTTCTGTTCAATGAACCTTGTCACAACATACTAATTCAAAGATGAAATATACATGCTTGTAGAGTTCAAATCTTAGCAACCATAGGGATAGCCACAACAACAAAAGTTGTGACCAAAAGAGGAACCTCCAAGCAAGAGACGAGCAAGGAAGACACACATACCCCATTGAAACACTAATAGGAAGAGTGGATATAACATCATAAGGACCAAGTAAAGGAGCTTTGGTGTCACCATCAACAACAAAAAGAGGAACTCGAACCATGATTGAAGCAATTGGAACATGAGTGTGCTACTAATTTTGACAATATTCAATGCATATATATGATCTAAGCATGAGAAATGAACACCTACAACCAACTGGCATTTTTACAAACAGTTGGTATGCAAACTAACTAGCTGATAAATAATGATATTAAATTGCTTAAATGGCACCAACAACTATTATCTTCTTAACTGCAATGAAAATTACAATGCTCATGAAATATGGCCAAGACTTTGGCATTTACATGGATTACAAAATGATAATGCTGGTATAATGCAAACTTACAACTGAAAGCATATAACATCCTAAAAAAAAATACTAACAAAGAACCTGGTTGTAGATGGCTATAATAATTTTCTTCTATGCTGCCCCTTCTACTTTGCTTTTTCGAACTGCTTTTTCGGCCTGCTTTTTGGTACCCACTTTTTCAGCCTGCTTTTTTGGTTCTGCTTTTTTCGGACAGCTTTTTCGTACCCGCTTTTTTCAGCCTGCTTTTTTGGACTGCTACTATGTTGAATCTCAAGACCATATCTTTCAATGGCGTCAAGATTTCCATCTTGAAGAGCTTTCATTCTCCAAACTATTAAGACATAATCTCCAGCAAATTTTCTAATTTTTTTGATATTTCCAAGCGTGCCTAAAAGAAGCTCTTCCATTTCTTTTATAGTGTTCTCACAAGGGCTCAATCCTTTGTTTTCTCAATGTGGGATAAAACATCACTCCCTTTTATGTAACTTATGTCTCCAATGTGTTATAAAATAAAGGGGACTCTTTTAATTTAAATATTTCCCACAAACTATAGTCTATGCATTAATAAAGTTAAATATTTAAATTTAACTTTATAAAATAGCTTTATCAATGCATAACAAATTTTATCAATGATAAACAAGTCTTCTTGCCGATTTTAAACAATTACCATCGACATACCGCTGCCACTGGATGTCCGACCATATCCAAGATGACTTACTATAAATAGTAAGTATGCCCAAAGTTGCCTCAAAACCCCTCAGAAAGACTTGCAACTGAAACTATCTAGGCCAAATGGCCTCTAAGTCCCTTTAATGTCCTGGTTAGCCTACGAGATTGTGGGGAAATAGGCTAACGACAACATCATACTATGAATGCTGAAAAGGGGACATTACAACTTCAGAAGGAGGAAATTTGTGCCACATGAATGAAGCTACACCATGTTGAAAGGACCTTATAAAAGTAATGTTAAGCAATAAAAAGGCATTTTAAATGCCTTGGTTGATGTGTAGATAAGAAAATACAACACAATATCTCATCATGTGTCAAGACATTAGATATAATAAACATTGAGTAATACCACAATAAAAACATCTGAAGAACATGATAAAAAATAATAATTTGTTCTTCTTTGTTAGAAATGCATTTTACTATGTTGATCACATGTCTACATTGTCTAGTGTAGGTCATGCAATTTCCTCTTTGGCCCCTCTCAAGGAGATTGTGTTTGACATTCTTCTAAGTTGTTTGATTGATATTGCTTCTACTCAAGCATTTCACAGATAGTGTTACATTTCCATTTCCTTTTTATATTACTATAGATAAGAAGCCCAAAATCATGATTATTTCTCTATGTAGGAAGCCATGGATTCAACATACATTCTATGTGCAACATTAGTTTATTAAGGACTTGACGTGAAAATAGGTAGACCACTACCAAAAGGCCACTTGGAAATATTTTGAAATATTTGGAAGGAGGATGAGGAAGAGAATAGTGAGGAGAATACAGAGATGGGTAATCTTGGTGATGAGGGAAACTAGAGTGACCATTTGAAAGAAGTAAGGGATGATAAAGAGGAGATGGAGTAGGCTAAGGAGGACCTTGTAAATATGAGGGAGGAGGAATAGACTGAAAAGGTGGCTTCTCCTACTAGAGAAGATGTGGAGAAGGATAAAATTGGCTCACCTCATAGAGATACTATGCTCTCCTTTTTGCACACTGCAAAACTAAAAGCTGATACTATGCTGTAAGCTAATTCATGGATGTATAATGAGTTAATGAGTCTCAAAAATAAAGTGGAAAATATGCAAAAAAATTAGTATATGGACCTAGTTAAGCTTAGTCAGATGGAAATTCAGTGGGGAAACATACTAGACAAACTCAAAGACTATGAACAAAACCTTCGGCTACTTATCAAGGAAAGTGGTAACAAAATGGAACGGGTTACCTTTAGTATTTGTGCTATTGCTGCAAGTCTAGGAAAGCATACCAATGAAGAAATTATGTTGCCAAGGGGTCCTAGTAAGAGAACTAGGCAAAGTTTCAAGAAGAAAGCTATGGAGGCTGCTAGTGGTTCGGTTGTCGATTCCATTCAAGGTACTATAGAGATTGGTAAAGAAGTGGTCAAAATGATCAAAGAGCTTCAATAACAGCTTTTACTAGTCTTTGGTCTCTGGTTTTTTTTCTTGTCCTAGTCTTATTTACTGGTCTTGGTAAATGGTTTCTATTTTTGGTAGTGATATCTAGTTTTTTATCAGTTGTTTAAACTAGGTTCTAGATCCTTGTAAAACCTGGGTTCATTTTTTGAATATTTTCTATGGTTTTAGGTCCCTATAAAACCTAATTTTGATACTGCTTAAGCAATAGGTTTCAGGCCCTTGTAAAACCTGGTTGTGCTTCATGTTTTATCTTCTCTTCTTTTGTTAAAGGGTTTCGGGGTCCCTTTAAAACCTATTTTTACCGTAATCTAAAACAAATGTTTTTTAAAAATATCATCAAGTTGTCACAATTGTGATGACATGGTCTGATAGAACACGATTGGACCGTCACATATCCATCATATTTGCAATGGATAACATGACAAATAGTTATCGCACCCATGACACTAATGTTGCATACCATCACACTTATGATAGACATTCTAATGCATGATTGTCGACCATAGAGAATGGACATCACTATTGTAATAGTATAGTGAAACTATAAGATGTCATGATTGTGATGAGCCTATTACAATTACAACAATGTGAGGGTGACCTCTTGACCTTTCCTTCTACCAAATTATGATGAATTTTTTGATCGTAATTATGATAGATGAGCTTGCCATTGCAATTTGCGATCAAAAGTTTGATGCCTATCTGAAGGGAGCCAATTCTTGGTATTGTCACTTGGGTGATAGTTAGTTGTTATAATTGCAACATCCTATCATCACAATTTGGGTCCAAATGTAGTAGTGTGACACGTTGCTAGTGGTTTTCCCCAAATTTGGTTTCCACATTAAATCCTAGTGAAAAATTTATGTGGAATTTTTTGATAAGAAAAATAGGTTTTACAGGGACCCTAAAACCCAATAGTTATAACAAAAGCCAAGGTTGATAATAAGTAGTTAAAGCCCACCCAAACATAGACAAGTCACAAGGCTGATAATAAGCATGAAAGTCCAGCCAAACAAAAAGGTTGATTCAACTTACATCCAAAAAGCCAGAACAAGAAAAAGACAACTTGGAAAAAAACAACAATAAACTAACCGCAAAAGATAGAAAAAAATAAGCCATGATTACTCTTTTGTCTTTCACTCGAGCTCCTGCATCATCTGAGCTACTTCATAGACTTTATGAGTCTCCTCAACCATCTACTCCTAACTCTTCTGGGCTTCCCAGTCTAGGCTACTAAAAATAATTTCTATTATTGCATCCTCTTCCACCTTGACTCTTTCTCTGTCCTGGTCCTCACTCTCATCTAGTAGACCTTTGGCTTTTAACATTCCAGTAAGGGATAGAATGTTATCATTGATAGAAGTAAGGATGGAGATAATTTGATTCACCAGGTTATGATTATAGTTTTCTCAGTTTAGGATTCTTTTCTCAGCTAAACTGATTTGATCTTCTTTATTCTTATAATTTCCTAGATTTGGCTCCTTCCTATTGTTTTCCATTTGGCCAAATTTTTCCTTAACCTCTTCCAATTCATGGTAAAGCTATTTGATTGATCTAATGTCATTGATCATGGTATTTTGAGTATTATTAAACAAATTCATGCCTGTTTCCCTAGCATTATCTATTATTGCCACCATAGTTGGATCAATGAGTTCTTCAAACTAGAGCTGGCCCTATTTTTCTTCTAGGATTTGGGGATTCATTGTCTCTCTGACAATCCCCATCTTGGATGTTCAAACATTGAAATTTCTCCATGCATTTCACCTATCCTTAATAATAAATTCTCCACCCTCTCCTCCAATTTTCTCCTTCTCCTACTCCTGGGGATGAATAGGGGAAAGAGGAATTGCTGAGATATGTAGCCTTGACCCCAAAACCCCCTCAACATCCATCTATTTTTCTAGAGGAAAATTTTTCCTCCCCCTCTGAGCTGATACTTTGAATATCCTCCAAATTAGAGAAAAAACTAGAGCTTCTTGAGTCATCAAAGGCATCTATACTAGGCTAAGGAGATTTTCTTAAAGTCTGGGCTTTAAAATGCTCATAAATTAATAGCAATAATCCCTCATGTAGGGTTGGATTCACAGAGGGTTTTTTCTTGAATCCCAAGATAGCCTTGCTCATAGAAGTAAATAAATAAAAGGGGAAAGAAATATTGATGCTATGGAAAAAATGTTTGAGAAAAACAAAGTGATGAGTTCTCACCCAGTCAAATCTAGTATCTAATGAAATATACTCTATAATAGATTGCAAAACTTACCTCCAAAGTTTTTTGATGGAATCCATTTCATAGTACATTTTGCATTTTACCAGATCATTCCTCTCCTCTATTGTCTTTGCAAAATCCTTGACCACATTCGCCATTAGCTTCTTGTCTCTATAAAATTTGTAGCCATCCACTTTTCAGACACAAGAGCAATGACTTCCTCTGTAATCTGAAATGACACTCCATTCACTTTAACTCTCCCATCCTTCCAAGAGTTGACCATACCATCAGTTACATCTAGGTCAAAGGCATGGAGTTTAGCACTGTAATTTTCTATACCTCCCTTCTCCAATTTCTCCCATACTTTTTCACTTTCTTTCCATTTTTTTGCTTCTCCCATAGCTTCCTTCCTAGTCTGTTCCCCCACCATTTTTGCACTCTCCACCCCTACAATTCTCATAAATTCCAACCTCTAAAAACCCTTCTCGACTTGAAACCTTTGGTTTTTGATTCTCTATATATAACCAATATATTTTTTTATACTCCAAGAAAAAAGGTGGATGAAAATATTGACCCACAAAACATGTCGATATGACATTGATAACCTCACCTCCTGACTACATTTTCTATAAATGCCATTATTACAATAACTCACACCCTAGCTTCCATTAATTAACATTATTAAATAAGATCTCCATGTACCTCCCTAAATTTTTTTTAGTTTGATAAGACTCCTTGCTTTTGCCAAAATATTACTGCCCGAATTCCAAGTCATCACCTTGTCTTGCCTGACTGCTTTGTTGGCTAACCAGTCTGCAATGGGAATAACTTACCTATAAACATGGGTGATGTGGACACATTCAAAATTTTGAAGGGTATTTTGAGTCTCTTCAATTAAATTAGCAATGGACCATGAAGGTTGAGTGATTCCTTTAATACATCTTATAATGTTATTAGAATCCTCCTCTAATCATAATTTTTTAATCCCCATGTCAAAGGCCATTTTAACTATATGGCAAGCAACATTGGCTTTTGCAAAATGGTTACTTTGAAAACCCAATGGATGAGAAAAATTTGCCAACCTTTCACCATAACTATTTCTTATGATTCCTCCACAACTCAAAGTCTAGGGTTACCTTTTGATGTACCATCAAAATTTTCTTTTTTCCATCCCTCAGGAGGGATCAATCATTTCACTTCCTATATTTTTTTCCTCTTGTCCTTTTCTTTCTCCTTCTTAATACCACCTTTTTCAATATCTCCCCCCTTCCTTACCTCATAGTTTTCCTTTATGTTTCTATAAATGTTCTCTCCTAGAACATAAGCAGATTCCTCTTTGTCTCTAAAAATTCTATTGTTTCTTTCCTTTCGGATTCCCCAACAAAAATGAGGCAAAGTCTAGGTACTTAAATCCAACAAGTCTGTACCTTTGAACATACTTATCCAATGGAAAAAGAAATCTAGAAGATTACCTAGTTTGCACCACCAGCTTACCCCAAATTTTTTAGTTATGTTATCCTAGACCTCCCTTGAGAAAGGACAATGTATAAACATATGGTTGATCGATTCCATCTAATTTTAACAAAGGATACACCTATTTGGCATAATATGACCTCTTTTTCTTAAATTATCCTATGTAAGAATTTTGTCTTGCAAGGCCAGCCAGTAAAAAATATTGATCTTTGGGGTAAGACCAGGTAACCATGCTTTCACCCAAGGGGGTTTCTCATTTAGGCTCCAAAGAGAATTGTAGCCTAAAGCTACCAAGTAACAAACATTAGGAATTTCACCCCATATAACTTCATCCCTCTTGTTACTAATAACCATAGAATTTAGCATAGTCGTGATCAACTTGAGATCCTTAGAGATGAAAGACAAGTCTTTTCATCCCTGGTCAGTTCTATAATCACTAACTTTCAAACCAAATTGCCTAATGCAATCATTAGCCTAGATTTCAAAAGTAGGATTATTAATAAGAGATCCTAAGCAACAACTAATGATTAGTCTAGAAGAGAATATCCTCCCCATTCCCTACTTTCCAAATTACCTTAGCCTTTGCCAGCTCTCTTGCTTTAAGAATACCATTCCAAATAATAGACCCACTCAAGATGTCCTCATTGTTTAGCAAAAATTGGATTGAAGGTCTTCTAATATACTTATTAGCAAAGATATCTCTCCATTCCCCAGTACTATTAAAGATGCACCAGATCTATTTGGCTAGGAGAGCCATATTGTGATGCTTAAGTTTTTTGATACCCAATCCACCATAGCACTTTGGAAGATAGACATTATTCCATGCCATAAGGGGATATCTATTCTACCCTTCAAGACCTGACCATAAAAAATCCCTTTGAATATTTTCCATTTTCTCTGCAAATTTAATTGGAATCCCAAAAAGGATCAAGGCATACATTGGGAGGTTCTGAAGAGTAGATTTAACCAAAAGGCATTTGCCTGCTTGACTAAGAGAAGCCACTTTCCAACCCACTAACTTCTTATTGAACCTGTCAATGATCCCATTCTAGAATGAATTAGGAGGCTTAGCACCTAAAGGGAGGAGAAGGAAGCTTTCCCACTCCACATCCAAGGGTCCTTGCATTTTTCCTCTACTTTTCCTCTGGAGTATTAATAAAGAAAACCAATTTTTTTTCCCAATTAATAAGTTGTCCAGATCCTCTAGTGTACAAATCTAGAATCTTCTTCATAACTTTAGCCTCCTTGACTGAAGCTTCCCCTCCTATTATTGTATCATCCACAAACTACTAATGGGAAAAATGATCACTCCTAGAAGATGGTTTAAACCCTTTTAGCCTTCCTACTTGTTTGTTCTTCTCAATTAACCTTCCAATACATTCCACCAAAATAATGAACAAAATAGGCAAGAGGGGGCCCCTATCTAAGCCCTCTCGTAGGTTTGAAAAAATTAGAAGGAGCACCATTAATTAAAATAGCAAGAGAAGTAGAAATTAGCTAAGATATAAGCTTACAAAATTTCTGATCAAAGCCAAAAGCCTGGAGCACCAAACCAAGGAAAGTCTAGTCAACCCGATCATACGCTTTTGAAAGATCCAATTTGAGAAGCATTCCATCTCTCTTTCTAGCTTCCATTAAATGGATAACTTCATGCACCATCATGATCGAATCCAAAATCTATCTTCTAGGGACAAATCCCATTTGTTTCTAAGATATGACCAAAGGAAGAATTCTAATCATTCTAGAGGTTAGCACCTTTGAGATAATCTTGTAGAAAGAATTACACAGGCTGATTGGCCTAAATTTATCTAAAGAGTCAACCCTAGGAATTTTAGGAATGAGGAACAAAAAAGTAGAATTAATCTCTTTTAGAATACTTCTAGCTCCAAAGAATTCTTGAACAACCTTCATAACATCTTCCATAACCACTTGCTAGTAAATTTGGAAGAAGGTAGGAAATCTATCTGGGCTTAGGAACTTATCCACTGGTAAGGAAAAAAGAGCTTCTCTAACTTCTTGATCATTTTTTATAGCCCTTAACATTTTATTGTGATGGGGTTGAATAATTTGTGAAATACATGAGACAATTTCAGTCTGATCCAACTTCGATAACAAGGGGTCCCAAGATAGAAGAGAGGAGAAATAGGAAACAATCTTAGCAAAAATTTCATTCTCTTTTATCAACATATCTTTCCCCATTTTTAAAATATAAATTATGTTATTAGCTCTATGCTATAGAGTAGAAATGTGGAAAAACCTTGTATTCTAATCCCCCTCTTTCAACTAGTTAATTCTAGATCTTTGCTTCCAAAACTTCTCTTCCTTACTTATAATATTATGCAAGTCAGATAGAATAGACAACTCAACATTTCTTTTCAAATCATTGTACCCTTCTTTTTGAATAATATTCTGAATTGAGGTGAGTTTGATAGATAGATAATCTTTATCATGAAAAATATGACCAAAATCCATCTTATTCCAAACTTTTATCATTCTCTTCACATTACTCAACTTCTTCGCTACTCTAAACATGATAGTACCTTCCACTTCTATCCCCCACCAGTTATAAACCTTAATCATTAAATCAGGATGTGAAGTCCACATCTTTTCAAATTGAAAAGGGAAGTTCTTTCTTGGTTCTATAGAGACAACCAAGAGAGATATAGGGGAGTGATCCAAGCCAACTCTAGGAAGCAGAGACAACTTATAGGAAAAAGACTGCAACTGGTCTAGAGAGATAAGAGCTCTATCGAACCAAATCTGAATACACTCCATTCCAATTCTTTTATTTGACCAAGTAAAAGCTCCTCTCGACAGATCCAAGTCCAAATAAGCCAAGATATTTATGAAATTAGAGAGGTCCATTTTACTTTCCTAGTTAGGCACCAAACCTCCCTTCTTCTCCTCATCCACTAATGGAGTATTAAAGTTCCCCATAATAATCCCTTTTTTTGTACTACCAGTTTGAACCAAATCACAAAATTTGGACCAATAATTATTCCTCTCCCTTTTGGAATTTGGAGCATAAACATTCAAAAGGAACCAAAAATCATTGGAATACATATGGAATACTTAACAAAAAAGGATGTTACCATCATTATACAAAGTAGTGAATCTAAACTACTTATTATTGAAAAGGGTTAGCAATCCTCTAGATGCTCCTGTAGAATCTGAGGCTTCCCCACTCATGTTATTACTAAAATATATTTTACCCAAACTCACTTTCTTCATCTTAGTTTCTTGTATCATCAGAATATCAAGTCTTTGATCTCTAATCATATTCCTAATGATTTTTTGCTTATGGGCTCCATTAAGGCCCCTTATATTCCAAGAGATTATCTTTATTTAAAACTAGGGGAACACTCTAGAAGATTTCTTTGGCTCCCATTCACCAAACTTCTTCTGGTCTCATCTTCTTTGACTTGGCTAGCATGTCTCCTTCCTCTCAATCTTGACCTTACACCCAAGTCTGGTTTAGTATGACTCCTGGTCTCAGTTGGTGAAATCGGGGAGGGTTCTTGATTGCTTTTGTTTTTAGGCTTTGGAGATAATGATTTTTCCCTCTCTAATCCCTTTTCCAAATTGAATGAAACATTTGGGTCCTTCTTAGGAGATGAGGGGAGATCCAAGACATCCTCTTATTTTTCCCTCACTAACTCCCCTTCAAAAGATACTTGTTCCCCCACTTCTTGCATTTGAGCATCTGACACCATTATATCCTAGAGTTGGCTTTCCACCTCTATCCTAGTCTCCTTCCTCATTACTTGAGTAGCAACTGCTCCATTTTCCCCCTTAGCTTTTGAAAATCCAAGATTAGCCTCCCCTTCTAAGAATCTAGGATTTATTGTTAGAACTTCCTCCTCTCTAAGAGATGAAACAACTATCTCATCTTCCTTTGAGTCTCGAAGAACTGTCTCTTTTTCTCCATCAATAGAGACTTCCACTATCTTTTTTGGTTCTTCCACTATCCTTGCTAGTTCTATAATCCCATTAATCTTTAGTGCTAGTTTAGCCAGTACATTAATCTTTGGTCTAGACTGGACATCCTTTGTGTTGGCTAGTTTATTCCCTTCTTTGATAGGAGCATTTAACACCTTAGCCTTCTAGCCACCCTTGATGTCCTTCCTTTTCTAGATCTTTTTCTCCTTTCCTTGGGAAGAAGATGGGATCTTTGTCTTTTCAACTTTAACCTTTGGACATTAATTTGCCTTATGTCTAGATTTTAGATAGTAAAAACAAGCAAAAGGGATACTTTCATAAAGGAGTTGCTGAGTATGTGTTCCTAGCTTAGAGTGAAAGCTCACAACTTCTGGCATGTCATCCGCTTCCTTGACATTGATACATATCCTTGCATACGTTAGTCTGCTTCTAGAAGCTATTAATGGATCTATTGACAAAAGTTCCCCAAAGGAGTTTTCTACTCCCACAAACACATCCTCATTCTAGAATTCCAAGGGTAGCTTTGGAAGTCTGACCCAAACCAGTGCTTGCACAAAGAATGATTCATTCAAATCCAACTTCGATGACCATTTTTGAAGCACAAGGGTAGACCGACCAATACTCCAAGGTCCTTCACACAAGATATTATACAAGTCCTCTTTACAAGTAAAATCAAAAGATGGGAATCCTTTTGCCATAGCCATAACATTGAACTATCCTTTAAGATTCCATTTCTTTTGAGTGAAAGTCCTCTATGTTCAGCCTTTTCCCAATAAAATTTCCCACCAAAGTGGAAGCCATTGAGGCAATACTAAGGTCTACCAACTCATCCAAAATAGCAATCGCACAAGACCCCTTATCCAAGCTAGAAAGAATCTTAACTGGAGGGAAGGAAGAATTACTAGAGGGTTTACCACTAAAAAGAGACAACCATTTCATCAGAAACCTAGATCGGTCCACCTTGGGTAGCAAAATAGATTTGTTTGGACCTCTGCTCTTATCATGTGGGTCCCCATCTCCATCTCCATTCTCCATTTCATCTCCAATCTTTTTAGTCCCTTGAAACTGCACAAACCCCTCCTTTATTCTTGTTTTTGGTTTCCTCCTCCCTATGGAATCTCACCCAGGGCAGGTTTCAAATTTTGAAAAGGTGCGCTACCCCATCCTTTCCCCTATTCACTCCCACTACCACTCACCATAAAACTTATGTGGATGTTATTATCATGTTTTACTGATTAATTTTTACATCATGCAAGTTTTTTATTTTAGAACAATGGGCAACTAGCTAATGTTACTAAAAGTCTATAGTAGAGACGAAGAAATGGAATGATAAGATTTGAAGTTGTTTAAGTGTTTGTCTATTCAATTGGTAAATTTGGACCTTGGATAACTAATTCATGCCCCCTCTTAGTTATTTTAAATATTCTAACAACTTCTTGTGGGCTATAGGAAAAATGATGGTGTTTACAAATAAAGGAATATAATATCAGTTTTTTACATTTTAATTGTTACTTATGCTAGATTTTGATGCATGTTTCAGGGAATCTAGTTTGGAATAATTTATGGCCTTTCTATATAATTATTTTACTATTCCAATTTACAACATGTATAGACTAAGAATAAGAAGTAAGTAACTCCAAGTTTACTATTATGAAGAGTTGACTTAAAAAGTGCAACATTTTTTGTTTTTATGAAAAAAGAAGACATAGATTGCATCCATTTCTTTTTAAATAATTATGATGCATGTTATTCAGATAGTATTATATGAATGCAAATTATAAGTGAAGCAAAGGAATATGTGGAAAACTTACCATGAACATACATGCTTTCTTTGAATGTAGCAGACTATTTTCTGTAATACACAAGAATGGACATCAAAAGCACATACAAAATGTGATGAATGTTATAAATATTAGACTAATCTCAAATTTCATTTGGGGTTGAATTTTATCTACATGATTTAACCATTTTGATATGATATTGCACATTATGTATGCCACTGGAAAGTTCATTTCCACATGCACATAACATCTAGACCAACAGAGTGTTATTAATTCTACTATCTTTCTCTGTACAATATATTGACTTGGCATTGAATATGAATTCTTGCTTTGAATATCATGCATGGATGTAAAAATAAACCAACTTTATTATTTACTCAAATGAATGTTGGTTGTATTATGGATAGGCACAAAATGGAAGAGAAAAAGTATATGCATCATCATTACCGACAATTCCTGATCATATAATAAATGTATGAGCTTTTTTATTCTTCTTTTAAGAGAAAGCTGATTTTGGGGAAATTCTTAATTAAGTATTGTGAGATAAAAGACATGGAAAAAAGCATCTTACGAAAAACATTTTCCTATTTCTAAGATGATCTAATTCTAGGAAAAATAATTGTTGCACTATCACATAACACTCTAAACTTATTGCCATGAATATTTTTCATTAAACGAGATGATAAAAATTAAAAACCTTGATGCTAATAAGTTCTACTAACAATTTTCAAGCTCTTGAGAAAATAAAATTAATTTTGGTTAAAAAGTTGGATAGAGCTGCAAAAAGTGGCCCCATTTTTGAAGATTAGTCACTTGCAAGGGAATAGCTAGTACTTTTGTTGGGTATTAGAGATTGGTCATTTGCAAACCAATATCAAACACTTTTGTTGCATATTAAGAAAAAATACCTTAATTCACTTCTTAAATGATGATTAAATTCAAATCAATGTTTACAAGAACCATGCAATTCTTCTCTAATGTGTTGTTGAGAACATTATTTTTCTTGAGAATCAATTGTAACATCTTAGGTTTTTTTGTCTAGTGTTATTATTTTGTAACTTATATTTTTTTGTATATTTTTGCTTCTGTGTTTTAAACTGCCCTTTTGTGGTATGATGCATAACACCTAGTAAGATGGATATGAACTTCCATCCATTTTTTGGTTTCCCTTTGTTGGGCTTCTTATGGATTTTGAGCTCAAATTATTATGAATCCTTTGATACTCTACCTCTTGAATGCATCTTCTTTAGAAAATTATTCACATTTAATTCTATGGATTTATTCCTATTAGGCATGTGTTCAAATTAAGTTGCCCTTGTAGCTTATTTTTTGAATATTTATATTTTATTCTGTTAGATGGTGAATTATTTTGCATCTTTGTATTGACTAGTTTTAGATTGGATTAAAGGTTTTTAGGAATTCTTATTTTCACTTAGAAATAA
The DNA here is from genome assembly GCA_028749045.1 of Cupressus sempervirens. Classification (NCBI taxonomy): domain Eukaryota; kingdom Viridiplantae; phylum Streptophyta; class Pinopsida; order Cupressales; family Cupressaceae; genus Cupressus; species Cupressus sempervirens. The sequence continues at coordinate 230,144,916 of CM053783.1, read as the reverse complement.
TCTTAAAGATTATCATATTTTATAAACTATTCTTTTTGGCTTTGCATGGAAATATCTAGCTTTAACTAAAGATTATCTTGCAAGTTGAGGAGCACACATTTACTCCTCTTCAAATCTTGCATGTCTTGATGATAATTTTTTTTGTAACTAACACACAATGCTATTACACATATTCTTTCTCATGCCTTCCAAATTCCTTGTCAATGGCCAAAACTTCCATATTGCAGCTGAATCATATGTGCACTTGAAACTATTGTTTGGCTAGTAAATTAGGATTTTTCCCCTCCTCTTTTTGACATTGGCACTTTGTTCTATTTAGCTTGGATTAATGGAATTTGGGAACTTTTATTTTTTATCTCAGGTTGAGAGATAATTGTTAATTAGCATAGGTATATTAGGAGCATTTGATACTAAAATATGCTTTTATTGAAGGGAAAGTCATTTTAATGACGATGTTCTCACTCACAAATAATCTTGGAAATAGTTGAATTTGATTGAAACCATTCACCCATAAGAAATCATGTACATTTTCTAATGAACATCTCAACTCTCCTTTTTATCATTGAAGATTTCTTCTGATGATGCAATAAATGTGAGTTTTTATCTTTGTTCCATACCTTGGATGACTACAATTATTGAATGCATTTATTGTTTCCATGTTCATCATGACTCTAGGTCTCATTACTTGTGTAATAATTACACAAGCCATGATTATTAATAGCCACAAACATTAGTTCTTTATAATTCTTTGCAATTTCTTTGACAATTCCTCTCTAAAGCTTGCTAATTGATTAATATTTTCACTACTATTAGCTTGCCTCATTGTAAAAGGTAAGAAAATTAATGCACTTCAATTTTTCTCATTTTTTAGAATTATTTAAATTATTGAATGTTAGACCAAAATAAAAATTTAAAATATTTTTAAAACTCTGATAGAGTATACTATTAATATAACTAGTTAATTGATATAAACTAAAGTAACATCAATCACACCAACTTTAAGTAAAGTACTAGCATCAAAGAAGATATTAATATCTCAACAATCATTGATGTGATTGAGTATATGATCAATAGATAGGCAATAAATCAATGATACAAACCACTAACTTTACCAAAAGTTCAAAGTATTCCAATAGTAAGAGATTGCAATACAATGAGATCTCTTCCAATTGGTGCATGTAGATCACCTAATGTGTGGAGAGAAAATGTACCAGATGATGTTGTTATAATTCTAATCAACACTTTATAGGAAACTCCACCCTTGTCAGTTGTACTTGAGCAAGAAAAATCTTAGACAGATTGTGCTTTCATAAACTAGATGTAATCTTAAGAAACATAGGTACAACAATTTACCAAGATTATCACCACTAATTGTAAAGAAATAATTTTTATTGTCCCAATAGTAATCAACTTACAAAATGTAAAAAATTTAATAGTAAAACATCTCAAACAACATTTGCACAAGTATGACACCAAGATTTAACGAGCAAACCCAATTTGGAAAAAACCACTTGTAACATGCTACCAAATTTTCACTCTTCTAAAGTGGGCTCAATTAAGAGCCAACCTTGTTAAAGGTTATATAACACAATGTAGGTGTGACCCTTTTAAAGGATTAATCACCCTATTAGGAGTGACATTGTTAGAGGACTTAAGAACATTCCATTATAATGTCACCTTGATTAAAGGATTTACAAATGATATTTAGGTCAACCTTGATCAAAAGATTTTAAGTGATACAATGGTTAGAAAGTAACAACAAGTTGATTTGATAAATACAACTCATTTTGCATATACAGATCACAATGTAGCTCATCCTCTAATTAATTGACTATACTTCATTCATGTCTTCATCACCAATCTATGATCTTCTTGGAAAATACTTCAAGCAATCATTCTTCACCTCTGCACTTGTCTATACTTCACAACCTTCTTCTTAAGTTCACCAATCAAAATTATTAAAAATTGCTAACCCCTTTAGGTTCATCCTTTTGCCTCCTTAAATAGGTAGCTTTGATATTTTTCCTCTTAAATATCACTGTTGATCTTAGGGTTAAGTTAGATTTATCTAATCCTTCCATCATTTCATTTCCTCCTTCTCCTTCTAGATACTTCTCAAAAATTCTCTTAGAATCCATGCCTAGAAATGCTTAAAAATGGTTTATCATGTATTAAATTTTCTAGCTAATTAATACTCATCCTTCACACACTTTAACCAATCTAAAAATTCAACTATGTTGGCTAGGAATCTCAATTCCTTCACAAACTATAAAATGCTAATGCTCGATCAATACTATTTTCCTCACCCTTAGTAATCACTAGATAACTTGGCCATTATTAAACGTTCTTTCTCAACTTATTCTATCTTCACTTAGAATTTTATTGATGCTCAGTCGACACTACATTTTGCTAAGCCATAAATGTCACTCAGTCAGCATAAGAATAACATGACTTCTACTATAAGTTCCGTAATATTCTTCTTTGTAGCTTGGTTTAGCCTATGCATTTTGTATTTCATTGATCATCTCTTCTAGCTTCAACACAACTATCTTCTTTACTTTTTTATGCAATTCAACAACATATTATATTGTGAAGGTCCACTTGATCAAGTGCCCATTATAATTCCACATAATTCAATGTTTCCACTAGTTGTTCTTGTTATCACCTCTTCTCAAATCCTCTTCATTAATCATCTTGATATGATACACTACTCAAGTAGAAAATGTCTCACTAGTAAGGTTTAACATCAATGAAAACATAACAAATTTTCCAATTGTAGCTTCCAACAATCCCCCTCTTTGGCATTGGTAGAAACATCTCTACTTACCATGCAATCCAATAGTTGACTTAGATGATTTTTATCAACTCTCTCTATGTTTAGTAACATATGTTCATTAATATCCTTACTTTAATTCTTATTCTCATAGTTGTGTCCAACAATCTCTCTAGTCTCAGCTTTTAGTTTCAACAATCTCTATGATCTCATCTTTTAGTTTCATTTAAAGTCTTATCTATCCATCTTTGATAGAAAACACCTCTAATCATCAATTATAAAATATCACAACTCCTCCTATCATATTAGAACATGATCTCCCTCTTTTCATACATTCTCCTTCTTTCTCATTGCTGATGGTAACAACTTCACTTCTCATCTCTACTTTTAACTGCATAGGTAATTTCTTCACAATATCGCCCTCTTTGACAACAATGCCAAAGACATTTAAATCTATGTAATACATATTCAAAATGAAGACATCTCTTAGTCATTTCTCTAAACTAGATTCTCCCTCTATTATCTTGCTTATGAATTTAGTGTTGTCTACTTTACAACTCAAATTCCTCACAATCTTCTCACAAAATTGATCTGATGGACGGATCTAGACTAATTGCAGTATTGAATGCTTAATTAAAAACACAACTCAGTGGAAGTCTTAATACATTTAACATAAATGAAATTAAGCATCACAAACTCAAAATCTTGAGGTGAAATAAATAGAATTGAGAGAGATAAAAAGATAGAAAGTGCAAGCAAAGTTTGATTTCAGAGTTTGCCACAAATGTGACTACATCTCCGGGTCGGCTCCAATAGAGTACGATCGATCCAATTAATCTCCAAAAATCAATTACAAATGCACCAAGTCCATTCCTTTGAGCACTTTGGCAACAAAAAAACTCTGAGATACAAGAATGGTACAAAAATCTCCTTACAAGACCTCTCTGTCACAATGCCCGTTTCAATAAATCATCACTTGAAGAGAATAAAATCTGCCTCCAAGAATACTTGGCCAAAATTCTCCTCCAAAAAGACTCTTGAAAATCATGAGTGAAAAAACTCACTCTCTCCCCTTTTTTATACAAAAAATTTACTTAAATTAGGCCAAAAAAAATATATTTAATTATAGGGCCTATTAATTAATTGGATTTCATATTACCCCTTTTTGCCTTTTATAATTTTGGCTTTAACCAAATTTAGGGGTTGAAATCCTAACAAATAAACCTATTTTAACATAGGTAGTTGGCAGATTGATAATGTTTAAAAATAACCTATGCCAAAAATAAATAAAGCCACTCATGTGGTGTGACAGCAACAAAGGTTTTGACAACAAATAGGTTGGGGGTTCCAACCCTGTTGGTGGCTTTTAGCCAAAAATAAGGAACTCCGTCGCTGGCTTTTTGTAGCTATTTAGGCAGGAAAATAACTTCAAATAAAACTTGGCAAATATTAATCTCAAAAGCCAACATATGGTGGAGTGGCAATGATTGTTACTTGCAAAAAGAAAGTTGTGGGTTCAAATCCCACTAAAATCTTTTGCCGCCTGCTGCCCGGCTGACTTGTTGGAATAGTGATGTCATGCTGACATCATCATAATTAATTTGTTTATCTAAGTTTCAAACCCAATTGACTTGTTGGAATAGTGATGTCATGCTGACATCATCATAATTAAATTTTTTTTTATCTAAGTTTCAAACTGTTATATCTTTCACATACAAGCTTCAATTTTGACGAAACGAATACTACTGGAAAGCTTGTGACGAGATCTTCATTTTGAAATCCATTGTTGACCATTGTTGAGATGGTCTAATTTTTCTCCTTACCTAGCCCTCTAGTCTACCTGTTGACCAGAGCTTTGACCAAGTGTAACTTGCATGAACAGACTCCTTTTTGCTCTATTCAAGTTGCATTGGAATCATGATGCTGAGATCTTTTTGATGGTGCAAAAATTTGGAGATTTGAAGACACTTCAATTTTTACTAAAATTATCCACTGGATCAAAAATTTAGGCAAGTCCTAAAGTGTGACCTTTTGTATCAATTTGTAACATAGTCTACATTTGATGCAGAGCTCCATGTTAGCTTAGGTAGCTTCATGTAAGGGAATGACTCCCAATTTACCTCTTTAATATTCATGAGCATCCTTAGGCAAGGCTTTTGTGAAAATATCATCTATATGTTCCTTTGTATTCACATACTCCAATCTAACTTCTTTGTCTTGTGCCAACTATCTCAAGTAATGATACTTGATAGAAATGTGTTTGGTCTTGGTGTGCATCACAAGATTCTTAGATATGTTCATAGCACTTATGTTATCACTTAATATAACAACCAGTTAAGTGATCTCTTCCTTCATTCCTTTCAATAATTTATTGATCCACACTATGTTTGAACAATTAACTATTGCTATCACATATTCAACATCTGCTATAGATTGGGAAATGTAATTTTTCTTCTTGCTTGTTCATGAAATTAATCTCTTTCCTAGAAAGAAAACTCCACCACTCATACTCTTTCTATCATCAACATTTCCAACCCAATCACATCAATCCATACTTTTAGTTCCCTAGCTGACTTGTTGGAGTAGTGATGTCATGCTGACATCATCATAATTAATTTTTTAATCTAAGTTTCAAACCCAGCTGACTTGTTGGAATAGTGATGTCATGCTGACATCATCATAATTAAATTTTTTTTTAATCTAAGTTTCAAACTGTTATATCTTTCACATACAAGCTTCAATTTTGACGAAATGAATACCGCTGGAAAGCTTGTGACGAGATCTTCATTTTGAAATCCATTGTTGACCACTGTTGAGATGGTCTAATTTTTCTCCTTACCTAGCCCTCTAGTCTACCTATTGACCAGAGTTTTGACCAAGCGTAACTTGCACGAACATACTCCTTTTTGCTCTGTTCAAGTTGCGTTGGAATCAAGATGCTGAGATCTTTTCGATGGTGCAAAAATTTGGAGATTTGAAGACACTTCAATTTTTACTGAAATTATCCATTGGATAAAAAATTTAGGCAAGTCCTAAAGTGTGACCTTTTGTATCAATTTGTAACATAGTCTACATTTGGTGCAGAGCTCCATGTTAGCTTAGGTAGCTTCAGCTAAGGGAATGACTCCCAATTTACCTATTTAATATTCATGAGCATCCTTAGGCAAGGCTTTTGTGAAAATATCATCTATGTGTTCCTTTGTATTCACATACTCCAATCTAACTTCTTTGTCTTGTGCCAACTATCTCAAGTAATGATACTTGATAGAAATGTGTTTGGTCTTGGTGTGCGTCACAAGATTCTTAGATATGTTCATAGCACTTATGTTATCACTTAATATAACAACCAGTTAAGTGATCTCTTCCTTCATTCCTTTCAATAATTTATTGATCCACACTATGTTTGAACAATTAACTATTGCTATCACATATTCAACATCTGCTATAGATTGGGAAATGTAATTTTTCTTCTTGCTTGTTCATGAAATTAATCTCTTTCCTAGAAAGAAAACTCCACCACTCATACTCTTTCTATCATCAACATTTCCAACCCAATCACATCAATCCATACTTTTAGTTCCCCAGCTGACTTGTTGGAGTAGTGATGTCATGTTGACATCATCATAATTAATTTTTTAATCTAAGTTTCAAACCCAGCTGACTTGTTGGAATAGTGATGTCATGCTGACATCATCATAATTAAATTTTTTTTAATCTAAGTTTCAAACTGTTATATCTTTCACATACAAGCTTCAATTTTGACGAAATGAATACCGCTGGAAAGCTTGTGACGAGATCTTCATTTTGAAATCCATTGTTGACCACTATTGAGATGGTCTAATTTTTCTCCTTACCTAGCCCTCTAGTCTACCTATTGACCAGAGCTTTGACCAAGCGTAACTTGCACGAACAGACTCCTTTTTGCTCTGTTCAAGTTGCGTTGGAATCAAGATGCTGAGATCTTTTTGATGGTGCAAAAATTTGGAGATTTGAAGACACTTCAATTTTTACTGAAATTATCCACTGGATCAAAAATTTAGGCAAGTCCTAAAGTGTGACCTTCTGTATCAATTTGTAACATAGTCTACATTTGGTGCAGAGCTCCATGTTAGCTTAGGTAGCTTCATCTAAGGGAATGACTCCCAATTTACCTATTTAATATTCATGAGCATCCTTAGGCAAGGCTTTTGTGAAAATATCATCTATGTGTTCCTTTGTATTCACATACTCCAATCTAACTTCTTTGTCTTGTGCCAACTATCTCAAGTAATGATACTTGATAGAAATGTGCTTGGTCTTGGTGTGCGTCACAAGATTCTTAGATATGTTCATAGCACTTATGTTATCACATAATATAACAACTAGTTAAGTGATCTCTTCCTTCATTCCTTTCAATAATTTATTGATCCACACTATGTTTGAACAATTAACTATTGCTATCACATATTTAACATCTGCTATAGATTGGGAAATGTAATTTTTCTTCTTGCTTGTTCATGAAATTAATCTCTTTCCTAGAAAGAAAACTCCACCACTCATACTCTTTCTATCATCAACATTTCCAACCCAATCACATCAATCCATAATTTTAGTTCAAATTTGTCAATTTTTTTGTAATACAATCCTTAATCCTCTATTCCCTTCAAATATCTTAATATTATTTTTACATCCATCATGTGACTCTCCTTAGGATTTGCACAAAATCTTGCAACTATCTCGACTACTAGTGCAATATCGGGTCTTTTGTGAACACCATACTATAATTTTCCAATCATTGATCTATACAAGGTTTGATTCACATATGTAGAATCATCATTCTTTGAGAGTTTACATTTAGTAGCCATGGGTGTTCCTATTAGTCTCGAGTCTTCCATACCAACATTTTAAAGTTTCTCCTTGATATATTTTGGCTATGTAATTAAGCCGAGAGGCTTTCTATATTGAGAGCATTTGTCAATGTAAACATTTCAGCATTTAAAAAAAAAATTGACGTTCATTTGATTGTTTTTACCATGTTTGGCTCCGCTGGCAAGAATGGAAGTCGTGTGTGTTTCCGTTAAAATTGTAGTCATGTGTGTTTCAGTTATTTTTCTTCCATCAATCGCTCCAAATTCCAATGGTTTTCTGGATCGAATCTAAATGGCTACAGGTATAAAATAAAAGATTGTGGATTATCTACCAGTGGTGTTTCACTTTCATTTGACGCTGATTATCTTTTATAAAGAAAACGTATTTGCCCACATTCTGCAAAGTGTTACATTTTTTAACAACAAATCTTCATTAAATTAAATTCATCAAATGGTAGCAAACAATTTTTTATTGATCAGTTACAAGACTAGGAAGACAGACTGGGAAGAATAACCATATATATATTATCCTCTACAAATGATCCTCTATATTTGTATTATTGAAGTGGAGTAGTTGCTTTGGAAGAGGCTAAGAGTGCAGAAGTTGACAACAGGTACTCACTGCTTCTTTTTAACTCTTCTTTCTTTCCCAAGCATAGATTTAGTATTCAATCATGTCAATCTAAAACTAACCATATTCTTATGCTCAAGACAATGTTCTTATAGTAATGTTTAAAAATATCATTATCAAATTTGTATGCATCTAAGTCTGTAGGCATGTCCATCATAAGGGTTTTGGCCAAGGTTTTGAATCAAATTTAACATGTAAATTGCATTAGCTTGAATCCCAATCAAATACAAACATAGATAAGTTACAAATGTGAGAAGAGTCTAAGAAAAAGAAGAAAATTGATTTATTTCATTCATTCATCTATGCTTCATAGAGCCTTTTACTCAAATATATTTTGTGTGTATACGCCAAAAACCTTCCCCAACGATTGGTATAAAATTATAATGGTGGCATTGTCCACTTTGTTTGGTTTTGTTTTGAAATGAATTGGGCGGATCCATTGTTCTTATGATAGTGATTGTTCTTATGATAATGTCTTCTCTGGATATCCATGCCTGCCGAGTAATTGTGGATTGGATAAGGATTGTGATTACTGTTTTAAATTGTTGTTTAAGATTTTTGTTGCTCTAACAACTCAACATCTTTTATGGAAACTTTCTAAGAGAAAAATATGATTTTTATGTTGAGTTTTATAGTCATCACTGAGTATTTTTTGGGATGTCAAGCCTTTTGTAGATTTGCGAAGTGTAGATAACATATTTAAAATATCAATTCATTTTAACATTAAAAATAAAATAGTATTACTTTCACATGAGTAAGGTATCAACTTACTTTAAGAAAACTACTTTACACTCACCAGACATGAAAATCCAAACAAATTGTTCGATTAATATTTAAAATGTCAATTTAAATTTTAAAATTAAAATAAAATAGTATAACTTTCACATGACTAAGATATTGTAACAAGATAATGAAAATCCAAACAAAACATTTGACAATTAAAGTAGATTAACATTTTCTATTTGCTAAACTAAGTAAAACGAGATAAAATTACAGACAAGTAAATAAACTATTATATAATTCTATTATTTTAAAATATCACTACCAAATTCATAATTCTTTGATAATTTTTGCAATCACGTCTTACAATAATTTCTCATATCCATTTTATATTACTTAGTGGTAGTAATGTATTTCCATGTACATTGAATGTCTAACCCTGTGTATATATCCAAAGAAATAGAAAGAGAAGACAACCCAATTAGGACCACAAAATAGACCAAAAAATTATTGCCCAACTCCTTGATCACAATTACAATTCTATGAAAAAAGACAAAATATTCTCCTTCAAATTGAAGTACTGAATGAATACTTAATCTGTATGGATGAGGAGATATGTGTATATAGACATTTCAACAATGACTGATGTCTATTGTAATTATAGAAAAAATCAATAAAGATCTTTTTGATAAGCTTAAATTTTGATGGTTTTATATTTACGCAAAAGGATAGGTTATAATCTATCTTTAATACTCTAATCGTTATTTTGAGTATCACACTTAATTTTTAGGTATTATTAATTTACAAAAATATTTTGTTGTTGCATTGCATTTAATATTTTTTATTGAGATGTTTTAAACTAATATTAAAATAATAATAAGAAGTCGTATATAGTAGTCTAATATTGAAAAAATAATTTAAGTATAGTAGGATATGATATTATTAGAAATGAAATTTAATAACTTTAGCAAATGGACCTTTATGACCATGTTGAGGGGCCTCGAAGAAAGGATGAGTTTCGGATTTTATTAAGTTAAGCTCATAATTTTAAGTAAATTTAATTTTTTAAATTAAGTCAAAATATACAAAATGATATAGTTTAATTATTTCAAACAATTTTAATTAATAATAGTATATTTTTAGGCATATGTTTAAATAATATTAATATTTTGTATGTATTATGAAAGTTAATTTTCTAAATCTTAATTTCAGTTAAGTTTTCAAATAGATTTTTCCTATATTATATTTATTTTAAATAAATAGAATTTAAAGAAGTTAGTAAAATGAATAAATATTCTATTATTTGAAATCAATCTCAATAAAATTTAAAATTGAATAAGTAAGTACTTAATAAAAAAATTTGGACCTAAAATTATGAAATTATTAATTCAACTAAAATGCATTAAGATCTAAGAGAAAATAGTGTAATATGGAGTAGTGTTTTTACATTCTAAAAATGAAATCAATAATAGAAACACTCATTTATAAATAAGTTAAAATGTATAGATATTGAAAAAGAAAAAAATAGTTGATGCGTAGTTACACAAGTCAAAATACTAAATTGATAAATTTAGTTTTCAAATTGAAATATACAGAGATAAGTAATGTTTTCAATTTTTAATTTCATAGTAGTTTTTTGAAAATTTAATGAATGTCTTTCCATCCAACAAATAGAAAAGAAGTTGATATGTATTTCATATTATAAAAAAATAAATTAAAATTTCAATTTGTTTTCTCATAAATTATTCATTTATATTTATATTTGTATTTTCTTAGGTTTTTATTTTTCTTAAGTACAATTTTAAAATTTGTACAAGATTTAGAATTTATACATATATTGCTATCACCATTTAAATAGACAATAAGTTCAAGTATAAGGCTTTGTTTTTAATGTGTAATAAAAAATTATATCATTCTATCATAATACAAATCATCTCCTTCTACATGCAGTTAATCTTAATTAAAGATATTTCTAAACTAATTGTAATAGATTATTTAAATGTCTGGATTGTATCACATCTCCTCCAAATCTTACTTTTGCTTTAGAAAAGATCAATCTTTTCTATTCTTTTCTTTAGTTGATGTCATCCTATCATTTCAAAATCCTTGTTTCTCAATATCATATTAGATTTAGTTATATTTTACAAATATTAGATTTAATTATTGTTTAGAAATATTAAATTTAGAAATATTAGATTCAATTTTGTTTTGTATATTTAATTAGTAAATAAAATGTTTTTGTTTGATATTTAATTTGATTATTCTATTGATTACTAAAATTGCATTTCTAAGTTGTTTTATTTCTATTTATATTCATTTCCATATGTATAAATTAAATTAAAAAAAAGGTAATTTAATTTCTATGTAAGTTGACTATTATTATTTTTTGTTAAAATTTTTGATGTGTTTCATAATTTTATACATATCAGAAATAATAAAATGGATGTTGACCAAAGTGAATCTTAAATAACTATTGGTAGCCCACTACTTCAAGATGATTCTATTGAATCAGTCAAAATGACGAAACTTATTTGGATAGATTGGGAAGAGTCATTGCAGAGTGTTGCAAAATAATGGTCAATGAAATGCATGGTGCAAGCCTAAATGTTTGAGATATTCAAGATCTTCAAATCCTACAAATGGAAGACTATACAAGGGTGATTCATGAGGCATGGAGGAAAGGAGTCCAATTTTGTGAATATATGAAAGACATGTGTTATGATGAGGAATATAAGGAAGGAGAAAATTGTAATTTCCTCACTGAAGAATTCCAAGTGTCTCTACACCACTATAATGAAATCTTACTCTAATGAAATAATGAACCACTTTACTATTTTTACATTAATAATTTTACGATTTTTTTTTTTTTTTTTTTTGTAAAATCCATGTTTGATGGGTATGGATTCTTAGGAAAATTGAAGATATATATCTAGATAAGAGGGTATTTAGTATTTCATATATCTATGTATGTAGTTCTTTTATGGAGAAAATTTTAATTTCATCATTGAAGAACTCCAATTGTTTCTACACCATTGCAATAAATTCTTACTCTTTTGAAATAGTGAACCAGTCTAATATTTTGGAATTATAATGTTTAAGGAAATTTAATTTCTATATACTTCATCTTTAAAGGGTATGGATTCTTAAATAAAATAAATATATGTTTCTATATAAATAAAATAAATATCACCATATTTCTTATATGTGATGTTTGTTGTGAACATAAATTGCAAGATATTTCACTTCATAGCTATGAATCTATCAACACCAAATTTTCAATCTAATGAGGAAAGGAGAGAATATCAAATACAACAACGAAGACCTAGAGAGAATATCAAAGGGAATATCGAAGACGTCAGAGAGAACAAATGATAGAAGATCAAAGACAAGATGAAAGAAGGAGGAGTAATGAACTCTAAAGACAAAATTATGCTATATGAAGGACACAACTATCAGTACAAGAATTGGAATCTGAAAATAGAGATCAACAAAATAGTAACAGAAGTTGTCGTCAAAGAACATTTGATGGAGTATCACATTCTAAAATACAACGAAGAGATCAAGTGGATTTACAGTTCAGTGAGAGGCATAATCAACCCTTGACTACAAATATGGAATTGGATTTTCAAAATGAAGTTTCAAGTACAACTGAATGTGTTCCTGAAACACCTTATCATACAACTCAAGTTGGCATAAATTTAGCTAGACAAGCCAATGTAGAAAATACACAAAACCCAAATGGAAATCTTCATGATAATTTCTATAGATTCCAAATGCATTTTTGCCAAAAATTGGATAGCTTGAGAATGCCAAAAATGTGTTATATTTGTCAAGAATGTTATCTAGGAATGAAAGTGTCATGCACCTTAGAAGATCCAGTGTGTAATAGGTGCCGACAAGAGAGAGGAAATAACAGATTTTTGGCTTCAAATAATATGGATCTAGGACCTCAACCAGAGGAGCTTTCAAACTTAACACAAGTTGAGGAAATGTTAATTACACGTGTGAGTCCCATATTGCAAGTGACACATGTAACTGAAGGCCAATTTAAGTATAGAGGACACACAATAAGTTTCCCACAAAAAATAGATCATGTTTCAAACATATTGGCACACACAATAGATGAGTTGCCAATTATTATTGTTCAAAGGATAGATCAATGTGGGACACAATATAACTTTACTATGAATAGAGATCATGTATAAAAAGCACTCAAATACAAAGTAGAGCATGATAAATTTTACTCTGATGTTCAAATTACTGAAAATGCTCTCAATGATTTGCCCAGAAATAGAGATCAAAATGTTTTTCACAAATTGAAGACAATGAATACAGAGTTTGATATAGATGCAAATGATATTGTTTTCTTGGGTCCAATTATGGAAATAGATAAAGGGAATGTAATTGAACACACAACATTAATGGCTTCAAGACCTCCTAATGCAAAAAAGGAAATGGAACTTATCCGTGCATGGGTTAATAATCCTAATGCAAACCTAGCATCATTGATAGATTGGCCAAGTATTGGTGTGTCACCTACTAATCAGTATGTCACATCAAGATTATTGGATATGGCATTCCCAACACTATTTCCTAATGGTACCTGTGATTGGTTAGAACCACAGTTGTGACATGTATATCTTCATGAATTTGTAAAGCATCTTGTGCGATATAGGGATCATCATTTTGGAAAACATCCCAGATTTAGATATTTCATGAATAACATGATCATGAGACATCGTGCACAGAATTTAACCTCTGTGTTTGTAAAGAGAAACTTTAAAGACATGCCAATCACCATTAATGAGTTGTAGCAACATATGGAAACTACACCTCAATCTAGATTGGCAGATAAATTGATGCTGTTTGGTACAACACTAAGGGGAACGAGGTCATATTGGGAAAAATCTCATGCAGAATTGATAGATTTGCTTCATCAAATTGGTTGTCCTACAATGTTTTCACATTGAGTGCAGCATATATGTATTGGCCTAATTTACATGCTCTAATGCCAGGAACAATGCCAACTGATCCATGTGAAGCTCAAAATTGGCATAGGAAAAATATAATTGATTATCCTCACATTGTGGCACACTATATGCACTTAAGACACTCTATGTTTAGGAAAGAGATTCTAGAAAATGGAATGAATGTCAAAGATTTTTGGTGTAGATATGAATGGCAACATAGGGGGTCCCCACATGTGCATGGATTCATGTGGATTAAAGGGGCACCTAATATGGAGAACATTGACTGGTCAAATGAGGATGAACGCAAAAGTGCTAAAAGATATTTTCATTCTATTGTTCATGCATGGAACCATAGACAAGATCCTCACCAGCGAAATATACACGTATGTTTATAAATATGTATTCTATGGTATAATTTGATATGACCTTCTTTACTCATTCAATTTATTTTGAATTGTAGGCTTTCATGCCTTTCATGAATTTTCCATAACACCTATGTCTCAAAAACGCAAGACAACTTGCAGAGGTCAATCTAGATCATGACTATGAGGAGATCCTAAATTGTGTAGAAAGACACACAATTTGTAAGGAGGGTGCATGTTTGCGAAAAAAAAGGGGGCGTATGGTTTGCAGGTAATCATTTCATTACATTGCAATATTTAAACTAAAATTAGAAATTGATCACTAGCGTTACATGACTAACTGCATATCTCTCTTATATTTAATATCTCTCTTATATATATTATAGGTATAATGCACCTTGGCCATTAAACCTAGAGGGATCAAAATTATATGAAGATAGAGAAATAGGAGAAAAGAAATTTGAACCAACCAAAAATGATGAAAGAGTCAACTCACATAATCGCCACATACTACAACTATGGAGAGCGAATATAGATTGGAAACCTATTCTTTCCAACATGCTGTGGTAAAATACATTGCCAAATATGTAGTAGAAGTAGAGAAAAGCTCAGAAACATACTACCAAATGTTGACGTGCCTTCCCAACATGGAAAAACCAGATGATTTAGCTGCACATGAATATAGGAAACTTCTAATTGAGAAAATTATAAAAAAAGACATTGGTGCTCAAGAAACATGCCATATGTTATTAGAGCTTCCATTGGTAGAGTGTAGTAGAAGATTTGTTAATCTAAATGTCTCCCGTGAGGTCTTTGAACTTGTAACTGTAAATAATGAAAATGGAAATGATGAAGAGAATACTAAAGAGAAAACAAAATCTTTCATTGATGGGTATGAAAAAAGGCCCCTATGTATGGAAGCTATTACATTAATTGATGCAACAAGATCATGTATATATAATCCTAAAAGGAGAAGAGAGAATAAATGGGAGCCAAGGGACAAAGCAGCAATAATCAGAGTGTTTCCTAGATTTGTATCTATGCCTTCACACGAATCAACTAAATGGCTTGACTTTTGTTTATCATAATTATTGCTCTACAAGCCCTTCTGTGATATAGAATGAGATATTGGTCATAATGATGACACCATCATATAAAACTAGGAGACATTTAATTACATTCCTTGGCATGTTCAATGTACTGTGGTGATAGACAATGATGAAAACCCAAGTGATTCTGACACTGAAGACAATAACAATGTTCAAAGAAATACAATAGAACACGAATGGGAAATTATATCTAGGTTGCATCATGGCCAAAACATAGAGTGCTCAGAAATAGACATGTTGGGGAGACGAGACATTAACAAACATACAAATTGGTCTATTGATTATAAGGGAGAAGAGTACACCACTGCAACAATCAATTTGATAGGTAATGTGAAGAATCATGGCTGTCTAATATATGATGACATTCCCCAATGCATAAACTACATGACCCTTGATGAAAAACATAAAAAGGCAGTTGATATTATTATGACACACTATCACAAAAATCAGAATGTGGAGCCATTGCTCATGATAATTCAAGGAACAATAGGCACTGGAAAGTCATATCTAATTGGTGCCATTAGTCAATCTCTTCAAAATACAGCAATTTCCTCTCTATCTCCTCTTCTATTACTGGCACCAACAGGAGTTGCAACATTCAATATAGGAGCTTCTATAGTTCATTTAAAATTTAAAATACCAATACAAGATTTTTGTCAATTAGAAGGAACAAGACTAGCCAGTTTTCAAGAAGAAATGACATATATAAAGTATATCTTGATTGATGAAATGAGGTTCATTGGTCAGAACATGTTGGAGAACATGGACTCTCGACTTTGACAAGCATTCCTACAAAATGCAGATATAAGCTTTGGAGGTAAAAGGCTCCACTTTTCCTCATTAACAAGTGCACCATGTATAAAATATAGACTATTACATTAGTAAAATATAATTACAAATTAATCATTCTGACATAAATATTTTCATTCTTATATTTCAGGTGTATCTATTATTTTGGTGGGAGATTTGGGCCAGCTTCCTCTGGTTGGTGACAAACCAACATATGATAGTAATAGAAGGGAAAAGTTGTTATGGCATGAATTCAAGATTAATTTTACTTTGGATAAGATATTTAGACAAGATGGGGAAAATGATGATCAAAAAAGATTTCATCAACTTTTGATGAATATAAGAGATGCAAACCCACAGCTTGATGATTGGAGGTTTCTAATAAGAAGAACCCCTATCAACATAGGTCTTTCAAAAAATTTATAGTTTGAAATTTCTATCCATCTATTCTCAACAAATGAAAATGTTCATAGTCATAATAAAAAAATGTTGCATTCATTGAAGTATCCTATTGCATGTAGTGTTGCGACAAAAGCAAGACATGGTAATCCATTGGAAGATTATTCAAATGACAAGCTTGATCTAGAATTGCTACTTTGTAAGGATGCAAGGGTCATGCTAACCTCAAATCTATGGGTACAAGCAGGTCTTGTAAATGGATCTTTGGGGTATGTTCAAAATATAGTCTACAAACAAGGTAGTGCTCCACCTGAACCTCCAACATATGTGATGGTTGAGTTTGATAACTATTCTGGACTACCATTTGAAGACCATCATCCAAAAACAATTCCAATAACACCAATATAGAAGGGTAGAACACTTCAATTGCCTTTAAGATTGGCATGGGCATTGATTATACATAAATCTGGGTTTGACTCTTCTAAAAGTGACAATTGATATAGGACCAAGAGAAAGAACAGGATTGACATTTGTGGCAATTTCTCGTGTTAAATCTTTACAGTGTCTAAGAATAATGCCTCCATTCATGCATGATCACTACAAGAAAATAAAAAAGGGTAGGCAAGTTGCCAAGCACAAGGATGAAGAAAATAGATTTAAGTTGTTAGAAGAGAATTGATGTAATATTTTTATTTTCAATACTTTGTCCAATGCAAGTACAATTTTGATTTGCCACTTTAATATTTTGCAAGTTTTATTATACTTACTATACTATTGTATGATTGTAGTATTTAAATAAAGTTTTCATTTACTTGTATACTACTATGAATCACATTTCAAATGTTTTAAATACATGTTTCCACATCCATAATAAATAAATAGACTTTTAATATACCCTTGTAATTTCTTTTTAATATCTTTACATTAAAGAAAATGATCACTTATTTTCATATGGCCTTATAAGTTTGTATCACACTATGTCAAATAATTTTTTTCACGACAAAAAATACTAACATTTTAAAAATGTCTGTCAAGTTATCAATTTGATCAAATATATTTTATGTTTATTTCATGTATAATACATTAGTTTAATTATTATGGTTACTATCCTTGGTACAACATTTCTTTCCTTTTTCAAAAAGTCATATTCTTTATCATGTTTTAATGATTTTTTTTTTTTGATAATTTCCATGCAACTTACAAAGATGTTAGACAAATTACGTTTGGAATGGGTTTAATGGTGGTTGCAAGACTTTCATCAGAGACTTACACAAAATGTCATCCTTCATATAAAGGAGTTGAGTGTTCGGTATTGGATAAGGGATAGAATGACTAGTCAAATTATAAACAATGGACCAAGGAACAATCAATTAAAATTTTATAACTATGCTCAATACTTCAACTTCCATAATGCCACAAAAGTGAAGATGAATTTAGATGTCAAATTTCATCACCTTCAGATCAAGGTTGTAGACTTTTGTAGATGGCCAGATGCTTTTTACTGTGAGATTCGTGATCTTTATCTTGAAGGATGCATTTATAAAATTATCATTACCCCAATAGTAAATTTCAAGAAGCACACTCTCTCCGATGAGCTCAGTATAAAATTTATGAAATTTCTTAAAGGAGAATCTAAAATTAGCTATCACAAGGGTCCACTCGAAGAATGGTTGATAGCTACTCTTAATTTTGGTTACACAATTATGTTCACAATACACCAAGTCATTCCATCTTTTAGGTTGTTGCATGCAAATTATGGCATACCTACATTATTTCACGTAAAGTCTACTCTGTCAATTAAAGTATGAAAAATCTTCATGGAAATGTAGAGTTATTACCAGTCCATCCATGGTTGAAAAAGTAAAAATATTCTACATATTATTTGTCAACGTATTGTCAACATTTTGAACAATACTATTTTTTACTATACCCAATTTTGGAATAACTATTATATATTAGACTATTAAATTTTGTGATGGACTATGTTATCATTTCTTTCAATGATTATTAAGTATTTCTTTATTACACATGTTTGTAGAAAAAATTCTATATTGCTTCAATATGCTTCAATTGTTTCACAATACAATGTATAACATTTCTTCAATTTTTATAAAATTAAATATTTATCTATATGATTTTAAAATATCTTTTTAAATTACTATTATTATTTTTTCTCTATGTAAATTTTTAAAATTAATATATAAAATGTATACTAAAATCATACTAATATTAAATATTTATTAATCTAAAATTTTCATAATATACTAACTACAACAAATTATAATTTAAAAAATAATGTCTTTCATTTTGCATCACGAGTGCTACTAGCTTATATACATACATACATACATACATATATATACATACATATATACATACATATAAATACATACATACATATATATATATATATATATATATATATATATATATATATACACATATATATATATATACATACATCATATATATATATATATATATATACATATATATACATACATACATATATATATACATACATATATATATACATACATATATATATATATATATATATATATATATATACACACACACACACACACACACACACACACACACACACACACACACACACACACACACACATACATATATATAAAATAATCCTAAAGATATCTTTCTTAAGGTGCCTATTTTCATAATCTCACTCAGTGCAATAGGCGCCTCGAGAAGGATATCTCTCAACTTATTATATATATATATTTATATAATATATATATAAGCTAGTGTAGATACTTTTCTTCATCTGTATACTTGTAGGCCAACAAAAAATATGATCTCTCAAATTCTTCCTTATTTTCATCTATAAATGATTTACACAATGTATCTTTTCATCCAAATATGATATCATCCACAAATATTTCATCTAAAATATCCCTAACTCAGTTTATGTCTTATCATTAGTTCTTGCAAAACTGATCTTCACTAAATTGTTAGAAATACAAGAGGAGTAATTGAGAGGGGAGAGGTGAATTAGTTACTAAAAAAATAAATCTAGATCCCTTAGATGTCAACACAACTTCAAAGCATAAACTGATAAAATGTATTTTGTTGTAACTCGGTAATTATACAAGCACTCGATTTCCATTATCAAATGTTGTAACTTGGTAAATACTAAAATAAATTGGCAAAGGTTATCATATAAAACTTAAGATATTATCTATGATTGATCTTACTTAAACTTAGTTGCATACACATGAAAAAAAATAGCATGAATACAAGTGACACTAGGATTTAATGTGGAAACCCAATTTGAAAAAAATAACCAATTGTAACTAGTTACTATTTTTCAATCTTCTAAAGTGAGCCCTGTTAGGAGCTAACCCTGTTAAAGGTTACAAAACAAATTGTTAGGTGTGACCTTGTTAGAGGATGAAATGTCTCGTCCTCTGATTTTATATGATATTTCAAGCCTCTAATCATATTTTTAAAATCAAACAACCAATATTTCAAAGATCCACCAATTTCTCAATAAACTCCAAATCGGGTATGCCCGAAATAGTGCCAAAAACTTCATAGCTTCACATATTATTAATAGATCTGAAAGTGGAAATTTTTACAAAAATTTCAGCAGAATAAGAGCCTATAAAATGAAAATTTCAGATCTATATAACATTTACACAACAGCTCTCAAATGAAGGGCAAAAACAATGCTCATCGGACTCCCGAAAATAACACAAAATAGCTCAAAAATATCACAAAACACTAATAATCTATCACAGAAGTTTAACCACAACCCAATACATATATTCATCTCTATTTTAACATCTAAAAGTTTGAAATATAGTAGCAACCCAAACTGATATGAAATACTCAATTGGAAACACCAAACTCTTACAAAAAAACACATCTGAAAACTCACAAATTTGCACTGCACAGCACAAGGGCAAACTCTGCATGAACTTGCACATGGAATGGCTTTAAAATATCATCCTTAGCCTTCCTAAAAACCTACAAACTCCCATCCTTGGGTCTCCTTCTCCATAGGTTTGGCAGCCTCTGAAGAACAACAAAGTAATAAGTGAAAATCAAGTTCTGGAATCAGCCCAAAATGCCTCCAAATCCCTTAAAAGAGGGTATAACCCTAAATCACATACAAGAGGGGTTAATAAATATATTTTAATAATAATTTTCATTTATTAGTCCATTGGTTTCCAAAGATTAGCCCCTTTTGCCAAAACTTCACCTTTTTGAGCCTGCCTGCCTTAGCAAAGATTATTATTTTTAATTATTTGAAAAGGGGACATGAAAATTCCTCCCCTTCCAAATATTTCTTGTCCTCAAGCAATGAAGGTTGGAATTATCAAGAATATGTGCTCCTTCCCAACTTGCATCCTCCAGTGGTAATCCTTTCCATTTGACCAAATGCTCTATGATGCTCCTATTTCTCAATCTTTTCTCTCTTGTATCCAAAATCTCCTCTGGTACCAAAACTAATTTCCCTTCATCATCAAGAGGTGGTAATTCTGTAGATACTATAGTTTTCTGGCCTAGAACCTTCTTCAGGCAAGATACATGGAAAATATTATGTATTTTGCTGTTTGGTGGGAGGTCCAATTCATAAGCTACCTCTCCTACCTTCTTGATGATCTTATAAGGCCCATAGAACCTTGACTTGAGTTTCTCTGCCCCACTCCTCTTCAAGGTGCTTTGCTTATATGGTTGCAACCTAAAAAATACCAAATCTCCCACCTCAAAAGATCTTTTAGTCCTTTTCCTATCAGCATACAACTTCTGTTGGTTCTATGCATGTTGTAGATTATCCTTGAGGGACCTTATTATGTCTTGGCTTTGGTTGACGAAATCACTTGCTGCAGGTACTCTACTATCTTAAAGTACTAGATCAACAAAGGAAAGGGAATTATAGCCATAAAGAGCATGAAAAGGAGGCATATGAATAGACATGTGATGAGATGTATTGTAACAATACTCCCCTAGGTGGACCATTTCATCCAAGCATGTTGTTGATTTGAAACATAATTCCTCAAATATCCCTCTATCCATTTATTAACTATCTTTGTTTGTCCATCTGTTTGAGGGTGATAGCTAGTACTGGGAGTGAGTTTAGTTCCTACCAAATGAAAGATCTCCTTCCAAAAAGAGCTGAGGAATCTACTGTCTTGGTCACTGACAATGTTTCTAGGCAAGCCATGTAATCTAAAAATTTTCTTGAAGAAAAATTTGACCACTTGTGATGCCTTGAAATCAGATGTGATAGGAAAGAAATGTGCATACTTAGTTAGTCTATCTACCACCACATATATGCAATCCTTACCTTGAACCTTGGGCAACCTAGTGATGAAGTCCATGGAAATAATTTCCCATTTTTGTTCAGGAATAGGAAGTGACTGCAACAACCCTGCAGGAAAATTTTGTTCGCTCTTGCTTTGTTGGCATACCATACATTCCTTAATATGTTTAAGGACATCCTCTTTCATACCCTTCCATGAAAACTACTCTTGAATTTTCCTGTATGTCTTGAAGTATCCCTGATGATATGTCTTGAAGTATCCCTGATGACCAACCAAAGGTGTGTCATGAAAGGCCCTCAATATCCTCTCCTTAGTTTTTGATCTTGGCACTAAGAAGATCCTGTTCTTGTAATAAATCAATTCATCAACAACCTTGTACCTATTATCATCCATTAACTTATCCAAAATCTTGGTGGCAAAGGAATCTTTAGCATACTTTAAAATTATGGAGACTTTCCAATCAACAGAGATAGATGTTAAGGAACACAAAGTGGGCTTTCTTGAGAGAGCATCAACAACCACATTATTCTTTCCTTTCATGTATTCAATATCAAAATCATAAGATTGAAATTTTCTTACCCATTTTTGTTGACGACCATTCAAATCCCTTTGGTTCAAGAAAAACATAAGGCTGTTATGGTCTATCTTTACAATGAATCTCCCACATACCAAATATTGTCTAAACTTATGAAGTGCATGCATGATTGTCAACATTTCATTATCATAGATGGATTAACCTTTCTTTGATTGATTTAATTTTCTACTCTCAAATGCTATTGGATGTCTCCTTTGAGTTAGGATAGTCCATATACCTTCTCCAAAAGCATCACATTAAAAAACAAAAGGTAAATAGAGATCTGAAATTGCAAGCATAGGGCATGAACTCATTACCTCCTTAAGCTTATCAAATATTTTTTGTGCCTCTTCTGTCCAAAAAAAAGCTCCTTTCTTTGTCAAATCAGTGAAGGAGGCAAAAAGCTGAGAAAATCCCTTGGAAAATCTCCTATAGTAGCTACACAATCCAAAGAAACCTCTCAACTGTGTAAGATTAGTGGGTGGAGGCCAATCCAAAATTGCTTGGATTTTTTGTTGATCAACCTGTACTCCTTTAGAACTTATAATATGTCCCAAATATAGGATCTCTATCAAACCAAACTCACATTTAGATAGCTTAGCATAGAAGGATTGCTGCTCCAAGATTTCCAAAATAGTGTCTATGTGCTTTAGATGCTCTTCCCATGTTTTACTGTAAATCAAGATATCATCAAAAAATACCAAATTTTTTTTTCAAAGATGCTGGCTGAATACCTTATTCATACAAGATTGGAATGTTGTAGGTGCATTAGTGAGGCCAAATGGCATAACAAGAAATTCAAAGTGCCCATAGTGACATCTGAAAGCAATCTTTTCCACATCTTCACTCCTCATTCAAATTTGATGGTACCCTGATCTTAAGTCAATTTTTGAGAAGTATACAGCACCATGTAACTCATCAAAGAGTTCATCTATGCATGGTATGGGATACCTATTTTTTATGGTCTTCTTGTTTAGAGCCCTGTAGTCTATACACATTCTCATTGTACCATCCTTTTTCTTGACAAGTACCATAGATGATGCAAATGGACTAGAGCTAGGCCTTATGAATCCCATGTCCATGAGTTCTTTAATAGTTTTTTCAATTTCTTCCTTATAACCTCTTGGATGGTGGTATGGGGTTGTTATAACTGGTTTGGCACCCTGTTCTAACTCTATAACATGCTCAAAACCTCTATCTGGTGTAATCCTAGAGGCAAGTCATTGAAAACTATATTATGCTTATCAAGAATATTTTGAATTTAAAAATGGAAATTACCTTGATTCTTTTGAGAGCTTGATGGATGGATTATGACTCCTGCTGCCCATGCTACTTGTCCTCTTCAAAAAGTCCTCTCCATCCTCTTTGCAAAGACTGCCTTAGGTGCACCTTTCGATAAGCCTCTCAATAAGACTTCTTTCCCATTGGAATGAAATTTAAACTCCATAGTTTGATGGTTCATGTATTAGCCTCTAATAGAGTGCAACCATTGAACACCCAATATAAGATCTATCTCCCCATGCCAACCACATAGAAGTCATCACATAACTCATAATCTCCTAAGGTCATCTTGAGTTGTTTCTGCTGTAGTGGCAGAGAAGAGAAACGCTATAGGAGGCAACATTGTTGAAAATGTAATAGGAAATCTAATGTTATGTTTTAAATACTTTTAGTTTTTGAAGTTTGTAATAACGTCCTACATGTGGTGGCATACCTAGAGTAGCAGTTCGATAAGCTCTCCAGATATAGCCACCTAGGACCAGGTGTGTGGATCTTAAATTAGAATAGTTTTTAATTCGTAGGTGGAGTGTTTAATGATTTTCAGAATCCAATAATAGGTAGTAGGCAGTTTTTTGGAATATTCCTGATTTAGACTGTCTAATATTGGTAGGAAAAGAACGTTTTAGATTCTTATCCTTTTTTTGGATAGAAGACGTTTTTCTTTTCTAGATGGAAAAGAAAACCTTTTTATTACTACTGCACAGCAAGGCCAGTCAAACTTTGGTTATTAAAAAGCCAATCTTTTATGTAAAAAAAAAGGATTCGAACTTGGGGAGGAATGAGAAGTTTTATGTCTCCTTTGGTCTCCTGTGTTTTTTTTTTCAAGATTATGGTTCTATTGTTATGCTTCATATATTTCTCATGGCAATCAGTTTAGGGAATAACAATTGCAGAAAAATGTACTCTAATGCGGGGTCAATATCTCAGGTTTGAACCGTTGGATTTCTCTCAAATTTTTATATGTTGTTTGAAACCTAGTTATGCCAAATATCAATGGTTGGATTGAGTAAATCTTTTCTGGTTCAAAAGTTATTCATGCTTGAGTGCAGGTCTATCTGAAGGCAGCAAGAAGATATTTTGGGAGATTTTATTTTCAAAGTTTTGTTTATTGAATCTGATTTTAGTGTGTAATCCTGAAGGTTGTAGGTGCCCCTTGAAGCAACTTAGTTGAGTGACTAATTCCTCCTGAGTTTTCCAAGGTGTGGCTCTGCATCATTTTTGGTATTAGAGCCTGAGAGTTGCAGGTTTTGAAGTTATATGTTGAACGCCCCTGATCAAGATTCCTCAATAGGGTCAAGCAAGATGGTGACCAATGCAGAGTTAGTGAAGAAAGTCGAGGAGCAAGAAGACCTTATCCAAAAAGAGAATAGAGAGTTGAAGGGGATAGTGGCAGAACTAGCCAGTAAGTTGGAATATATGCAGAATGTAGTTGAGAAGAAAGAAATGAAAGAAAAAATGGAAGAAGAGGAAGACATACCCGACAGTGAAGAAGATAGAATATTTGAGAATGAGAAGCCATTTTTTAAAGCTTTAAAGGCTTTGGGAGGAAAACCCATGGAGTTACCTATGTTTACAGGAAAGATGGATGCTAAATTAGTGTTGGAATGGATTGAAGCCTTAGAGAATCATTTTGAATGTAAGAAAGTTTCAGAGTCGCAGCAAGTTAAGTTGGCCAAGTCCAGAATGAAGGGAGCAGCCCTTACATGGTGGAATTTTGTGCAAGAAGAAAGGGTAAAAGAGGATAAAAGGAAGATTTGTTCATGGAAGAAGATGGTGTCAATGATAAGAGAGATGTATCTCCCTAAAGACTATGAGGTACAATTGCATCAAAAGAGGCAGAATCTTAGACAAAGGGATATGGATGTTAGTACTTATACAGAAGAATTTCAGAAGTTAAGTCTAAGATCAAAATTTGTAGAAACCGAGAGTATCAAGGTAGCAAGATACCTAAATGGTTTGAGGATGAACATACAAGAAGAGTTGCAGTTGCTGAGTCCAAACACCGTAGCTAAGTGCTATCAGCTGGCTTTGAAGGTGGAAGAGAAAATCAAAAGGAGACAAGAAAATAATAACAGACGCAGAGGAAGACAACCATTCAGAGGAAGAGGTACATTTATAGGAAGGAGTCCAAAATTTCAACCACAAACGGAGATGCATAATGAAGTTAATAAGTTTGATAATTTCAGAGGAAGTTTCAGAGGTAGAAGGCCAAATTTTAGAGGAAGATCACCAGGAAGGACGAATGGACCAATAAGATGCTACAACTCTAATCAGGAAGGTCATATGGCACACAAATGTCCAGCAAAAGCAAGCTCTAGTACTCATGGAGAAAGGAGAATACACCTGGCACAAGAAGCAGATTTACAAGAAGATTTAGATAGTTATGGTTATCCAGAAAAGGGGGAAGCACTTATGATGAGAAGAACACTGTTGAAAATGCCTGTCAAAGAAGAACCACCACAAAGGAAGTCCATTTTCAAAACTACCTGTAAATCTAGAGGAAAAGTTTGTAAGGTACTGGTAGACTCTGGTTCTACAGAAAATTTTGTGTCTCTTGAAATGGTGGAAAAGTTAAAGCTACCAAGAATACAACACCCATATCCTTACAAAGTATCTTGGTTAAATAAAGGACAACAGACTATAGTAGAAGAGCAAGCTTGGGTGGAATTTCAGATTGGAGCCTATAAGGATAGATTATTGTTTGATATTGTTAATATGGATGCATGCCATTTACTTTTCGGCAGACCCTGGCAATATGATCTTAAGACACATCATGATGGAGTGAAGAATACATATACCATTACAAAGAATGGAAAGGTCATTGAAGTGATACCTTTAGTTGAGCCAAGTTAACAAGAATCCAAAACCACAGAAGCCAAAGTTATGGTGATGGGCAAGAAAGAATTCTTGAAAGAGGTGAAAGGAAAGAAGAGCCCACTCTTTGCACTGGTTCCTGTACTCAAAGACAAATTACAGAATGATGCTGAAAATCAGACTGAGGAAGAAAATTCAGAGATGGAGTCTTCAAACTTGAAGGTGGAAGTGATAGAAAAGAAGAAAAGAGAGGAAGAAGAAATGAGAAAACAAAGAGAAGAGGTAAGCAAGATAGAAGAGGAAATAAAAAGTTTGAGAAGGAAACTTGAAGAGAATGAAGCTAAATGGAGAGAAAATAAAATGTAGAAAGAAGAAGTGCACCAAGTAACTATTGGTGAGAGTAGTAATGAGACAAGTCCTATGAGATTTGAGTGTGAACAATTTGTGGTTTGAACAATAATGTGTCCTTTGAAAATAGAGAAGAGCACAAGGTTGGAAGGTACTCCTATGGAAAATATTTTGGAGGCAACTGATGAAGCCTTAAATATGCATAATGAAGAAAAATGTCAAGAGGAATGGCATGAAGATGAAGCTAAGGAATGTGTAACAACAAGTTTTGAAGAAGAATCTGATTTATGAGAAAAATTTGCAGCCATCGTGGGAGAATGGAAAAGGCATGGCGGTAGTATGGAAACTCAGCTTGAAGAAAAAAGGAAAGAGTGCAATACTGTTATTGTTCTTGAGAAAAGTTGTAATAAGAAAGAGATATTTGAAAGTGAGATTACTACAGAAGATCAAGATGATGATAAATGTTTAATAAAGGAAGAAGAGATAAATACGATTCTTAAGATTCAAGATGTGAAACTAGTTGATAGTCAAGAAGCAGATTAGTTTATGGTTACTATTGATGAAGATAGATATGATGCACATTACATGGTGTATAAGGAAGCTCATATTCAAAAAGAGAACTCAAACAATCTTAATGCTGATGATATGTTTTCTTCTAATAATGTTTATGCAGGGATGCAGATTTCATGTATAGTGAATCATGCTAGAGAATTTTCTGTTACATTTACAGCATTAAAGAATCAAAGCTACAAGGTGGAGAAGTTGGATATTATTTTTGTTTTTCTTGTAGATATGCTCATCCTAGTTCAAAGAAATTGGAAAGTTTGAAAGAAGAATGAGATTCATTTCTACAACACATCATCTCAAGAGGACTTGAGATTCATTCTACAGGGGAGTATGCTGCAGTGGCAGAGAAGAGAAACGCTATAGGAGGCAACATTGTTGAAAATGTAATAGGAAATCTAATGTTATGTTTTAAATACTTTTAATTTTTGAAGTTTGTAATAACGTCCTACATGTGGTGGCATACCTAGAGTAGCAGTTCGATAAGCTCTCCAGATATAGCCACCTAGGACCAGGTGTGTGGATCTTAAATTAGAATAGTTTTTAATTCGTAGGTGGAGTGTTTAATGATTTTCAGAATCCAATAATAGGTAGTAGGAAATTTTTTAGAATATTCCTGATTTAGACTGTCTAATATTGGTAGGAAAAGAACGTTTTAGATTCTTATCCTTTTTTTGGATAGAAGACATTTTTCTTTTCTAGATGGAAAAGAAAATGTTTTTATTACTACTGCACAGCAAGGCCAGTCAGAATTTGGCTATTAAAAAGCCAATCTTTTATGTAAAAAAAAAGGATTTGAACTTGGGGAGGAATGGGAAGTTTTATGTCTCGTTTGGTCTCCTATTTTTTTTTTTTTTTTCAAGATTATGGTTCTACTGTTATGCTTCATATATTTCTCATGGCAATCAGTTTAGGGAATAACAATTGGAGAAAAATGTACTCTGATGCAGGGTCAATATGTTGGGTTTGAACCGTTGGATTTCTCTCAAATTTTTATATGTTGTTTGAAACCTAGTTATGCCAAATATCAATGGTTGGATTGAGTAAATCTTTTCTGGTTCGAAAGTTATTTATGTATGAGTGCAAGTCTATCTGAAGGCAGCAAGAAGATATTTTGGGAGATTTTATTTTCAAAGTTTTGTTTGCTGAATTTGATTTTAGTGTGTGATCCTAAAGGTTGTAGGTGCCCCTTGAAGAAACTCAGTTGAGTGACTGATTCCTCCTGAGTTTTCCAAGGTGTGGCTCTGCATCAGTTTCACCACTCGTGTGCAAGGCATAGTAAATCCATCAGCTACAGTAATATTGAATCCCTCAAAATCTTCTGCTTTAAGCCCTCTTTTCATGACAAATCCCTCATCAATAAAATTGTGAGTTGCCCCACTATCAAGAAGAACTATCAACCTTTGCCTTGCTAGTATGCCTCGAATTCGAAAGGGATGGTATCTTGGGACTCCTAATAATGCTGCTAAAGTGCCATTCTTGCTGATTTCTTTTTCTTTCTCTTCTTCTTCCTCCTCCTTAGTGTCATGAAATTCCTCATGCTCATCTGAATCATATTCTGAAGCAACTTCAATATAGTGCACTTGACCTTTCCCCAAACATCTGTGTCCCGGAACTCATGGTTCTCTACAAGTGAAACAAAGCTTTTTCCTTCGTAATTCACTCCTAGTCTCTTCATCTGCCTTCTTTTTTACCACATTTATCACATCTTTTGGTGGTAGTGTTGGAAAAGTCTTTTTCTGAAAATTCCCCTTATGTTGCCCAAGATTTGGGGGTTTTTGATTAGTGACTGGTTTCATAGGCATGCAAGTTTCAAGTTGCAAGCTTCTTTTGATAGCTTCTTGTAAGGTTGAGGGTGAGAAAGCCTTAACCAAACCCTTAACATAATCTTCCAAACCATCAAGAAAAAGATAAAAAATCCTCTTTTCACTCATATCAGGTACCATAATAGCCACTTTTTGAAACTCTTCTATATACTCATTAACTGATTTGGTTTTCTTCAACTTTGACAATTCTTTAAAGTACTCTTCATCATCCTTCAGGTCAAATCTATCTATCACTCTTTGACTAAAATCATCAAATGTAGTTACCTGATCATGAACTTGAGTAGTCATTCCATGATACCACCAATCATAGGCTGCATCTTCCAAGTGTAGACCTACAAATTGAATAGCATCACTCTCCTTCATGGGGTTAAGTGTGAAGAAAGTCTGTAATTTTTGTAGCCATGCTCTAGCTAAAATTTTATTTGTTCCATCAAAAGTAGGTGCTGTAAACTTGCTTATTTAATTTTTGAGCTCTCTTCCACTTATTTCATGCTCCCTCTTGTACTCTTTCTTGGGCATCAAAGTGTTCATCATATCCACATATTCTCTAAAAGGAACTGAACTGCGAAAGTCATCATCTAAGCCATTGTAAGTAGCTCTTAATGCAGTCAAGTTACCTGTAACCTCTTCCATGGGATTAAGGGTTGGATTTGGTACTAGTGGCTCATTTGTAGCCAAGAAAATAGTTTTTGTTGATTTAGAAGGTGTGTTTTTTAGATTTCTTGGCTCCTCTGAAGTGCTTCCTTTCTCATTAATAGATGCAACTCCTTGCAGTTTTTCTGTCAATATCTGCAAAGCCTCTCTAGTTTCTGCCAAACTATCCACTATTTGCTTCTGAGTATTTTGGATATCTTGAAAAAATTTCTTTTCCATCTCATCTTGATCAGCCATAATTTTTCCTTCCTTGGATTTTGTACTTTTACTTTTAACTAGAGGTTTGATCAAAATTTCTTTATTCTTTTCTCGCTGCAAATATCTCTTTTCTCTTTCACTTGGTTGCATGCGAACTTCTACAAACCCTTAGGTTGATAAGATCATAGCTTTGATACCACTAAAATGTCCCTTCCTCTGATTTTATATGATATTTCAAGCCTCTAATTAGATTTTTAAAATCAAAGAACCAATATTTCAAAGATCCACCAATTTCTCAATAAACCCCAAATCGGGTATGCCCGAAATAGTGCCAAAAACTTCACAGCTTCACATATTATTAATAGATCTAAATAGAATAATAGCCTAAAAAATGACATTTCCAGATCTGTATAACATTTACACAACAACTCCCAAATGGAGGACAAAAACAATGCTCATCGAGCTCTCGAAAATAACACAAAATAGCCCGAAAACACCACAAAATACTAATAATCTATCATAGAAGTTTAACCACGACCCAATACATATATTAAGCTCCATTTTAAGATCTAAAAGTTTGAAATATAGTAGCAACCCAAACTGATATGAAATACTCAACCGGAAACACCAAACTCTTACAAAAAAAACACACCCGAAAACCCACAAATTTGCACTACTCGGTACAAGGGAAAACTCTGCATGAGCTTGCACATGGAATGGCTTTAAAATCCCATCCTTAGCCTTCTTGGAAACTTGCAAACTCTTATCCTTGGGCCTCCTTCTCCATAGGTTTGGCAGCCTTTGAAGAACAACAAAGCAATAAGTGAAAATCAAGTTCTAGAATCAGCTCAAAATGCCTCCAAATCCCTTAAAAGAGGGCATAACCCTAACTCACATCCAAGAAGGGTTAATAAAACATATTTTTAATAATACTTTTCATTTATTAGTCCATTGGTTTCCAAAGATTAGCCCCTTTTGCCAAAACTTCACCTTTTTGAGCCTGCCTGCCTTAGCAAAGATTATTATTTTTAATTATTTGAAAAGGGGACATGATAGAGGATTTAATCACCTTGTTAGGAGTGGCATTTTTAGAGGTCTTTAGACACTTAAATAGAAATGCCACTTTTGTTAGAGGATTTTCAAATAGCTGTTAAGCCAACTCAGTTAAGAGATTTAGATCACTGCTAGAATGGTTAGAAGGTAACAATGAGATGACCTGATTTTTGATGCAACTAAATTGCTGATTATAGATCTCAATTCTAGCTTGTAAACTTGATCCTTCTTGATCAAATTTATCTTTGTAGCTCACCAAAGATATTCTACTTATCCTTCTAATTCATGTCCTCTAAGCATCATCAAATCATCAATCATTTTTCACACATTCAATCCTCAACTTAACCTCATATTTATATCTTACACACTATCAAGTTAGCTTGAATAAAAATTAGAATAATTATTATTCATCTTCTCAATCAATTGGAATGAATAAAAAAATCAATTGAACTCAATATGCCAAAACAAAAAAATCTTTTGTTAGTCGATCCTACTTGGTAGATACTAACTCAAAGCACTTTTCTTGTGTTAACCAAGTGAACTTAGTTAACACTAAATATTTGGAAAGTTTCTTTGGTAACTGAGTGAGCTTGATTAATACTCAACTTCTGCAAACTTTACTTTGTCACCTGAGTGAACTCGGTAGACATTGTCTTTTGAACTAGGAAAACTTTGGAATACATGACAAATATAGGAAACTGTCTTTAATGTTTGAGTGAGCTCAACATACATGGACTGACAATGATATGACATTTTGTGTAACATCAAAGGCAATACACAATTGACCAATTGTTTTGAACAATCTCCCTCTTTGGCATTGATGGCAAGACAACATGTCATAATGCAATAATTTTTTTAGAGCAACAATAAGATAAAGAAAATATCTTTAGTTTCATTCTAATTTTTATTCATGAGAACTCCTTGTATTATTTTTAACTCCCTTTGTCTTTAGTTTCTCCCTTTGTTAGCAAAAACTCTATCTTCAACATCTTCTCTTGATAGAAAACTCTGTTTGGTATCATATCAAGTTCATTCTCCCTCTTTGACATAAAATTTCTATGAGTATGATAGTAAAATTCTCCCTCTTTGACATCTCTATTGGCATTGTGTTATATTTTTTATTAGTGAAAACACTTATTCAATTCTGTATGGCTACCAAGCTCATTGTTCAGTCTCCAATGTTTACCAAGCAATCTAGTGATAACCAAGTTTCACAATTCATACCGAGCATTCTTGAAGCTACTAAGTGAATATAGATAGTGTGCAGTCTAGTAGTGTTCATCCAGCAGATAGTGGTCACTAAGCTTCATAGTGTCTACTGAGTCATCAGTTTGTGTGATGAGAAGCCAGTGTTTATTGAGTAATGGAATGAGTAGTGTTTATCTAATGCAAGCAAGGTAAACTAAGTAATTAGTATCTACTGAGTCTCCAATGGTTACTAAGTTCCAAGATATGTTGTGTGATTATTATAAACCATGCCTCCAATTCTATTGAGTGCATGATGATGCCGAGTAATGTAGTGGGCATTGAGTATTAGAAGTTCACCAAGTTAGCTTGCAAAACTTGAGTTTCTATTGTTTGGCCGACTTAGTAATATTTTGTTTGCTTGTGTTTTAGCTGACCTTATAATTATAAATATTGGAATGGTATATATATTTAATGTATTGTATCATTTGCAATGTATGAATGAGTATATGGATGTATGGATATGTAATGTTTTGAGAAGAGTGAATGTGAATCAACAGCAGAGCAGAGTATTCAACAAGGTCTACAAGAAGTAGCAAAATTATATCAATCACAAGAGGTGATCTGTACTTCAAGGATCTTATCAGCAATTAAGTTGTAAGTTAGATCTATTGTTTCATCCTAATAGGTGAACTAGTTTTCTTAAATCCTTTAACATGGTAGACTTAATAGTCTTTCTTCAAATCTCTTAACAAAGTGCATACTTCATTATATGTTTGTAAAACCTCTAACAAGGTGGATCTAGCAATCCAGATTGCTCTTAATAGGGAAGATCATTAGAAGTGGTCAATGTAAGCCTTAATAGGCCAACTTTATACTATAGTAGTGAAGTTTTGTGGGTATCATCCCCACCTCAATTTTACTTTCTATTTGGAAGGTTTCTGGGTCACCAAAATTTTGTGTTCATGTGCAATGAATGTTTATCTTTCTCATGCATGTAGTAGATTAGATGAATGAATGATGAATAGATTATACTAATTAAGTACTATATTAATTTAAAGATTTTGAAGTTACTGATTCACCCCTCCCCTCTCAGTAACTTAGCTAGTATTGATTATTTCCAACAATCTCATGCCAAAAACATCATTCAGTGAATATTAGTATACCTTATGTATTGATTCATTTGCAATGTGCCCTTGTCAATACTACATCAAATTTCTGATTGTCAACATGCTTTGGTTCATGCATCACTAAAATTTATTTAGTGAGCTTCAGATAAGGGAATGACCCCTAGCTTACCTCTTAGATAGAAAAAAGCATCCTTAGGTAAAGGTCTGGTGAATATGTTTACAATTTGTTCTTTAGTATTTACATATTCTAACCTTAGTTCCTTATATTGCACCAACTCTCTTGGGAAATGATATTTTATAGCAATGTGTTTTGTTTTGGTATGCATTACATGATTCTTTGATATATTAATTGCACTAGTTTTATCATAGAATTTAACTATTGGATCCTCTATCTTCATACCTACCAGTAGTTGTTTGAACCAAATAACATCTAAGCAATTAATTTTTGCTGCCACATATTTTTCCTCTTCTATGGATTGAGAAGTATAAATTTTTTTCTTTCTTGTCCATGACACTAGTATTTTACAAAGAAAGAATGCCCCACAACTAGTTCTCTTTCTGTCATCAATGCTTCTTTCCCAATCAGCATTAGTGAAGGCTTTTAACTCTAAGTTGCCTCCTTTCTTATACCATAATCCATATTATTCAGTGCATTTTATATACCTCATGATTTTTTGATTTCCATCATATGATTTTCTTTTGGATTAGCTAAGAATCTTGCCACCATACCAACTACAAGAGCAATGGCAAGCCTAGTATGCATAACATACTATAATTTACCAATCATTGATCTATATGTGGTTTGATTTACCTCCTTTGAATTATCATCCTTGGAAAGCTTATGTCTAGTAGACATAGGTATTCCAACTAGTTTTGACTCCATTTTAAATTTCTTTGGAATCTCCTTGATATATTTAGACCGAGTAATGAAAATACCATCTTTCTTGTAGTTGAATCTATAATCCAACAAAGAATTTCATCTCTCCAAACATGGACATTTCAAATTATTTACTCATCTCTACTAAAAAATCTCTGCACAGGTCATCATTTTTGGTTAATAATGTGTCATCAACAAATATTTCTTCCAATTCAATCTTCTTATTTGGTCCATCCTTGATATGTAGACTGCTGTTATCATTTATTCTTTGAAAACCAATTTTTATCAAGTAGTCATGAAGCCTTTCATACCAAGCTCTGGGAGCTTGCTTGAGACCATATAATGCTTTGTGTAATTTGTAGATCATATCTCTTTTGTTGAGATCTATAAAACCTTCAAGTTGCTCTATGTAGACTTCCTCATCAAGGATTCCATTCAAGAATGCCAACTTTACATCCATTTGATAAACTTTGAATCTTTTATATGTTGTATATGCTATTAAAGTTCTAACACCTTCCAATCTTGCAACAAGAGCAAAAGTTTCATCATAATCAATACCTTCTTCTTGAGAGTAGCCTTTGCAAACTAATCTTGCTTTGTTCCTTGAAACTTCTCCATCTTCATTTATCTTATTTCTGAAAACCTATTTTGTGCCAATCACATTTTTATCTTTTGGTCTTGGAAAAAGAATCCAAGTCTTATTCTTTTCTATCTATTCAATTTCTTCATTCATTGCTTCAATCCAACTTTCATTATCCAAAGCATCCTTAACATTTCTTGGTTCAAATTCAATAAGTAAACATGTACCTTTTAATTTTTTTCTTCTCATTGTGCCATCAGACTTGTCTTCAACAATCTAATAAAGTGCATGATGCCTTCTCACATATCTTGCTAACATAGGTACCTTGGATTTGGAGTTTGTTTTATTGACCTCTTCATTATCATCCATATTTTTCTTGAGTTCCACTATTTGTGACTTGGGTTCATCAGACTCAGTTTGTTCTAGTAATGGCTTAGTAGCTTCTAACTTTGACTTAGGTCCTTCTGATTTGGTTTTCTCTAGATGTAACTTAGGTATCTTTGGAGATTTTGGGAACTTAGGAGATGAAGCTTCTCAACCTCCAAATTGATTTAGCAATGTATCAGGTTCATAATACATAAATCTTCTGTAATCTTTAGGTTATTTGCTGCTTTCTTCTTCACTCTTTTTTGCAAACTCATCAATCCTCACATGTGCACTTTCTATGACTTTATGAGTAGACAAATTCAAACATTTGTATGCTTTAATTCTATAGGAGTATCCTAGGAATATGCCTTCATCACCTTTGACATCAAATTTTCCTTTCCTAGATTCCTTCAAGATATAACATTTGCTACCAAATACTTTCAAGTAATTTACATTAGGTTTGTAGCCATACCATAGTTCATAAGGTGTTTCATTTAAATCTTTCTTTAGCTAAACTTTCTTCAAGTTATGCACTATAGTACCGATTGCTTCTTTCCAGTATTTGATTGTAATATTCTTTTCTATCATCAAGGTTCTTGCACAATCCATGATGGATTTGTTCCTTCTTTCTGCTATACCATTCTATTAAGGTGTAATGGGTGCTGATACTTGTCTTTTAATTTCTTTCTATTGCAAAATTCATTGAATTCATTAGAATTGAATTCATCTCCTCTATTTGACCTCAAACATTTTAGTTTCTTTCTAGTTTCTTTCTCTACTCTAGCTACATAACTTTTTCTTTTAAATACATTATAGTCATTATTCTAAAATAATCATCAAAAAATAAAATGAAATACTTATCTCTACTATAGTTTTCTATGCCAATAGGTCCACAAAGGTCTGTATGAACCAACTCCAAAACTTCTTCTAAGTGATAGTTTTTTATTTTTAAACTAGTCTTTCCCCTCTTTCCAATATGACAATTTTCACATAGGCCCATATGAGGTTTCCTCAAACTAGAAATACCTCTTACTCTTATTTTTTCTTATTTTGATCAGATTATCAAAATTCACATGACATAGACTTTTGTGTCATAACCAACTTTTCTGTATTTGAGCAATGAAACATTAATTTTCATTGATATCTAGGTAGAATAAATTACCTTTTGTTTTTTTGCTAGACCCAACTAGATTTCCTTTTCCATCTAGTAGCTTGGGCTACCCTTTCATGAATTCTACCTTGAATCCAATGTTATTCATCTATGCCACACTTAGTAGATTATGCTTCAGTCCATCCACCTAGTAGGAATTGTCACATCTGAGTTTATTGGTTAGTGAGATACAACCTTTTCCTTTTATGCAACAAGGTTCATTATTTCCAAATCTGACACTTCCAGCATCATAGTATTCCATATGTTTAAATTTTTTTTTTATCACCAGTCATATGATTAGAGAAGTCACTATCAATAATCCATGTATCATCTTTACTTACATAAGTGTCAATTTGTTTGACTCATCATCTAATTCATCTTTTACAGCTATATAGACCATTTCATCATTATCATTGCTATCTAAATCTTTAGCCATGAAATAAGATTTTTTACCTTTTCTTTTGTAGTTCTTGTAACTCTTGAGTTCCTTCTTTCCTTTGAACTGACTACTTTTCTTTTCTTTGTTTCCTTTGTTTGGATACCTAGCTACAATGTGACCAATTTCTTCACAAGAAAAATAGATTAGAGAAATCTTACCTTTATACTTTGCTCTACCTTTAGAATATTTCCTTGCAAGTAGGGCTTCAACAACTTTAAGATCATTGCTTGAACTTTCTTCCTCTTATTCACTTTCTAATTGATTGGACTTTTATTGCTTAGCCCTTTTCTTGAGTGAGAGCTTGGCTTCAAATGAAAACTCAATACCTTTGGAACTAGGGACATAGTTATCATAGTTATCCAACTTAAAAGTTATCAATCTTCCAACTAGAGTATCCAAAGTTATATTGCTATTTGGATCACATCTCATTTCTTCAATAGTAGACAATCTAATTACATAGATAAGAAGAAGGGTTCTGAGTACCTTGCTCAAAACTATCTTGTCATCAATGTCTCCTCTAGGTGCTTTGATTTCACTCACACTTGCTTTAATGTGCTCAAAATATTTCGCAATGTTTTCATCTTCTCTCATCTTCATCTAATCAATTTTTGCTTTGAGAATTTCAACTTTAGCTCTTATTACATTATCATCTCCTCCATAGATGGCTTTCAGTTTGATCCACATATCATAGGCTATAGTGAAACTTTTGACTTCATCAAATTTAACATAGTTAAGAGGAGAAGAAATGTCAATCATCATGATGTTATGATTTTTCTTTTTAGCAATTTCTTCAACTGATAATGTTCCAGTAGGAGTCTCGTATTCATTATCAAGATATTTACAACCTGATTCAATGATAGATGCCAAGTGTAACCTCATAAGTCCTTGCCATGCTACAATGTTTTCTCTGTTCAACTTGGGAATTTCTCTTCTGTAAGACATCTTGATCTTTAGCTTAGGTCCTTGAAACCTTCACTACAAGTGCCAAAGCTTTGATACCAATTTTTGAAAATATAAGAGGAGTAACTAAGAGGGGAGGGGTGAATTAGTTACTACAAAATTAAATCCTAGATCTCTTAGATGTCAACACAAAATTTAAGCATAAACTAGTGAATTGTACTCTGTTGTAACTTAGTAATTATATAGGCACTTGGTTTCCACTAGCAAATATTGTACTTTAGTAAACATTGAAATAACTTGGCAAAATTTTATCATATAAAACTAAAGATTTTATTTGTGATTGATCTTACTTAAACTTAGTTGCATACACATGAAAACAAATAGCATGAACACAAGTGACAACATGATTTAACGTGGAAACCCAATTTGGGAAAAACCACCAATTATAACTAGTTAATATTTTTCACTTTTCTAAAGTGAGCCCTGATAGGAGCCAACCATGTTAAAGGTTACAAAACACACTATTAGTTGTGACCCTAATAGAAGATTTAATCACCCTATTAGGAGTGGTCTTGTTAGAGGTCTTTAGACAATTCAATAGAAATGCCACCTTGTTAGAGGATTTGTAAATAATTGTTAAGCCAACTTTGTTAGGAGATATAAATCACTACTACAATGGTTAGAAGGTAACAATGAGATGACCTAATTTATGATGCAATTGAATTGTTGATTATAGATCTTAATTTTGGCTTTTATATTTGATCCTTCTTGATTGAATGTGTCTTTGTAGCTCACCAAGGATATTCTACTTATCCTTCTAATTTTCTTCCTCTAAGCATCATAAATCTTTAATCATTTTTCACACATTCAATCCTCAACTTGACCTTATATTTATATCTTACACATTGTGAAGTTAGCTTGAATATAACTTAAAATAATTATTATTCATCTTCTCAATTGGCTGGAACCAATAAACAAATCAATTGAACTCAATGTGCCAAAACAAAAAAATCCCTTTTTAGCCAACCCTACTCGATAGATACTAACTCAAAGAAATTTTCCTATGTTAACTAAGTGAACTCGGTTAACATTACATAGTTAAAAAGTTTCTTTGGTAACTGAGTGGGCTTAGTTGACATTGGTTTCATCCAACATTTCCTTCATTAACCGAGTGGGCTCAGTTAGCACTCAACTTCTACAAACTTTACTTTGTCACCCGAGTGAACTCGGTAGACACTGTCTTCTAAACTAGGCAAACTCTAGAATGCTCAATAGATATAGAAAACTATCTTTAATGCCTGAGTGAGCTTGACATACATTGACTAACAATGATATGACATTTTGTGTAACATCAAAGACAATACACAATTAACCAATTTTTTCTAACACAAATAAGTGTGTAACATTTCATACCATGCTCTAGAGGCTTGTTTGAATTCATACAGTGCTTTATGCCGCTTACATACCATATCACTTTTTTTTGGGTGAAAAAACCCTTCAGGTTGTTCAGCATAGACTTTTCCTTCTAGAATTTGATTTAGAAATGTAGACTTGACATCTATTTGGTACACTTCAAATCATATATAAGAAGAATATGCAAGTAGAGTTCTCACTACTTCTAATCTTGCAATAGGGGCAAGTGTCTCTCCATAGTCAATTCTTTCTTCTTGTGCATAACCCTTGCAAAGTAGTCTTTCTTTGTTTCTTGTGACTTCACCTTCCTCATTTAACATTTTCTTGAATACCCACTTGGTTCCAATAACATTCTTTCCCTTTGGTCTGGGTACCAGTATCCAAGTTTTGTTCTTCTCTATCTTCTCAATCTCTTCATTCATTGCTTGAATCTCTTGTTTATTATCCAAGGCATCCTTTACTAATTTTGGCTCAAATTCACATAGTAGGCATGTTGGTTTCTCAAATTGTTCTTTATTGTAATTCCTAAATCTTTATCTCTAATGTTTTGATCTAGTGTATGATGCCTTCTTTTATATTTGGCTAATGTAGGATCTGATCTTCTCATTTCCTTCTATTGCTCTTCAAGTTCACCTTGCAGGTTCTCTTCACGTAATACTTCATGTATCTCAACTTCTTCTTCTAGTTGTTTGACATTCACTTGTTGATTTTTGACATGCTCTTCCTAATGCACGACACTAGCTACCTGATGCTCATCATGCTACTATTGTGACTTGACATTCACTAGTTGATGCTGCTCGACAACTTTCTTCTTAGGTTTAGTTAAGGTGTTTCTCACCTTCATCAATGTATATGAAATATATATAATCTTCAAGTTCCTTCTTTCATTCAACTTCATTTTTCTCTACATATTCATCTACTTTCACATTTTAACTTTGGACAATTTTGAAAGTGTTAGAATTCAAACATTTTTATGCTTTACTCTTAGTTGAATATCCTAGGAATATGCCTTCATCACTCTTTGCATCAAAGTTTTTGTGTCTAATTTCTTTCATCATATAAAATTTTCTTCCAAAAACTTTGAAATATTTCACATTAGATGTATGTCTATAGCATAACTCAAAATGTGTGATATTTGTACCTTTCTTGGCTTGTACTTGGTTCAAGGTATAAACTATAGTTATTATAGCATCTCTCTAGTACTTTGGTGCAACATTCTTCTCCATCATAAATGTCTTAGTGTAGTCCATGATTGATCTATTCCTCCTTTTAAATATACCATTATATGGGGAGGTCCTAGGTGTAGACATCTGTCTCTTGATTCCTTTATTATTGCAGAATGTGTTGAATTCCTTAGATATGAATTTACCTCTATCATAGCTTAAACACTTCACAAATTGACCTATTTCCTTTTCAAATCCTGAAGAGTACCACTTAAACATTTGAAATGCATCAGATTTCTCTTTAGGAAACATCATAGTCATCATTTTAGAGTAACCATCAACAAATAGAATAAATTATTTTTCACCGCTGTAGCTTTGCACTCCACTAGGTCCACAAAGGTCAGCATGAACTAACTCTAAAATGTCATTAGAAGTATAGGTTCATCATTAGAAAACTTAACACAAATTCCTTTATAATATTCTAAGTTTTCAAACTTACTTTTATCACAAGTCATGTGATGTGAGAAACCACTATCAATTATCCATCTATCACCTTTACTCACATATGAAATAAGTACAATTTTCTCATCTTCATCTAAAACATATTTCATAGAAACATAAATAACTTCTTCATCATTACTATTAGTATCATTGTTAGTCTCTTCTTCAACACTGTAACAAGATTTCTTATCTTTACCTTTACCTTTGTAGTCTTTTTATCTTTTTATCTTTTCCATCTCTTCTTCTTTTGTACTTACTATCTTTCTTTTAATCCTTTTCATCATTGTTAGGACATGTTGTAGAAATATGAACAAATTTATTGCATGAAAAAATATTATAGGAAGATTACCTTTGAATTTCCTTTTCCTCTTGGTAGCCTTCTAGCCATTAATGCTTCAAGATCCTCAAGATCATAATTAGAAGGTTTAATCTCACTATCCTCATACATTCCTTTCTTTTTCCTAGACTTATGTAAAACTAATTGTGATTTGAAAGAAGATTTAATAGAAGAGGTAGAAAAATTATCAAAAAATGACAATTCAAAAGCAAAAAGTCTACCAAAAAGACTATCCAAGGTTAAATCATTACTAGGAGTACACCTAAGTGCTTGTATTATAGAAACTCTAATAACATAAATAGGAAGTAAGGTTCTCATTACCTTGCTGATCACAATCTCATCACTATTTTTTCCTTCAAATCCTCTAATAGCATTCACCACTTCTTTGATTCTTCTAGCATATTGAGAATGTTCTCACCTTCTACTATCTTTATGTCATAAAAATTTCCTCTCAAGCTTTATGATTTGGCTCTTAGTACATTCTTGTCTCCTACATGGATCTTTGCCAAAAAAATTCACATTTTTTTTGTAGTGTTGCAGTATTTTATGTCATCAAATTCTAAGTAGCTTAGGGTAGATGCAATGTCCAACATTACATGATTGTGCTCTTGTTTCTTCTTTATCTACTAGGTTTTCATAGGTGTTGGTACTACTATGTATTCATGGTCCAAGTAATGTAGTGTCGAATATCCAAATCTAGAAATGTGTAACTTCATAAAAATTTTCCATGTATGGAAGTTTTCTTTGTTCAACTTGGGTACCTCCTTTTTGTACATCTTGATCTTTAGCTTTAAGTCCCTTCAAAATTTTCCTCACAAGCCCCACAAGCTTCGATACCAATTGTTAGAATAATTTTAGAATAAATGAGAGGGAGAGGGGTGTTGAGAAAAGGATTGACACTAGTATGAGACTATGTTTTAATCATTATTTTTTCACTGATGTCAAACCTGCAACCTGCTAATGAGACAATTGCTTAGTTAATTTGAGTACTATCATTTGTTTGATTGAATAAGATAATTTTATCAAATGTGATTACAAGAGCACCTAGAGGAAAGGTTGAGTTATCATATGTAAAAGAAGTAAAGAGATTAGGTAAGAAAGTGATGATATAGTTTATTGTTTATCTACTTAAGGTTATGAAGGATGGATACATTTATTAAGTCTAGAAGAACAAGTAAGAAGAATTGTGTCTATTAAGCTTGATTGAGTGCATAGTAGGTGACAAGAAAAGTTAGTGCAAGCCATAAAAAAAATTAGTTGAAGCTAAGAAAAGAAGAGTTAGTGTATGACGAGTGAACATAGTGTAAGCCAAGTAAAGTTTAGTTGCTACCAAGCATCAATAAACTTTAGTATGTGACTAGTTAACTCATAGTGGATATCAAGCATTAGAGGTTTGTTAATGTCAAGTGAAAACATTACGTGTTAGATGATGAATTTGAAAAATTTGAGCTGAAAAGGTTGATTTCTTGGATTGTGTGAATTGTGTGGAAGATAAGCTTGATGAGCTAGTAGCACAAAATTTAAGGTGAACCATTTTGAGGCAAATTCAAGGAGTATTGAGAAGGAAGTTTCTAGAGGGAAAAAAATTGAAAAGAATGAATCTAACCTAACCGTAGAATGGACATTTGTGATTAAGTGGCTAAAGATCTAAATTCGCTTTATAAGGGGACACAAGGCATGAAGCAATAGTTGGCATGTACAAGAGCCCAAGGAAGACAAGGAGTCTAGGGTATTTCTTTATATGGAGGGTGAACTATAGAGTCTACAATTGGCATGCAAAGAAAGAAGGCTTAAGAGGATGAATGCTTGAAGGGTGAACAAGCTATCAAAGTTGAAGTGAATGAAGCCAAGCAGAATGGAGGATTGAAATAGAGATCTGTAATAAGTAAGTGAGTTTTAATTTTTTATCAGATCAAGCCTTACTGTTATTCTCTAATCATTGTATTAGTTTAGGGTAAATCCTTTGGATTAAGGTTCACCTAATAGTTATTTATAAATCCTTTTATTGATTTGGATTCTAATGGAATTACCTAAAGTCCTCTAAAAAAGCTTGCTCTTGATAGGGTGATTAAAATCCTTTAACCAGTTCACATTTAATAGTGTGTATTGTAGCCTTTAGTAGGTTTGGCCTTTCATAGGGCATCACTTTACAAGAGTGAAAATTAGTAGCATGTTACTGGTAGTTTTTTCCAAATTGAGTTTCCACATAACATCCTTGTTTCATATGTGTGAATGATTATGTTATGTTTGATGTTTACATTTTTGCAAAGTGATTTTCACCTAGGACAATAACCTGCAAGTTTAACTTTTGAATGATGTGATGAATGAATGCAAGATACATGATAAGGAGATATATGTACGAGTTTTGTTAAGCACTAAAAAGTTTAACTAGGAGTTTTGGACCTTGGATAACTAATTCACCCTCACACTTAGTTATTCTAAACTATTCTTATAGAGGGAATGGGGTGAATCAATTATCCTTAGTTTAGATGTACCAATTCAACTTTTGAACACTTTAAATCACTTAGATCTAATTTTTAAACATCTTAGTCTATATTACATCTTAACATTTAGTAACATGCAATTTATTGTCCCAATAGTAATCAACTTGAAAAATGTAAAATATTGAATAGTGAAACATCTCAAACAACATTCACACAAGTATGAAACCATGATTTAAGATGGAAATTCAATTTGGAAAAAACCATGAGTAATATGCTATCAAATTTTCACTCTTTTGAAGTGAGTTCAATTAAGAGCCAACCTTGTTAAAGGTTATTCAATGCACTGTTAGGTGTGACATAGTTAAAGGAATTAATCACCTTGTTAGGAGTGACCTTGTTAGAGAACTTAAAAATATTCCATTGGAATGTCACCTTCATAAAAGGATTTACAAATGACTACTAGATCAACCTTGATTAGAAAGTAACAATAGATTGATATGATAAATACAACTCACTTTACAAATATAGATCACAATGTAGCTCATGTGATAATTCATTAACTAAGCTCCATACAAAAAAATTAATAACTAATAACCCCTTTAGGTTAATCATTATGCCTCCTTAAATAGTTAGCTTTGATCTTCTTTTTCTTAAACATCATTGTTGATCTTAGGGTTAGGTCAAATTCACTAAATCTTTCCATCATTTTGTTTCCTCTTTCTCCTTCTAGATACTTCCCAAAAATTCTCTTAAAAACCATGCATAGAAACACTAAAAAATCATTTATCACGTATTAGATGTTCTAGCCCATTAGTGCTCATCCTTCATATGCTTTGACCAATCCAAAAATTCAACTATTTTGTCTAGGAATCTCAATTATTTTACAAACTTGTAAATGCTAACACTTGGTCAATACTATGTTCCTTGGCCTTGGTCATCACTAGATGAATTAGTTACTACTAAATTTTCTTGGCTTCTCCTATCTTTTCTCAAACTTATATTGATGCTTGGTCGACACTGTATTCTGCTTAGCCGTAACTGCCACTTGGTCAACATAAGAATAATGTGACTTCTACTATAAGTTCCTTAATCTTCTTCTTTGAAGCTTGGTTTTGTTGATATCTAATTCAAAAGATCATTGTTGAGAAAGATTATTGGAAGAAGGAGA
This sequence comes from Cupressus sempervirens, assembly GCA_028749045.1. NCBI lineage: Eukaryota > Viridiplantae > Streptophyta > Pinopsida > Cupressales > Cupressaceae > Cupressus > Cupressus sempervirens. The sequence goes on along the minus strand of CM053783.1, from coordinate 230,100,054 downwards.
TTTTTGAAGAAGACTGTGTATTTCAGTCATTATTTTTCCATTGATGTCAAACTTACTATTTGTTGGGAAGACAATTTCTTATAAGATTCAAGTACTATCACTTAGTTGATTGATGAAGAGGATTTGATCAATAAGAGGTAACAATAGCACCTAGAGGAAAGGTTGAGTTATGATTTTTTAATGAAGTACAAGGATTAGTTAAGACAATGCTGAAATGATATATTGATAATCTACTTAAGGTTACAAAGGTTGGTTACACTTAGAAAGTTTAGAAGAACAAGTTACACAAAGTTTGTCTGCCAAGATTGATCTAGTGGATAGCAGGTGCTGAGCAAAGTTAGTGCAAGCCAAGGATAAAATTAGTTGGAGCTTAGTAAAAGTTCATTCTAATGTATGCTGAGTGAAATAATTGATGTTGAGTAAAGTTTTGTTGATGCTAAGCATTAGTAAACTTTAGTAGGTGTTGAGTAATTTCACAGTGGATGCTAAGCAACATAGTATGTGCTGAGCATTAGAAGATTGATAATGCCAAGCTACTACATTATTTAATAGATCAAAGATTAAATGAATCTAAGCCAACAAGTTTATTTTCTTGGATTTTGTGAACCAGGTGAAAGATAAGGTTGATGAGCTAGTGACATAGAATTTAAGGTAAACTATTTATAGGTAGATTCAAATGGATTCTAGAAGAAGTTTCTAGAAAAGATATGAAATATGGGGTAGATACATTGTATCCTACCTAATTGATCCGAAACCTAAATTTGGACTATGGAAAATGAGTGGGAAAATATCTTAATTTCCTACTTATAGGACCGTCTAGTCATGAAGCAAAGTTGTTATGTTCAAGAACCTAAGGGAGACTAGAAGTGAAGGGTTTTTCTTCATCAAGTGACCTAAGAGAAGATTCTACAATGACATGTTAAGCAAGAAGGCTTAAAGAAGATGAATGCTTGAAGGGTGAATAAGCTATTAGAGTTGCAAAGTATGAAGGCCAAGTAGAATTGAGGACTAAATAGAGATCTATAATCTATAAGAGAAGTTGTAAGTTGTATCAAATTAAAGCTCTACTATTACTCTCTAACAATTGTACCAGTTTAGGGTAAATCCTTTGGATTAAGGTTGACCTAATAGTCATTTGTAAATCCTTTAACTAGGTGGCATTCCAAGTGGATGGTGTAAAGTCCTCTAACAAGCCTTCCCTCTAATAGGGTGATTCAAATCCCTTAATTGGGTCAAATTAACAATGTGTATTGTAACCTTTAATAGGGTTAGACTTTCACAGGGCATCACTTTAGAAGAGTGAAAAGGAGTAGCATGTTACTAGTGGTTTTTCAAATTGAGTTTTCACATATATAATTGTGTCAAGTGTGTTGATGAATCTATTATGTTTCATTCTTTACATTTCTGCAAGTTGATTTGACAGTAACATACAAGTTTTTAGTGATTTCATAATCTTATGGATGCATGCATGAGTATGAATATAGTTTTATTTATACATCTAGACCTTGGATAACTGATTCACCCCCCTAGTTATTCTAAAGTATTCCAAAAACTATATTATATTTAATAATAATTATCATATTTACAATATTATATTTAATAATAATAACAATAATACATTAGTATATTATGTAATAATAATATACCCCTAGGGACGTAGGGTAATTGATGTAATGGGTCCAATGGGGTCTTAGGCTAGCCCACGACCTCTTCAACCCATTGCATCAATTACCCTAGCCTACAACCCCATTGCTATATTATAATAATAATACATTACTATATTATTTAATAATATTAATATATGACTACATATTAAATGTAATAATAATAATCATATATATTACTATATTATATATTTAATAATAATAATCATATTTACAATATTATATTTAATAATAATAATAATACATTACTATATTATATAATAATAATATACTAATATATAATAATATACTGTAGACGCTTAAAATCGTCCTAAGAACTTTATTAATTAATTCAATATTTCCTTTGACATTATAATTATTTATTTATTTATTAATTGTATTTGTCACATTCTTCTACTTATTTAATTAAATTTAATCAAAATGTCAACATAAGCCTTTTTGGTGAAAGGGGTGGCTCAAGGTTTACTCACATGTGTGTCAGAAACTTTGGACAAAGGAAAGGGGGACAAGTGTGTAAGAGTTATAAGAGGTTTTGAATAAAATAATAAAGTGGAAGCTTTCTTGGATTTTGAGTTGCTCACACATGTGTGAGAAAATACTTAGGGGCTAAAAGGTGCTTAGGAAGGTGTTTAGGATTAATAAGTGAGATTAAGTAATGGGTAGGCTTAGAAGGATGAGAGTGATGGGTAGTAGACTATGTTTTAGGTGAGATTAAGATTAAATTAAATAAGATTTAACTTAATCATATGATTAAAGAATTTAATAAAGTGGAGGGAATTAAATAAATCAAGATTTATTTAAAAGGGGATTTTGTGGAGCACAATGCATTTAATTAATTTAATACATTAGGGAAATGAACCTATTTAATTAGAGGACTTTTCCCCTTAGCCCATGTCTCTCCTTTGTGGCACCTATGTGGATGCCACATAGATGTCACCTCCCCAAGGTCTCTCTCAAGCCTATAAATAGAGCCTTTGCCTTAAACATTCCTCATCTCCTCCATATGCATTGTTATCATGCTAGTTTAGACTTAGAGCTTTCTAGTGATTTTTAGTGATTTTTATACATTCTTACTAACCTTTTGTAGTTTCTAATGAATTGGTATGCAAGATTTTCCAGTCTAATTTTTTATTGCAAAAGACAAACCTTAGAAATTTATGGTGATTTTAATCACTTGTATGGTTTTAATGACAAATGAACTTGTATGAACTAATCACTTGTCTGTGGAATGTATGTTACAACTAAATGCTAAAACCAAACAAACTCTTGAATGCATTTAAGATAACATTGCACATACACTCTTGAATATTTTAAGGGAATTTACACACATTTCATTGGAATGAATATTTTTCAAACACACTTTTGAATGCCTTAATGAATGAACAAGTTTTTTATTAGAATGAATGTGTAGAGTAACAAAGTACAATCTTGAGTGCCTTAAGGAATCAACATGCATTTCATTGGAATGAATGGTTAGATAGAAAACACAATCTTGAATACTTAAGGATCAAAGAAGAATTTGATGAAATATTTTGATTTGGGTTTAAAACATCCTCATAGACTCTTGAATACTTAAGGGGAAAAGAAGCTTGCTATGAAATATTTGGACTTGGTGCCTAAAATGAATTCACTCAATCTTGAATGACCTAAGAAAATTTAGTCTATTTTCAACAATTTTTTTATGTTGACGATGATCGATTTACTTTTGTTGATGAATCCTTGCTTTTATTATGTTGTTGACATTGTCAAGTTGGAAAGAACTTTGTATGCTTAAACATGAATGTATTCAAAGTAGATATAAAATCAAAAGCTTTATTGGAAAAGAACAAGTGTATGTTAAACCCCAAGGCCACTTATGTATTCTCTCCTCTCATGCCTTTGGGTGATCTTGAGTGCATAAGAAATAAGTGGTCTTATTTTTATTTTTCTAGGAGGCTTACTTGTGGATTTCATCACCCCTTGGGATGATCTCAACTCTAGTGTTTTGGTGAAGTATAAATATCGGGAGCTAAATCAAAAGAAACCTCTCTTGGAAGTAAAATTTTTTCACTCTTGACTAAGCCCCAAAGAACTTTATACCTTTGGGAAGAAAAGGTGGAGATTTGGGTTACCATCTCCTCCTAAATGTGTGACACTATTTTCTTTTTTCTATAGATTTGGGCCTCACGTATCTTGTTTATATTGAGGACACCCTCTAGATAATCTTTGTACATCCTAGTTGCAACCTTATTAGGATTGTTAATGTGTTCAACATGCTTGATTGTTTAAACATCCAAAACTAATACCAAACATAAAATAGACCTAAAAACAAGTAAAATGGGGAGGTAAACATTCACTAAGAAAAATGATTGTAAGTAGGTCCTCTTGACCTACGGTTATTTTCATAAGTATTTATACTTGGTCTAGCATTTGAAATTCATTGGGTCTTTTAGTCACAAACTTTTTGCAAAATTCTCATGCTTAGTCTTGTAATTGGGTTTCTTTTGTTCCTGCCATGTTCGACAAAGTCAAACCTAAGAAGGTAAAGTTATCCAAACCATTTTCCTAAAAAGAAAGGAAAAAAAAAAACATATAGTGATAAACAATTCCAATAGGCAATCAAAGACATCCAAAAGGAAGAAGCTAAATAGGATCATTATGAAAAAATCTTATGCAATGCTAAACTTCAAAATTGGTCTGTGTTCCTTGGAGTAAACCCAAGATTTTTGTTTCCAATGAGAGAAGATTAAGTTATCTGCATAGTGACCACATTACCCTCATTTTTCACATCAACCCATTTTGAAAATTTCTAGTCTTCCATATTGTAAAACTTCCTCTAAAGAGCTTGATTATTTGAATCTTAATCCTTTGGCCTAAGAACATCTTAGTTACAACACTTCTGAGATTACAACACTAGACCTTTACCCATAAAGAAAACATTTATCATAGATGCACTCACTAATTTGGGACCAAAAATCCATCTGCAAATATTGAGTCATCTATTTGGTGTCCTATCTTGCTCAATGATCACTTGTCCATCTTTGGTAGGAGAAGGATACTTTATCCTATATCACAATTGGTTTTCCAAATCAACAAGGTCTTTTGTTTACATTTAGGTTGTTTTCCCTTTATTATATAAGGTTTAGTTGCTCTCTCACATCTTTCACCCATTGATTTGGTCACAATTGTATGGTACAAACATGGTCCAATAGAGTCACATTTATCCCCATTATTGGAATCACTAAGATGGCAAGAGATGGAGAATCCATTTCCTTCTTGATCAACCTCATTGGGGAGCACATTTCCCCCTAGTACAAACTTTGGTATGCCTAGCTCAACACTCACATGTGAACCAGAGAATCCTTTTCGAAACACCACTCTAGGGAGTAACACACATGATGATGAAGAAGTGTACCAAGATGAAGATCACATTGACAATAATAACATTCCTAATGATGTTCAAGCATTTCTTTTAGACCCATAAAACTTGGAAATGATGTTAAAGTCTATTAGGGCAAACAAAATTGAGATTCTCCTAAGCTTATCAAAGATGGTGTTAATGTCCCAAAATTTTTGATGAGAACACCTTATTTAGACAAATTACCAAAGATGGTGCTCCAGTATTGCCAAATTCCACCATAGCACAACCATCTAACAAAGGAAAAGAAAGTGTAGTGGGAACTAGTTCTATACCCATGTCAACTTTAATGCAACCCACATTCCAATTAAGTGTGGAACATATCCAACAAATCATTAATGCTATGCCCAAAACAATCACACATGCTAGTATTCTGTAGTCAACCTTGACAGGTCTGATTGTAGGATGCTTAAACATTGGGAAAGTTCCTATACAAAAAATTGTAGTCCCAACACAATTAATGCATTCCTCCTATTTACAAATGCTAGCAAGTATGTTGAAAACATCTATGTCAATCCCAACAACTGTATATCAATACATTGGCCAAAGTTGAGCATCACCACCTCCACCACCTCATAATCTAACCTATAATCTATTTGAGAACTCATACAACTTTGGAGGTGGATTTAACATCAATTCCCAACCATCAAAAATGCAAACAAACCAGGATCTAGCCCAGTACTTACATGAACTCTAAAATTTTGTCCACAACAAGAACAATAAATGTATGAAGAACTTCTCTTTTGAAGAAATTATCCCCTTTCCATTTGACAAATCTATCAACATGATACCATTCCCACCAAAATTTGAGATTCCCAAATTTGACAAATACACAAGAGAAACACATCTTGTCACACATCTTAAAGAGTTTTCCATTTTGTGTCAAGAAGTTTCCTACATTAAGGATCACCTTAAGAGGCTTTTCACATGAAGGCTTCGAGGCCCTACACTTGAATGGCTAATGAACTTTCCTAGAGTCTCCATCAGCTCTTTCAATTACTTGATGGGGAAAACATTGAATAAGATATGATAAATATTACAAGATGGGAAAATATGGTACACTAAAACATACATTCCCAGTTTTTTAAAAACATGTGTGGAACATGACCTTTGCACATATGACCTTCTTGAAGAAGGAAACCACAATGTTTTTTTATTGTACTATTTTCTTTTAAAAAGATCAAAAGTTAGACCCTCTCTTTTTATATAAAAAGAAAAAACCTAATTTTTAATTTTTAATTTTACTATTTTCTTGTAAAAAGATTGGAAGTTAGATAGTCTTCTTGAGCTGGATGATTGGTATGCTTTTGATCATCTATTCAAATGATCTTCAAGGTTGAAACTTAGGTCTTGTAATAAAAGAAAGTCAAAGTTATTATATAATCATCTATGTTTATTATTATTTATGAAATTAATAAATTAATATATTTGTGTTGTTGCTACCATTCCTTCCCTGTGACCTTTGTTGATGAAATGTGACTCATCAATTTTTAAACATATGCTCACAAAGATAAAGAAGAAATACTTGTTAGGATTAACCAAATAAAAAAATAATAGTTAAATGCAAATGTAACCAATATCAAAAAATAATAAAGTGCACAAATGAGAACACAAGACACAAGGATTTAACATGGCTCTACATCCACTAACAACAATTCCAATATTATTATTATCTAGTGATTACAATCCACAATCCCTTACATATCAATATCACCACAAGAAGCTACATCCCTAACCCTAAGTCATTTTATACAACCTTTTTCTGCTTACAAAATTAGGACTAGAATAAGTCATCCTATAGGAAAGTATCTTCAAACCCCCATAGAAATAATCTAGGGGGAAATCATGCCAAGTAAACCTCTAAGTCTGTTTAGGCTCCACATCACAACAATATCCCACTCGGAGACTGATTAGACTCCATAATAATTTAACCTCCCACTTGGAGACTAATCATAGCACAACTAAACCTGTAGCTCCCATTGGAATTGTGTGCTAAAATGTTGTCACACTTCTATGAATCATTACATGTAAAAAAAACTCAAGAATGAGCCCTCACAAATCGATCCATAGCTCTCTACTCATAGAGTGCAAGGGTTTGCAATGGAGGCCCTCAGTTTGACCTATTTTTGTGCCCATGCAAGTACACCATGAGATGAGAGATTCAAAGAGGAAAAAGCAAGAATGCTAGTCTCCATGATCTTCAAATATGCATGAAAGCAAGATCTAATCTATCAATGCAAAATCTAAGCTATGAAAATAAGATCTAAGATAAAAGCCCATGATGGGTGCAAGAGAGAAAAAGACAAGAAAATAGAAGTTCTCCAAAAAAAGCTTTTGTATTCAAACTCCTTCAAAAATTGCTCTTCAAACCTGTAGCATAACGATAGCATAATCATGGGTGTCTAACATGAGGAGAGGGCTCTCCCTTATAAAGGAAATTATGGAGGTGAGAGGCTTCTCACAACCAATATGGGATAATAGAGCTTGATCCATGTGAGACAAAATTCCACCAATGAGAAAAGAGGAGTGGTTGAGAAGAAAGTGGTGATCTATGTGAGACAAGATTCCACCAATTAGAAAAGAGGAGTGGTTGAGGAGAAAGTGGAAAGATAAATCCCACTTTGATCACATTTTTAAGTGTAGAAAAATTAAATAAAAAGAATTTATTTTATTTCCTTTTTTCATCAAAAGAGATATTTAAGTGGATTTTTATTTAATTAAAAGGGAGCAGGTTCTTTTTAATTAAATAGAAGATATTTAATTAAATTAAAAGAGAGGTTTTTCTCTTAATTAATTAAATGTGGATGAACTGTTTAATTAAAAGAGAGGTTTTCTTTTAATTAAATGGGGATTTTATTTTATTTAATTAAAAGAGAAGATTTTCTTTTAATTAAATAAGACTTGGAATAAAATGATCAATCTTAGAAATGAAATAAATCGAATTTGATCAAGGAAATTGATTTGAATTGATTTAATAAAATATTACAAACCATTGATTCAAAAAATTTGATAAATTGAATAATGGGGGCCCATAGTCTAGGCGACCATTTTTGGGTGCATACAGGAATATCAAACCACCCTGGACTTTGCTATTCTTTTATTATGTTTAGTCTAGAAGAAAAACCAAAGATGAAAAGGAGTTTAGATTCTTCCTTGTTATTGCCTTGGTAAACACATCTGTTGGATTACCATCTATATGTATCTTCTCTAGCTTTAACTATCCATCATCAAAAACTAACTGAATGAAATGGTACCATAATTGTATGTACTTTGTCTTTGAATGTAGAGTAGAATTCTTCATAATATGAATGACACTCTAGTTATCTGTAAAAAAATAATTATCCCTCGTGGGTGTCCCAATTCTTCCATTAAGAACTAAAGCCATATCATCTCCTTGGTTACCTCTATAGTAGCAACATACTCTTCCTTTGTCATGGATAAAGAATTAACCTTTTTCAACTGAGAAACCCAACTTAGTGTTACCCCACCTATAGTAAATATATAACTTATAGTACTCTGCCTGGTATTAATATCTCCTACCAAATTTGAGTCAACATAGCCCTGTAAATTAGTAGTAGAGCCCCCAAAATTTAAACACTTACCCAATGTTCCTCTCAAATATCAAAGAATCCATTTAATTGCATTCCAATGCTCAAGCCTTGGATGACTCATATACTTGATAACAACTCCCACTACATGTGCAATATCTAGCCTAGTACATACCATAGCTAGCTTCTTATAGTTAAAGCATAGGGTACCTTGGACATTTTTTCCTCTTGTTCTTCTATCTTGGGACACATCTCCTTAGTCAATTTAAAATGACTAGGTAAAGGTGTGCTGGCAGCTTTAGCATTCTCCATAAAGAAACAGTGCAATGCCTTCTCAATATAATCAACCTGAGATAATGTCAATTTTTTTTCTTCCTATCTCTACAAATATTCATACAAAGGATTTATTTTTCTACCACCATATCCTTCATAGAAAATGAATATGCTAACTATTCCTTTAACCCCTTATTGTGATCCATGTTAGACCTAGCTACAAGTGTATCATCAACATATAAACATAATATAATGTATTTGCCATCAAATAAACACAATGATCTAAATGACACCTACTATATCTATGCTCATGCATAAAAATATCAAATTTCAAATACCATTGTTGGGGTGCTTGCTTCAAGCCATATAATTTTTTTTCAATCTGCATAATAAGTTCTCCTTACCTTTGACCTCATATCCTTGTGGCTATGCCATATATATATCTTCATCCAAATCACTATAAAGAAAGGTTGTTTTAACATAAAGTTACTTCAAATAAAAATTTTTAGTAGCCAAAATACTTAAAACAATGCAAATAGAAGTCATTTTAACAACATGAGAAAATATGTCATCAAAATTAATGCCCTTTTTGTATGCAAAGAATTTTACCACTAGCCTAGCTTTAAATTGTTTCTTACCTCCATCCTCTTCTTTAAACCTATAAATCCATTTATTCTGTAAATACCTTTTACCTATAGGAAACTTTCATAAATCCCATGTCTATTTTTTAGCAAAGAGTCCATTTCTTCTTTCATTGCAGACTCCTATTGAATCTTTGTATCCACCTGCATAGCTACATCATAACATTTAGTTTCACCAACACCAGTAAGTAAAATTGAATATAAAGAAGGAGAAAATCTTTTTGGAGGTCTACTTAGCCTTATTGACTATCTAACATTCACTAGGTGTGTGGTATTTTTTGTTGTAGTTATTGCAGATCATAAGGAATTGCTTAAACATCATCTTTTGGAGTATCATCCAACACTACAAAATCATTTTCTTTCTTCTCATGCTACTGAAACAAATTTTTATACAACATTTTCTCATTGAATATAAAATCCTTGCTCTTTACAATTTTATAAATTTTAAAATCCCAAAGCCTATAACCAAATTCATCAATGCTATATCCAACAAATACACATTTCTTTGACTTGGCATCTAGCTTGGTTCTATTTTTTAGAATCTATATGTGCAAATGCTTCACAATCAAAGGTTCTAAGAAAAGAATAACTCACCTTCTTACCAGTCCATGCTTCCTCTGGAATATCACAATCCAAAGGAGTAGAGGGACCTTTATTAGTCAAATATATAACAATATTAATAGCCTCTAACCACATGTTTAAGGGAAGCCCAACATGCAACCTCATGCTCCTTGCATGCTCCATTATTGTCATGTTCATGCATTCAATCACTCCATTTTCTTGTGGAGTCCTTGGACCAATTTTCTATCTATGAATACCATTACTGGAGTAATAACCTTCAAATTCTTTTCTATAATACTCACCACCATTATTGGACCTAAGAGATTTTAGCTTTTTACCAATCTCATTCTTAACCAAGCATTTCTATTGCTTAAAAGTTTTAAATACATCATATTTTTGTCTAAAGAAAAAAACCCATACTTTTCTAGTTGCATCATCAATAAATATAACATAATAATGAGAACCACCAAGGAAAGATACCTGAGCTAGTCCCCATACATCGATATGTAAAAGTTCTAATTTCTTATTTTTTTCTTTCTCAGTCTTCACAAAACTCACTCTCTTTTGTTTTCCATACAGAACTTTCACAAAAATCTATATTGACACATTCTAGACCTGGTAAAACTTTCTTTGAATAAAGTAATTTCATACCTTTCTCACTCATGTGCCCAAGTTTGCTGTGTCATAGCTTCATATTAGAATCTACATCAATTATTTGTTTTCCCTACTTAGCTGTAACAACTGTTCCTGAACATCCATTTTCTTTGAAATAATCGAAGTAGTAGGTGTATATGAGCAATGTTAGTATGTTAATAGAAACCAAATTTAAATAAAGCTTCTACAAACTAAAGAAAATTCATAAACTTCAAGATAGACTAAGATGAGCTCTCAATTGAAAATCTGAGCCATTAATGGGCTCTCTCAATGAGAAGCTCTCTTGTTGAGTGGCTTTATCTAAATGGATAGGATGTATGCTCAATATGCTTCCAAAGGCTTCAATGGATGATTGTGAATTTTTGGTGTGGATAGATGGCTTTAGTATGGATTTGGCTCTCAAAATAGCATTATAACTTTACTTCATGGATTGTGTTAAAATGGCTTGGGAGAGGATTCCTTAAATAGGCAAAGGGCTTGAGGGATCAAGGGCTAGGATGCAAGGATGGGAAAAAGCTCATGGAGGGCTTAGATTGCATGAGAGGAGAGCACATGGATTGTGCTTCCTCACAACTAACCAAGGAGTGATACATGTCACTTGGTGAGAGGATGGAGGAAAGGGGAAGGATGAGTCAACAAAGGAGGCTCAAGGGATAAAATCTTCATAAAGACCCTCATAATGACTTGTAAGAGCAATAAAAGGGCTTGGAAGAGTCATTTATGGCCTAGTGGACTTCATAAAGTTTTATGGTTGAGATATTTTGAGGGAGATGAGAGCAATTTCAACTTGGGCTTGATTAGGAAGGTTTTAAGCTTGCTTAGGATTGTGCAAATTATTAGAGGATGGATTAGGATGGTTTAGGATTAGCTTAGGGATAGGCAAGTGGATGGCATTTAATGAGGGTGGGTGAAGGAGGAGATATTTGTTAACTTTGGCTTGGGTTAGTAAGTTTTAACCCATGTTTAGGGAATGTGACAAGGTTAGGAGGGGATTAGGATTAGGTTTAAAGACATCTTCTAGAAGAGTCTAGACTTTGGATGAGGATAAAGAATTTCTAGAATAGTCTAGAATTTCCTAGGATGAGGATGAAGACTTTCTAGAAGAGTTTGGAACTTCTTAGGATGAGGATAAATTATATTTTTAAGAAATAAATAAAGTTTTATTTATTTCAAGGGTTTGGGTTGAGGAGATATTTATTAAAACTATTTTAATAAACATGAGGATTAATATTTAATCTTAATTAAATATTTTGAGTTGGGATTAGAGGTAGGAAATGATGGGATTAGCCTTTAATCAAAATTAAAGAAGGATTAGAAGATTTTGGAAGAGGTTAGTGGTCTTAAGGAAATTGGCTAAGTTTTGGGCAAAAAATAATTTTTTTTTATTTTTTTTGGGTTTTTTGGTCAATTTATTAATTAAATAATTAATAAATAAGGAAATAATGTTTAAATAAGATTTAAACATTTTTGGGATGGATTCCTTAATTAAATATTTTTAATTAAGATAAAGGGATTTAATGGCATAAAAATTAATTAATTAATTAATTAATAAATGATGATGTCATCAGGACTTTTTCAGAAAAAAATACTTTATTTTCTAAAGGTTTTTAGGTGTCTACATTTTGCCCCTCTTTGATGTGATGCCGCAAGTGGCATGGCATCAAAGATAAGAAAATAAGATGCCCAAGGCTAGAGCAGAATAGGAGAGAATGGACTGCAAGATGCCCCCTCAAGAAGGCGACGGGGAGAGAAAGCGAGGCTTGATGGCTTCTTGAAAAATACAAGAATTCAAGATGAGCAAGAAGACTCAGATTGGCTTAAGAGAAGAGGTTTAGTTAGCTCAAACTCTTACTATGGGAGAATGATAAAGGAGAATCAGAGGCACAAGAGGAAGCAAACTTAAGATCTCAGGGATTGCAGAGGATGAAGGAGTGGAGCGCTATAAAAGGAATCTAGGATGGGGAGATGGATGAGGGGACTATAAAGCTGATGCAACAAGATTTCAAGAGTCAGATTGGCGGAAGATGGGTTTCAAAGATCCCTAGGACTAGGATTGTGGATCTCGAAAGATGAGGCTTGGTGGATTGATTTGGATTGGTGGATCCCTAAGACTAGGATTGTGGATCCCTAAAGCTAAAGGTGAGGAGTGATTCAAAGAGATACTGATGCATAAGTTGGGGTAGGAGAGACGGATGCTGGATATGGATGGGGGATAATGGAGATGAAGGAATTTTTGAGTAGGGGGGATACTTCAAAGAGAAGTACCACCATGTAGCTGAGCACTAGATTTGCTATAGGATTGTTGGTTAATTGCCAAGGTTACCAAGAACATCAAGGCCTTTTCACCAACTGTCCAGAGGACTGACGAAATGACTCAAAACAAACACGCAAGGATTGCCCTAGTATCACACATGAATCCTAGAGGAAGCAGTGTGGAAACGACACTGGGTAACCCACAAGCAAAAAAGAAAACAAGCAAAAGACATGATCAAAACCTTATGCTCTGATTGCCCCATTCACAATATACCATGATATGGAAGATCGTGGCAACCTTGAGGAGGGAACAAGGAGATTGCTTGGAAAAGATATTTCAAGACCCAATAGGGAAGAGTCCAAATCAAAAGAAAGCGAAAATCCAAAAGAGAACCATTTGCCAACGAGATGGATAGGACAAGGTACTAACGGACCAAGATCAGACATGAGGAAAGATATATCCTGCAAGGACCTATCGGAGAGCACCTAAGCTGGTGGATTTGGATGAGTGATGCATCTGGAAAGCTGAACTAAGAAAGATAACACTTTGGTGATAGGAAATCTAGCTAAAGGATGCATTGGAATAGCTAACCAAGATGTGCGATGGGTGCAAGATGCTGATCAAGGATGAACTGAGACAAAAGCTGGATAGATACAATGGTACTAAGCTAAAGAGGATGTACAAGCTGACGGACCAAGATATTTACAAGCTGAAGCTGACCAAGATAGTTACAAGTAGGAAAAAGCTCAGGATTATAGGATAGCGAGATGGTTCGATGTTGTGCAAGATGCGAAAGCTAAGGGTGGGGTGATAGCAAAAGATATGGATTTGGTAGGATGCATCCAATGATGATGAGAGATTTTATGACCAAGGATAGCTAGAGGAGCAAGATGAGATGGCCGGATAGGATGGTAGATAGCTTGGATTATGATGGATATAAACAGATGACATTGGGTTTGCATGAGGATAGCCTAGAGCTAGATACCAATGACAAGGGAGGATGGATGAGACAAGATCTCCAAGGAATATAGTGCCCCCAATCAAAAGCTAACATGTGGAAGGAGGTCTTATGATGGATGTGATAGGATTGAAGCTAGGAAGGAAAAAGCTGAAGGGGCTAGGGAGATGGATGATAGTTGAGATAATTGGCTGAAGCTGCATAAGATTAGTGGATGGTGCGAGATGGAAGCTGGAGGATGGAGGATAGGTGGATAGATTGGAAGATGGAGTTAGATGTCAAGAGATGACCAAAAGCATGAGGGTGATAGGCTAAGCTGGGGATGGTGGGATTACGCATGACGCTATTTTGACAAGTTTTCATCATGGTACTTGTCCAAGGCGCTTGAATTGCCAAGTTTTCACCAGTGGACGCTTTATTTTTCTTTTCTTTTTTGACTTTTTGACTTTGGACTTAGCTGGAATGATTTTGGCTTTCTTCAGCTATTTTGGCTTTTTTGGGATTTTTCACTGGCTGTTGGAATGTTCAATTTTGTTGCTAGCTGTTGGTACACCGGATGTGTGATTTATGCAATAGATCGGATTAGATGGGATTGATGGTAGGATATGGAGGGATGAAAATGCTGGAAAGGAGCATGAGATGGGGATGCTTGCAAGAGCAACATTGGCACATGTTGGAATGGGTGTGAAAAGAGCATATGGGGGATAGATGGTAGATGCGGGCGTGATGGAGGATTTGTGGAAGCGTGCTTGGCGATATAGGCACCCAAGATGGAGTTAGGAGATGGGGGACATGAGTCACTAGATGGGGGATTAGCAATGGTGGATGCCATTATGCATTGGGTTTCAACTTTTTTCTTGGGGATCCACATGGTTTTGGATTTTCTTTTCATAGGCTTTTGCATTGTTTTGCATTCTTTGATTGGATTTTGCCTTTTTGGAGTATGTCTTTTAGAATAGACATATGATTGCCTAGGATGTGGATTTTTAGCTTTATGCATTTTGAAGTTGGCATTCACATTGTTGTGGTAAGCTTTGGGAAGATGGTTAGGAGAAGCTTTGTGAGATGGAGAGGATATGAAAGAGCATGTAGGGGGATGATGATGGATGATGTGCCCTGATACGTGCCTTTGTTGATCTTGCATAGAAATGGATGGAATAGGATTTTTATGATGGTTGATAGGAGGATGGAGGATGGTAGATTTTGGGACATAGGGACCCAAAATGGATTTAGTGGATGAAGGGGGGATATGGTAGGTTTTTTTGGGTTGCAAAGATGGTGGAGGGGGGATGACATAAGATTTCTTGAAGGAGTGATGGGAGGCTGGCATGGTGGGCTTGGAGATAGGCTTGGTTTGGGGGTGTGGTGTACCAACACCTTTAGATGGTGAGCCTTTGGATACATATCCAAGACCATGAAATCCTAGATTTTTTTGTGCAATAATAGGCTCTTTGATTCTTTGCTCTTGTGGTCCTAAACCTTGACCTTGATAATGCCATCGATTGAGCATTTGAACAAGCTGAGGAAAATTTTTGCTTGCAGAAAATGGTAGAAGTGATTTATTAGGTGTATTGCAATGGGGAGATACTGTTCTTAATTCTTCTACTGAGAGAGGGCCACCATGGATGAATGTAAGTGAACCAAGAGGGTAGATTATAGATGGTGGAATAGCTTGGATAGGTGGTAAGATGGAAGCATGGAGCAGGGGAGATGGAAGGATAGGATCTTGATGTAGCTGGTGGGATGACAAGATATCTTGTAGTGGAGGAGATATGGCTCGAGGTTTTGGAGATGGAGGAGATGGTGAATGCACTATGGATGGAAGACATGGTACGATGATATCTTCATTTATGCTTTGGGGGATGTCAACATGCTTTTGGGCAGGATCTTGATAGGATTGGTTTGGAGTGGATGGTGCGATAGGAGGTGAAGGGATGGATTCTTCAAAGGCAGCGGATGGATAGATGGGAGATTCAGTAGTGGAGATGGGTGAGTAGAAGATAGATGCATAAGGGTCATTACAAGAGATTTGGGAAATGCTTGGAGGCGATGTGGATAGGATTTGGAGGGATTTGATAGGTGGTGGGATTTTGATGCTTGCGGGAAGCGAAAGGATTTTAAGCAATTTGATCGATGGTATGGGGATGATAGCTATGGGAGATGGAGGTGATATTATAGATGGGGAAGCTTCATCACTTACTACTTCACATGGTTGGATTAGATGACATGGCTTATCGACTGTTGGAGGAAACTTTTCTTGTATTTCCTCTAGGAGATTCCTTGGAGACTCGTGTGTCGAAGGTGGAGGTGGATTGACAGGAATAGCTAGTGTGATGGGGGTGGAAGATTGGAAGCTTGGTTGATGGGGTGATGGAGGGGAAGCTGGAATATCAGATGGCATGACTAGATAGTTTGGAATAACTCTTGGATTTTGGGGGATGCTTGGGGGAATGTTTCTAAGGCTTTCAATATACCCGTCACAGTCAACAAGATTTTCATCATCATTGGAATATGAGGTGGTGGGAGCAAGGACAATACGACCAAACACATCATGATAGGATTGGTACTTCATGCTTTGACGATGAGTTTGATGGGGATGGGGTCTTGTGTATGGATGAACACTGAAGCTCATGGTTGGATTTGAGTTAAGCACAGATTTTGGATTGGTTGATGAAAGTTTTCCTAGGGAGAGTCAAAGTTGCATGACAGACCTAAGGAGGATTGGCTGGAGATTTTTGGCTTTCCTGTGGATGGAAGAATTCAAGGGCATGATGTCAAAAGGTGAGAGTTTTGTTTTCCTATGCGCTGGATTTAGTGGTGGCTATGTCAACTTGAGGATAGACTAATGATCCTATGGGCATGACACAAGATTGACCACTTGTGGATCCCAACCTTTAGCTCAAGGTGATGAGGGATGCAAGTGACAAAGCTAGATTACCCGAGACAATGCTCTGTCAGAGGGATAACCTTGGTGAGATTGGTTGATTGGTAGGATAGATTGATTGGATAGCAAATTTTAGTAGAATGACAACAACTCTCTAAAGGCTTGGGTGTGATTTTGGATTGCGTTGCTAGCTGGCTGGGGGGATGATTTGGATGGACTTTGGATTTGAGATTTTTCTAAAGCAAGGAACTAGATAGATTCGGTTGCAGTGGGGGAGCTTGGATGATTTTCTGATGAGGTAGTGACTACGCTAAGTATGCCTTGAGCTAGGAGATTTTTTCTTTTTTGGGATTTTGACCAAAGTTGGAAAACATTCATTCAAAAGCTATGAACAAATAAGTAGACAAAAGTTTTGGGCAAGCACGCCAAACACACCAACATCTTAAGAAGCTTTCTACAAGGATGAAATTTGGTTTAGCTAGGGAGTCCTCAATATACACAAGGTACGTGAGGCCCAAATCTATAGATGAAACCAAAAAGATGTCACACAGCCAAGAGGAGCGGTAACCCACTTCTCCTCTTTCACTTCTCAAGGGTATAAAGTTCCTTGAGGCTTAGCCTGAGTGACAAAATTTTGATCCCAAGAGAGGTGTCTTTGGATTCACCTCCCGATCTTTATACTCCGCCGAAACGCTGGAGTTGAGGTCGTCCCAAGGGGTGATGAAATCCCCAAGTAGGCCTCCTAAAAAGCTAAGACAAGATTTTGGATCCTAATCTTATGCACCCAAGATGGCCTTGAAAGATGACAAGGGGAGAGAAGACTTGGATGATCTTGGGCTAAAAAACACGCTTGTTCTTTTACCAACTGACGCTTAAGTTTTCTGATCTAGACTTTGCAAGCACTCATGTTTAAGATACAATGTTTATTCCAACTTTGAAGCGTTGACAAAAATAAAATTGATCAAAGAATGTAAACAAGAAGAAGAGTTAGGATCAACAAGAAGGTAAACCCGTGCGCCCGGAGGCCCTCCACGTCAACTATCGATTGATTTTTCTTTAAGGCATTCAAGATTGAGTGTGAGTTTATTTTAAGCCAAAAACAAAGGTGTGTGAGATTCAATTTCAAGTACGTGCCCAGAGGCCCTCCACATCAAGATTTGTCCAATTTTTATGCCCAAATGAAGTGTGAGCGAGATTAATGCGCATTCAAGAAATTTTCTAACTTAGAAAAACTACTAAAAACCCAAGTGAGTGGAGTTTGATTTGCGTGGAACACTTAATACCCTCGTAGGTGGACCCATCCCCATAGATGGCACTAAGATTGCAACCAATGGTTAAATTGATGGGTGATTAAAGAGGGTGAGTCCAACGACAAACTCACACAAAGCATTTTTATTTGTTTTTATAACTTGAAAGATTACAAAAATGTAGATTCTTTTTATGCTCCAAAAGATGATTATTTGATCTATGGCACTCAAGATTGGATTTGTTGTTTTAATCATGCATTCATAAAAAAAAAAACTTTGATTTTAATCCATGGCACTCAAGAGTGATTTTAGCAACATGCATTCAAAGACAAGTGATTAAACATTCAAGTTTTTTCCTTTGAGCATTCAAGATTGAGATTTTGTGTGTTGTTTTAAGAACTTTGAAGTGATTTTTTTTAACCTTATATCATTCAAGATTGTTTTGGACTCAAAAGTGAAAATGACTCTTTGGACTTTGCTTTTCATTCAAGATTTTGTGTTCTAGTTTGCATGTTTTAAGCCCAAAAATGATATTCCTAGATTGTTTTGATGCATGAAAAACTTAAGAAACATTCAAGATTTTGCAACAAGACATTTGTTTGGAAAAAATAACAAAAGTTTTAGGAATCTTAGTTTTCATGAGATTTTTAAAAGAACTTTAAAATATTTTCAAATGAGGTTCATTTTATCCTTGATTGATGCTTTGAGTTTGATTTAGATTTTAGTGTGCACTTAGTGTTGATTTTGAACCTTTTGAAATGGAAACTTGAAGTTCTTTTTAAATTCCCAAAAATGAAGTGTTCCTAACTTTGCATGAATACATCTAAAACCTTGATGTTGCAAGGATGCAAATGATTAGATTGGTTTAGTTTCACTTGTTAAAAGATTTTTTCTTTTTTGCAAATTTTTAATTTTTCAATGGATTTAAGTATGATTTGGGGGTTCATTTTAAGCACTAAAAAGAAGTGTGTATGATTTTGCTTCCTTAAAAAAAAAATGGCCAAGATCTCCCACAAGAAGAAGAAGAAGAAGTAGATGGAATAAGAAGAATATAGACAAGAAGAGGAAGAATAATTTCAAGTTCTTTGTCCACCTATAAGCTTGAAAAATCTGCAAACACTATGAGATAGATTATGAGTTCATTTGTCTTCTTCATGCTCATGTGGACCTACAAAACCAATTTATACAATCCTACCAATAAAAAAAAAAAGTAAAATTAGCCAAAATCAGCAAATGACATACAAAACTTGACTAAAAAAGCAAATGAAGATGACCCATGCGGGGTCCCACCGGGCGTGCCAAAATGTATATGAGCAATGTTAGTATGCTAATAGAAACCAAATTTAAATAAAGCTTCTACAAACTAAAGAAAATTAATAAACTTCAAGATAGACTAAGATGAGCTCTCAATTGAAAATATGAGCCATTAATGGGCTCTCTCAATGGGAATCTCTCTTGTTGAGTGGCTTTATCTAAATGGATAGGATGTATGCTCAATATGCTTCCAAAGGCTTCAATGGATGATTGTGGATTTTTGGTGTGGATAGATGGCTTTAGTATGGATTTGGCTCTCAAAATAGCATTATAACTTTACTTCATGGATTGTGTTAAAATGGCTTGGGAGAGGATTCCTTAAATAGGCAAAGGGCTTGAGGGATCAAGGGCTAGGATGCAAGGATGGGAAAAAGCTCATGGAGGGCTTAGATTGCATGAGAGGAGAACACATGGATTGTGCTTCCTTACAGCTAATCAAAAAGTGACACATGTCACATGGTGAGAGGATGGAGGAAAGGGGAAGGATGAGTCAACAAAGGAGGCTCAAGGGATAAAATCTTCATAAAGACCCTCATAATGACGTGTAAGAGCAATAAAAGGGCTTGGAAGAGTCATTTATGGCCTAGTGGACTTCATAAAGTTTTATGGTTGAGATATTTTGAGGGAGATGAGAGCAATTTCGACTTGGGCTTGATTAGGAAGGTTTTAAGCTTGCTTAGGATTGTGCAAATGATTAGAGGATGGATTAGGATGGTTTAGGATTAGCTTAGGGATAGGCAAGTGGATGGCATTTAATGAGGGTGGGTGAAGGAGGAGATATTTGTTAACTTTGGCTTGGGTTAGTAAGTTTTAACCCATGTTTAGGGAATGTGACAAGGTTAGGAGGGGATTAGGATTAGGTTTAAAGACATCTTCTAGAAGAGTCTAGACTTTGGATGAGGATAAAGACTTTCTAGAATAGTCTAGAATTTCCTAGGATGAGGATGAAGACTTTCTAGAAGAGTCTGGAACTTCTTAGGATGAGGATAAATTATATTTTTAGGAAATAAATAAAGTTTTATTTATTTCAAGGGTTTGGGTTGAGGAGATATTTATTAAAACTATTTTAATAAACATGAGGATTAATATTTAATCTTAATTAAATATTTTGAGTTGGGATTAGGGGTAGGAAATGATGGGATTAGCCTTTAATCAAAATTAAAGAAGGATTAGAAGATTTTGGAAGAGGTTGGTGGTCTTAAGGAAATTGGCTAAGTTTTGGGCAAAAAATAATTTTTTAAATTTATTTTGGTTTTTTTGGTCAATTTATTAATTAAATAATTAATAAATAAGGAAATAATGTTTAAATAAGATTTAAACATTTTTGGAGGGATTCCTTAATTAAATATTTTTAATTAAGATAAAGGGATTTAATGGCATAAAAATTAATTAATTAATTAATTAAACAATTAATTAATAAATGATGATGTCATCAGGATTTTTTCAGAAAAAAAAAAACTTTATTTTCTAAAGGTTTTTAGGTGTCTACAGTAGGAATAGTATGACTGATAGAAAGATATAAGGTGCCTACTTTTGCACCTTTTTCTACTATAAGAGAACCTTTTGTAACCTTCCAATTTTTATCATTAAGAGTAACTACACAACCCTCATCACTGAGTTTTCCTACTAAAATTAGATTCCTACTCATCCTTGGAACATGTCTAACCTTGTGTAGTAGCTAATAATTCCCATTCTGCAACTTAATCTTAACTTTACCGTATTCAACAATCTGACAGGGTTTATTATTCCTCAAATAAACAAGCCCAAAATCTCCTTGGACATAATCAATACAATAACCTCTATGGGGTCTAGCATGAAATGAAGCACTCAAATTTAAAACCCATGAATAATTAACACTTTCTAAAGAAATAAGCAAAGCATCTTCTTTGGATTTGTTAATTACCACATTTTCCTCCTTGTTACCTTCTAGTTTATCTCCTTCATTTTTCTTTCAAGTCTAGAAATCTTTCTTCTTATGCCCTAGTTTTCCACAATACTAACAATCTCTCAATCTTCTGGATTGAGACCTCTTTCCCTTTAACTTTCCTCTTGATTTTCCATGATTTTTAGAATTATTTGAAGTTATTTTGCCTCTACTTTGTGTGCTCAAAAAAATTCTTTATGTAGATCTATTTGATGTTTTCCTATAAGTTTCCTCACTTAGAATAACACCAATCACATCATCAAATTTTAGGGTATTAGATCCATAAAAAGAATTACTAACAACCATTACCAAGCAATTCTAGCTTTTAGGCAAGGAATAAAAAATCAAGAGAGCCCTAATTTCTTCATCAAAATTGACAATCAAAAAAGATAATTGACTAGTAACAATAGTAAACTTATTTAAATGATCTATAATAGATCCGCCTTCTGCCATTGTCATATTAAATAAATGCTTCACGAGAAATAACTTGTTTGAAATGAAGGGCTTTTTATATAATTTTACTAGGGTTTGCATAAACTCTTCCATCATCTTCTCTTTTGTAATTTTAAATGTCATGAATTGTGAAAAGCATAATCAAATGCTTCCAAGTGCCTTTTTCTCTAAAATCTCCCAGTCCTCATCTATCATGGTTCCTTGTTTCGTGGTTTTTCCTTCCAACAACTTTCATAAATCCTTTTGATAAAGATACTCCTCCATTTTCATTTTCCATAATAGAAAGATCTAATCATTAAAATTCTCAACCTTCAACTTACCATCATCTTCCATCTCTCCCACTCAACTATGAGACCTTCCTGCAGAGGATCGCTAAAAAAAAATCAACGACTTTCTATATTAAATAAAATGATGACCATCTGGCTCTGATACCACTTGTTAGGATTAACTATAGATAAAAATAAAAGGTACATGCAAAAATAACCAATTTCAAAAAATAATAAAATGCAAAAATGAGAACACAAGGCACAAGTATTCAAAGTGGTTCACCCAATCCCTAGGCTACATCCACCAACAACAATTCCAATATTATTATTATCTAGTGATTACAATTTGTAATCCTTTATAGCTCAATACTACTGCAAGAAGCTACAATATCACCATACATTATGAAATATCTAACCCCAAGCCATTTTATACAAGATTTTGTCACTTACAAAATTAGGGTTAGAATAAGTTGTCCAATAGAAAAATAGCAGCTGATGCCTTTTACAATATAAGGTCATTTTTGGCTTCAAGGGAGCTGCCCCTGAAAACCCTCATAGGCATGTTGTGATGGAGGCACAATCCAAGAAAAAAATGAACACAATAGGAAAAGGGAAATATTATTATCAAAAGTGATTTGATATTACATTTAGTACTTTGAAATAGACTCTAAGACTTGCCTAATGGACTTACAAAGTTGTCTAAATCTAGAGAAAATCTTCCTCCAGTACCTTCTCCCAAACTCCACCAAGAACTGCCTTTACAATGCTTGAAATGCTCTTAAATAAAACCCAATTAGGTTTAGAGTTAGGAATACATTCTAGAATATTCCATTTGGCATCCACCACCAAAATAGAAGGTTCTAGAAATCACATTAGAAGTTGGTGTAAAATTAGAAGAATCCAGAAATGGTAGTCCAACTTTTAAGAGGCATAACTTTTGATCAGGGACTCCAATTGATGAATCATTTACACTTTCGAAAAGCTCTCCAAGCACTCTATAGTGGACCTAGTCTACTCATCCCCCTTTTTAGGTCCCATACAAGGCCATTTAGTGCCTCAAATCTAACTTTGAAGTGCTCTTATGAGGTCTCCAGGCAACTTAAAATTGCAATAAATTTCAAACTATAAAGCCTTTTGACCTAATTCTTTTTCTGGAGTTCTTTAAATTACAAATATAATCATCCCTCCAACTTACACCCTCTAACTCATCATAATTATAGCTCAATTAGAAAATAACCCATTTTTTGCATTGGCATATATCCCAAGGTGCTCAAAAACTCTAACCTAGAAAACTAATAGTGAAACTATGAGATTTGGAATCTTCATTTGACCTAAATGGGTATCTAGAAATGAAAAAATTTCAAATAGAAACCAATACTAAGCATATTTTTGGGTGATACAAGATTGCCCTTATGCCACTAGGTGCTCCTGCATTAGACATCCAGGGTAGATTGAAAAGTGACCTTATCACTTTATAGTTGTTAGAGGAAAACCAAAATGGGAAACATCCGTTGTGGATATCCAAGTTGAGTCTTCTATTGGTCATCCTTTCCACTTCATCAGGTATTTTTCATACTACCAATTTCTAGTACTCCGGCCCACATGACTATCCAGAATTTCTTCAATCTATTCCTTCGCAGAAGTAGGAATTGGACATGGCTCCAGCATCAACCCCTCATCTGCACCATCATCATGATATTTTGTTAAGTCTACAATATTGAAAATAGGAGAAATGTGAATCTCATCTAGCAACTCTAGCTCATATGCATTTCCTGAGTCATGTTTCTTCAAAATTTTGTATGGGAAAAATTTCTTCATCTTTAGCTTGGTATAGGTAACCATTAGGAATCATTCCTTCCTTAAGTATACCATAACTAGATCTCCTCCTTGGAACTCTTTATGTCTCCTCTTTTGATCTACCCTAGCCTTATACTGCTGGTTCATCTTGGTAATATGTGCATGTAACTCCTCATGTAGGTTCTTGACATGTTCAACGAATTCTTTTTCCTCGACACTTGTCCTCTCCACTTGCTCCATCTTCCTTAGCTCCAGTGCAATCCTTAGACTACTCTAATACACAATCTGTAATGGTGATCTACTAGTACTCCTATTTTCATAATTATTGTAAGAAAATTCTACTTGTGGTAGAATTAAATCCCATCCCTTGGGCTTATCTCCTACTAAACACCTCATCAAATTACCTAGACTTCTATTTACTACTTTTATTTGTCCATAAGTTTGTGGATGATGTGTAGAACTAAACTTTAATTCTGTCCTCAACTTTTTCCATAATGTCCTCTAGAAATACCCCACAAATTTAGTATCTCTATCAGAAATAATACTCTTTGGGAGACCATGTAGCCTCACCACCTCTCTAAGAAAACAAATATGCAATATGCACTGCATCATGAATCTTGTGGCATGGAATGAAATGTGCCATCTTGGAGAACCTATCAACCACCAGAAATACTGAGTCATTACCCCATTGTGTCCTTGGCAACCCAAAAACAAAATCCATACTTATGTCCTCCCAATACTTTGATGGAACAAGCAATGGCTAATAGAGTCCATTATTTTGACTAAATCCTTTGGCTATTTGACATACTTGACAATTCTGCATAAACTTCTTCACATCCTATGACAATTGAGGGAAAAAATAATGTTTTCTAATAATGGCAATGGTCTTATCCTGACCAAAATGTCCTCCCATCCCTCCACTATGTTTCTCCTTGATCAAGTTCTCCCTCATAGAACTCCTTGGAATACACAATTGACTACCCTTGAACAACATACCATCCTAAATCAAGTAGTCTAGCCCCCTAGTCCTGTCTAGAGTAATAAGTTCTTTACAAGCCTTCTATGCTTTTGCAAAATTAGGATCCTCAGGTTACAAATTATTGAGTTATCAAACCTAACCACTTCAACTTGCATTACTATCAATAACAACTATCTCCTACTTAATGCATCTGCAACCCTATTAGACCTTCCACTTCTATCTTTTAACACAAATGTATAGCTTTGCATGATCTCTACCCATTTCAAATGTCTCTGATTCAATTTACCTTGGCTATTTAGGTACTATAATGCCTAGTGATCAGTATACAAGACAAATTCTTTTGAAAAGAAATAATGTCTCCATTTCTTTAAGGCTTGAACTATTCCATAGAACTCTTGATCATAAACAAAATACTTCTTCTTTGCATCATTCAATTTTTCACTAAAGTAGGCAATAGGCTTACCTTCTTAGCTCAATACAACCCCAATAGCATTACCACTAGCATCATCCACCTAGAACACTTTATTGAAATCCAGAAGTTCCAACATAGGTTGCTCTGTCACCTTCTTTTTCAACAATTCAAAAATCCTTGCAGCTCTTGTAATCCACTTGAACTCTTTTCTATCTCCCCTCATTGTTTCAGTTAAGGGTGCACATATGTTGCTGAAATTCCTAATGAACTTCCTATAAAAAATAGCTAGACCATCTTGGAGTAGGCCATTCCAAGATGACCTTTACCTACTTTGGGTCCATTTTGAGATCATCAACTGATACAACAAACCCAAAATAGACTAACTCTTTTTTGATAAAGCTATACTTCTTCAAATTAATCAACAATTTATCTTCCCTCAACATTTCAAGGACACTATGAATGTGCAATAAATGTTCATCCAAGATTTGCTAAAAATTAAAATATCATCCAGATAGACAATACAAATTTTTTCCAAGAATTTCTTTGGTACCTCATTCATAAGCAGCATGAAGGTGCTTGGTGTATGGTCAGTCCAAAGGGCATGACTAACCACTCATATAGACCATCCTTGGTCTTGAATTTAGTCTTCCACTCACCTCCCTCTTGTATCCATATCTGGTGATAGACACTCTTGAGATCTATCCTTGTGAAATATCGAGCTCCACTCAAATAGTCCATAAAATCATCCATTCTTGGCAAAGGGAACCGATACTTGATGGTTATTCTATTTATAGCTTGAGAGTCTACACACATTCTTTACTCTCCATCCTTCTTTGGTGCTAGCACTGTAGGTACTGCACATGGACTCAGGCTCTCTTGAAACAAATATTTCCTCAATAGCTCCTGAACTTGTCTATTTAGCTCCTTAATTTTAGTAGGAGTCATCCTATGAGCAGCCTTGTTAGGAAAACTAGCTCTAGGGATTAAATCTATTTGATGATTGATTTGCCTTACTAGTGGCAACCCTTCTATAATGTTATCAGAGATGACATCTCCATACTCACTTAACAGACTTGGAACTTCAACTGGAATTTCACTACTACATTCCTTATCCTTTCTAGGAATCAAAGCATAACACATACACTGATGTTTCATGCTATCCAAAAAATTTCTTCCATCAACAAGACATATGCTAGCACTACTGCATACCTTTTCATCTTCCTTTATCAAGGGGTTTAGTTTATGGTGAACTCCATCCTTTGTCAAAAAGTATGTATTTGCATGACTATCATGTACAACATGCCTACCAAACTACCACAGCCTTCCCAACAATAAATGGAATACATCCATTGGAATGATGTCATAGAAAACCTCATCATGGTAACTCCCAATCTTGAACTTTATCAAACATTGTTTACTAACCAAGACCTTATTATCATCCTTCACCCAAGAAATCCAATAGGATTGGGGGTGTTTCTCCCTCTTAAGCTTTAGCTTTGAGACCATCTCCTCTGACACCAAGTTGTCAGTGCTTCCACCATCAATAATCACATCACAACATTTACCCTCGCACTTGCACCTATTACAAAACAAACTTCTTCTTTGTCCAAGTTTAGTCTTGCCACTTAGTAAGACCCTTTCATTAACTAGAACCTCTCCTCTTTCTACATCCTCTAAATACAATGACTGTACATCTTCATCCACATGAGAAATCCTTGCTTGACCATAAGCTCTCCTATCTGTCCTTCTTTGTGGTTGAGGACATTCAAAGGCATGATGACCTTCTTCATTGCAATGAAAATAAGTACCATGAAAGCCTCCTCTTCCTAAACCTTGTCCACATCATCTACCTCTTCCTCTCTAATCTCCAAAGTTCTAATCACGAGAGTGGTTGAAACCCTTGTTCCTCTGGTTTTGGTTAGTACCCACATCTTCATTTTTCTTCTGGTTCTCATTTTAGCCTCCAAATGACCTACCACCTCCCCTTCCTCCTTGACTGCACCCTCTTGGCCTTCGATCAAATTTTTTTTTTTAGCTTCTCAACTTGCAGGGAAAACTGGTATGCCTCTTCAATGCTAGTCATTCTAACTAGACTTAATTCCTCCTGAATGCAAGGTCTTAACCCACTAAGGTAATGGGCAACCTTCTCCTTATTTTCTTCTACATGCCCTACCCTAATAAGGACTCAGTAAAATTCCTCTATATATTCCTAGACAAATTTTCCTACTTTCTTTAGCCCTTGCATTTTCTTTAACAAATCAATCTCATAATCAACAAGAATGAGCTACTTCTTTAGTTTGTCCATCATGCAATCTCATCTTGTGATTTTCTCCTTTCCTCTTCTATTTCTTTCTAGCTAAATCTCTTGCCACCAAATTTTGGCATGTCCTTTCTTTTTGGCCTTCACAAAATTAACCCTATCAGGGTTCCTAATATCCTCATACTCAAAATATTCCTCTAGTTCAATGATCTAGTTGATCAACTCATTCGGATTTAGATTTCTTGAAAACATGTTGGTGTCAATTTTAGGTCTTTTCCCAAGCTTAGAAATGGCCCTAAAAAGCCTCTACTCTGCCTATTTTAGGACTTCTCTGTCTCCTTCCCCTTCTTGACCAATATTTCCTTCTTTATTTTCTTCCTCACTTTTGTCACCTATGGCAACATTCATCCCTCTACAGATCTCCTCCTACAATGCTTGACCTTGTCCCTGGAGGAATCTAACCTCAAGAGTAACAATTTTGGCCCTTCCACCATGCTCCCTTCATGGAGACATATTTTGACTATATCAAAACCCACAACCACATAGTCCCCATGCAAACTGACTCATAGTTAGTGCTCTTTCTACACACTTAGGAGAACTTGGCTTTGATACCACTTGATGGAGGCACAACCCAAAAACAAAATGAATACAATAGGAAAAGGGAAATATTATTATCAAAAGTGATCTACTATTTCATTAAATACTTTAAAAATAGACTCTAAGACATGCACTACAAACTTACAAAGTTGTTTGAATCTGGAGAAAATCTTCCTCTAATACCTTCTCCCAAACTCTACCAAGAATTTCTTTTACAATGCCTGAGATGGTCTTCAGTAAAACCCCAGTAGGTTTAGAGTTAGGAATATATTCAAGAATATGCCATTTGGAATCCACCACCAAAGAAAAAAGTTCTATAAATCACTTTAGAAGTTAATGTAAAATTAGAAGAATCCAGAAATGGTAGTCCAACTTCTAGGAGCCATAACTTTTGATCTGGGACTCCGATTGATGAACCATTTACATTTCCAGAAGGCTCTCCAAGTACTCTATAGCCCTATGGACCAGCTCTATTTTTTCTTCATTTTTGGCTCTATGAGGCCATTTAGTTCCTCAAATTTGACTTTGAAGTGCTCTTAGGAGGTCTCCAGGCAACTTAAAATTGCAATAACTCTCAAACCGTAAAGCCTTTTGACTTGATTCTTTTTCTCGAGTGCTTTAAATTAAAAATATAATCAGCCCTCCAACTTAAATCCTCTAACTCATCATAATTATAGCTCAATTACAAAATAGCCCATTCTCTACATTGACACATATCCCAAGGTGCTCAAAAACTCTAACCCAGGAAACCAATAGTGGAATTATGAGAGTTGGAATCTTTATTTGACCCAAATGGGTATCTAAAAATGAAAACACTATGAATAGAAACTAATACTAAGCATATTGTCGGGTGATACATGATTGCCCTAATGCCACTGGATGCTCTTGCATCATGTTGCCCCTCAATCTCATCCTTCCTCAAAACCCTGCAAGGGCACTACCCCCAAACCCTGGTAGAAATAATCTTGGGGGAAACCATGCTGAGAAAACCTCTAAGTCTAACTAGGATCCTAATTATAAAAATCTCCCACTTGGAGACTGATCAAACTCCATAATAATAACAGTACTTCCGAAGAGCTCATCCATCCTAGTACCACTCTAGTTCAAATGTGCCTAACCAAAGAGTTTCCACCTAGGTTAAACCATTTTTCTTGCAACTCTAAAACCCTAGTCAATGCATTTGACTTAAAAACTACATAGTTGAATCCTGCTAGTAATATAATCTTGATAACAATATCACAATTTGACTTAATGTGGAATATATCTCCTACTTATCATATACAAATGGAAGAAAAATAAAAAACCAACGTAAGTGGATCCCATGCTAAGGAAGAACATACACAACATATGGAAATCAAGCCAAGCATTCAAACTCGTCAATTGGAAATCATTTTCTTTATATCTTGGAAATGTACACCATAGCCAAAAAACAATCTATGGATTCTACATCTATTCTAAAATATAAATATCATAGCTATTTTGAAAAATTCATAAGATGAGGTAGTGATATATATGAACAAGAAAAATATTGAAGTAAAGAGGTCCATGATAAGTAAGATCATGAACAACTACAACTTAATCAATTGTAACAATGCTGGAAAGGGAAAACAAACATAAATATAGTACAACTATTATTCCTCTATTATACTAGAGGTAGTTATCATGGCTAATGTAGAATAGACAACATTCATGCAAGCCATACACAATCATTGGTTGGATACCCTATTCTTCCTAATAGAGAAACATATAACATGACTAGCAAAGAGTTTGTAAATTACTCTATGGAGATAGTGGCAACTGGATCACCTTGAAAAAATAAACAAACAAAACAAGGGAATTAATGAGATGGGGATTCTAGGGATGTTGATATAACATGTAACATGTAGGTGAAGAAACATGGAATAGTTATTACATGGTAGTTATTATGGACCTCTTTTCTATAAAATAAATGACAAACAATGGAAAGCTTGTTGATGCACAATGAGCTATGAGATTGCTTAAATGCTTCCAAAGGCTTGAATTTAGATAAGTCATGGCCTGAGATTTCTTGAATGCTTCAAAATTTTTGAATTAAGATAAGTCATGGCCATTCTTTGAAAGATGTAATTCTTGGGGACAATTAGTATCCATATTGAGAATAAAAGATTACAGCCTTGCCAATCTTGTTATGAACCTCAATTACAAGTGTGCTTCTCAAATTATCTTCTAACATATTGGAAGAGCTTTTTTTAGTAATTAATGAAAATTATAACCCTATATATTTATGTGAGAGGAATATAAGGTATAATTTTTTAATAAATTGTTAAAGCTAATAGTCCTTTTAATTGATATTAATATACCAAAAAGGGTATTCAAATATCTAATTTAACCTATGGGTTATTTAGGAAAAAGGGGAAAGATAGTTCAAATACTCTATCATGGGGGCTAATAGAATCAAGTCTCTTTAAGGTTTTACTATATCAAAATTGTGTGTTAGTGTTCTTTCTTTAGAATCAAATGGACCATTGGAACATTTTGGGTCCAAGTAGCATAAAAGCTCATTCATGCTCCATGGGAAATGGTAATATGATCAAGTAATCATTAGTAGAGGAATTGTGGAAGGTAATCCTTGGAAAGGGTTAGGAAGTAATGTCTAGTTAGGTTTGTGAGTTTGTAGCTCCACTAAGAAGAGTTAGATTGTCCTAAAAAAACTTGGTAAGATAGGGGACATTTCTTAGGAAAAACCTTGGGAAGTCCACTAATAAGAAGACCATTGGATGGTCACTAAGACCTTGACAAAAAAATTTGTAGTGTAATGGAATGTGTTTAATCATACAAAAGGAACTAGGTAAGGTCTGTAGAGGAATGGTCATGAGCTACATCATACAATGACAATAGATATGGCATGTGGTGGAATGAGCATGAGTTGAATCTTATAAAGGTACTATGTAAGGCTTATGGTGGAATAGGCATTAGCTACATCATACAAAGGCATTGGGTAAGGTCTACGATGGAATGCACTTAGGTTACATCATAGAAAGGAACTATTTTGGGAGTAATGATTAAAGTGAGGTAATGCAAAATAAGGGAGAATTTGTTAGGATTATTTAGAAAAAAAATAGTTACAAGAAAAATTAACAAATATCACAAAGGAATAAAGTGTGCATAAATGAATAGAAGACACAAATATTTATGTCTCACCCAATCCCTATGCTATGTCCACCAAATATGAAGTGCAACATTATTATCCCATAAATTCAACCTATTACAATATTCTATTTCTCTTATAGATCAATACTGTTGGTGTAATTAAGTATTTACTAATTACACTTTACTTAGGTTAATGCATTAGCATCTTAGTTGTCATGTAGACACTTAGGAGATTGTAGATTCATATAAGTTGTCATGTTGACAACATAATAGTTTGCACTCCAATTAAGCACGTGTTCTCTACTACATATCTTTATGAGATACACCTTTTTATTCTTATCCTCTTACTGTTGCACGTACATTTATGCACAATGGAGGATAATCCACTCTTGGTGGACATGTGCTTACATTTGATCATTTATATACCTTCATATATGACAATATTCATAACTTTCTTGTGCGTGCATACACACACACACACACACACACACACACACACACACACACACACACACACACACACACACACACACACACACACACACACACACACACACACACATGAGAAAGTTCTAAATATTGTCATATATGAAGTTATATAAATAATCAAATATAATACCAACTATTAATCATATGATTCTATGGAAACACAATAGATCTGTTATTTGTTATAATATTAGTCTATATTAATGAATGATATTACTAATTTTTCATAACATTTATGGACTTATATCAACATGAATTCCTTGTATTTTTTTCTTACTCTATTTATTATTATCATTTATTATTTAGATTTTATTTTAAGGAGGTGATTTTACAAACTATTGGCTAATTTCATTCTCCCACCAGAACGGAAATATTTGAATTTTAATACTATAACGGTCATATCTATTCAAATATTCAAATGATAAAATGTTATATGGGTTATATAAATTTTTTGGTCTTATTCATTTTATCCTAAGTCTTCAAGCTTTTCATGTTATATACTTCTAAGAGTTTTAGTTGCAACCCTATGACTGCCCTTCATCATTTGGTCACACACATTTATGGCTTAACCATTAGCTTCACCCTGAAGGCACGAAATAGCTAAAGTCTAGTATTAGCATTGTTTCAAAACATTTTATGTCCACATGTAGTTTCTAGTTGCAACCCCACAAAAATCCATAACATTCCTCTTTAGTGGTCGCATAGTCGTATGACTTAGCAAAGGACTCAGGGTTAGGGTCGCAATCATGCAAATGATCGATGAAAGAAATTATCTTAATTGCTTCATTAGCATTTGACCAAAATTGAAGCCGTGATAGTGTGAATGAATATCACACATAGTTAGGTTCACATTAGTCATGAGATCACAAACATTTTATGCTAAGCTAGTTTTTTAGCTGCAATGGTGTGAAGGGTTAAATTCATACAGTTGCAAGATCATGATGGTTAAGAGAATAATGTGATACTAAACTATGAAATGATGATTGCCGATTAGTTTGATGGTATTATGACTTTGCAGGAATAAAATAGTTAATGAAAATAAGGGTTGTGAAGCTACAAACAAAACGAGGCATGGGTCAACATAAAGTTTGAAGATTGGTGAGGTGGTGAAATGTTTAAATTATATTGGGCCACGTGGCACACATTGAAGGATAGACTCCAATTGATCGATGACTTGGATGACTTGGTGTACTAGTAAACAAAGAAGGAAACTTTTTGATGGTGGATCTAGTCTTTTCGATCTCCTTCAACCACATTCATACTTCCCCAGGTTTGATAAATATAAAAGAACACTTCATCACCACTTGTTGGTCCATCTACCTATTCAAAAGTTAATGATTGTCCTTCGTGTCTTCTTAGAGCTTTGTTTGGTGAACAAGTGAATTTCTTGCATCTAGATGTGTACCATGATCACATATTTTTCTAGATTTGCAGTAATGGTTGGGTGTAGTGGTTGTGGAGTAACTTTCAATTAGAAATATCTTAGTTATGCTTACACTATAAAAGAAAAGTTGTAACTCTTTGTTATGGTCGACTCTTCTCTATCTTCTTTGATATTACTCTACAAGTTCACTGTGAATTCCCTTTACTATGGACCTAATGACATCCCACCTTATCTCTTTCAGCCATTGATGGATTGTGCAAGATTTATTTTCCTTTCTTCAATGTTTTGTGGCTATCTACAACTTGCATGATTGTATCTATTTTAACCTATGGATGATGTATAAGTGAACTCTCTTCTTCCTTGTGCTATTAATTTTGGTTGTTTGATCAACAAGTGATTATTGGATTTAAACAAGTCTAAATTTGTATATCTTTGATGACATAACATTTCAAGTGTGCATTTATGGGTAGAGATTAGTTTGAACACTCTAAGTTGGTGCATCAACTCCTTAGGATAGGTCTGGTTAATGCTTTTATGCATGCCTTCTCCTCTTTTCCCCTCCAAGAGTATTTAGGTGCATCTTGATAGTAATGGAAACTGACCTTCTTCAGAGACTCAACCTCATAGTTTTAGTCCCATAGCTTGGAGGTTGTTTCCATGTTTCACAAGGTTTTCCTTAGGTAAAAACTTTGGACAAGGGTGCATGCTTTTTTGAAAAAAAAAAACCACCTCAATGGATGCATAACACATGCCACCAAGGCCAACATAGCCAAAGTTCTCCTCTTATGCTTAGATCAAACTGTTAGATAACTAAGAGAGGGGAGTGAATCAATTATATCTATTTATCCCATAGTCCTTAAAAACAATTCAACACCAATAATTTCAAATCAAAATCTCAGTAACCACATTCAACATTTCAAACTTCACTTATAAAAATTTTACTTCAAATTGTTATCTCACCGTGTATGACTATATTGAATATCAAAGTTATCACTTACCTTATACCAAGTTGCAACATGAAACATAAATCATGAAATAAACTTAACAACACATGAGCAATCGCACATTTTGATGCAAAATTTTAATATAGAAACCCTATAAAGGGAAAAAACAAATAGGATTGACAACTTGAATAATTTCACTCTTCTAAAGCTCTGTTAGGAGCCAATCTTGTTAAAGGCTTACATGCACATTTTTAATGTGACTTGCTTATAAGATTTTAACCAAAGATCATCTAGAGCTTATTCACTCCTTGACATTTCTAAAGAGTGGATTGATCTAAAGGATTTAAAAATATCACTAAAGGATGCTACCATATAGGATTTTATAGACTAGTTAGGTCCACTTGGTTAAGAGATTCTCTTTGCTACAGTGGAAACAAAGTAACAGTTAATTGATCTAAATTAATTATAGCACTACATTGCTTGTTCGAATCTTTTCTTTGCTTGATCTCTTCATTTTGATCTCTATCTGGATAATTCACACACTCACATTCCACTTTATCACTTCACTTGCTTGATCTATTCACCACTTTTATGCTTGGTTCACCTTATATTTTTTTTCCTTAACAAATTTGTGCATTTTATAAACAACATTAGCAACCAAAAATAATCTTGATCATCTCCTTAAATTGTAAAATTTATTCATCTAATATCATCCAAATTTTTCCACTTAATTACATTTGTAGATCTTTATTTTGGTTTGGGTTCAATGTATCTAGTCATTTAGTCAATACTAGTTCACCTCAAAGTTTGTACTCATTCTGAAAATATCAAAACTTCTCTACAATCATCTTTGAATTATTCTGATTGTTGATATCATAGAAAAATTCATCCTTATACTTTATGCTTCTTTAACATTCTTAATTTTCATAATTTACCAGCCTTAGATCTCATCTTTCCATTTATTCTTCACTCAGTGAACATTACCACTTCACTCAGGCAATACCATGCTTAGTTAATACTAAGATTATTCGGTTAACATAAAACTCCTTCTTGCTAGGTGCTTTGTTACAACTGTAGTAGCTTAGGAAATATTGTATTCCTTTATTTACCTCATTCACTTGGTGAAGCTTGACTTAGCCTGGTGCAACTTGCAACTTCCATATTTTTGAAAACACTTCATGTAAAACAATCAAACCAATATTACACTATTAGGGTCTAACTCATTCAAGTAACCATTGAATACCATACACTTAATATCATTCCAAATCATCATCATACTTTCTTCAAATCCTCTTCATCAATCAAATCCTCTTCATTAATCAAATGATATGGCACTCTACTAAATTAGCATAATTTCTAACCAACTAAGATTTGACATTAATGACAACACAAAAATTGATATGACTCTCTCACATACAATTATCAACATTATTAGTTGGGGATAACATAGACATCTAAAAGGAATAAAATTTCCAACTAAGTAGACCACCTTGGTGGATTTCTAATATTTTCCACCAAGGCTAGGGGGAAATTTTCACTCTTGGGCTTAGATTGGGATGAGGCATAAGTCAAGCATCCTACTAAGTATTCCACCTCATATGGATGCCTAAGGGATTCATCTAAGGCCAAGTTGGCCAATGTTCCACTCTTAGGCTTAGTATGGGATCAACTTGAAATATTTTTTTATGAATATATTTTTTCAAAAAACTTATGTATACATTTTTTTAATACTTTTGATCACTTTGTGCTTGCAAGGTTCATGATCAAAAGCATAAAAAAGAAGTAAATTTTGCAAATGATTTTTCTTCTCATTGCTGCACATTATAGAATATAAGGTTTAATCAAGAATATTGTGTGCCTACAATGTGTATTCTTTGTATCCTCATGCATCCATATTTCTACTCTATATCTTCATGCATTCATATGTCTACATCATGTATGCTTCATGTCTTCATGCATTCATGTGTCTACATTTCTATGCTTTATCTTCATATATTCATGCATTTACTTCATGTATTATTTTGGTTTTTCTAACATCCAAGTGCATACTTAGTATTTTTATATGTTGACTCTATATGGAAAGGTTTATATAAACTATCATTTCTTGAGGACAAGCAATTTTGGAAGGGTGGAATGGCTAAGTCCCCCTCTTAGAAACTTAATTGTAGCATTCTCCTCTTAAGAGAAAGGTTTAATAAATAATAAAGATAATATATGATATCAAAATTTCTAATATACATTATTATTGAATCCAAATAAATCATGATAATATATTTATTTACTAATGTAATAGTATTAATGATAATAAAATTAAAATATTAACATTACTAATAATATCAAACAAAGAAATAACAATAAAGTTATTATATTATCTATTAATCATGTAAAATTAAAGTGGGTATGAATAATAATGAATGGACCTAAAGATGCAATAAATATGATATATTCAAAATATGAAAAAATAAAATAAATAATATAAATCTATTATATTTAAATATTATATAATATAATATACATATGTAAAGATAATATTTATATGAGTTCTATATTATAAATTAATTATATATTATTATAACTTAACTATAGTTAGTTGATTAATTAATACATTAGGGATGCAACCATTGGCCACCATTCCCCATAATAACATATATGAAAAAGATAAAAAAGGAAGGAAGATATGGAAAGACAAAAACCTAGAATATGAGGTATCTGGTTGAGGACATTACATCTTTGATTTATTGAAATGTATAAAGATTTAGCAAAAAAATATAATAATATACAAATAAAAGGAATTGACTGAAAAGTTAGATATAACTTTAAAAAATAAATTATAAAAACATAAATTAAATTCAAAAGTTTGCCCCAATATATTGTGGGAAAAACTATAGAGCATTTTGAGGACTATGACCATCACATAAAATTTTAGAACTTTATATGGTAGTAGCATAAAAATGTCAAGATTGTATTACTCTGATTTTCTCATTCTTCTTTTAGAAAAACTGAACACAAAATATTTTCCCTTGTTTCTTTTTAGGGTCTATGTGCATTATCCATACTAGAAAAATTCGTGCCGGGTATATATCCTACATATACATCATCGTGATTGAATGATACAAGTGTACAAGATAGTAATTTCATAGAGCCTAATAGTTATTCCTTGTAGATAGCTCATTTGACACAGACAGACAAATGATCATTGTCTTTTTCCATGTCTTAGTTAATAAAATGACTAAATTACACATTGCATTTCATTTAAGTCTTATAATGTAACTCTTTAACATTGAGTTGTCCTTACCACCCTAGCATATAAGATGACTTGTAGAAGTGAGTGATTCAATAGGTGGTTCATTGCTTGATATTTTAGCCAATATTAAGTTCAATAAATTTTCCAATCCCTAAACTTTTTCATATATTGCATCCATAATCTAAGAGTTTGTCAAATAATAAATTATGTTCAGTATTTTAATTTCTTCCATTATTGTCAGCCATTCATAAAAATTATCATTTAGAACTTTGTACTAATAAATCATAACCTTGTGCACTAAAATGTGATTGCTAATTACCATTATGTAAAAAGATAAAAAGATTTTCATACTATCATAAATGGGAAAAAAAAGCTCATTTGTCTTAGTAAAAAAATATAAGATTTTATAAATTTGACCATGCAAAACGTCGAATACTCAATCAACATTAATTTTAGAACACTAAGAGATATAATTTTCAAAGTAAAAAAATTGGTCATAAAGGTATGTTTTGTGTCCAATTCTTGTAGTAGAAGAACGAAAAAATTATGAGGAATATGATCTAGACATTTTTTTGTTCTACTACTTCTCGGCAATAAATTAAGGCACACTAAACTCCAAGTTTTACAATATTTTTTCAAATTGTGTCTAATATTTTAATCAGTTTCTTTTTAATCTCAACAAGTCATAAGCATATGTTTCAATAAACTTAATTGTCTCATCTCCATTGTGTAATGGAATTTTGTTCAAGGCCACTGATAAAATATAAACATCAGATTAACTTCAGCTCTTGTAACCCTAAGTTATAAATGCTCTGTTTCAGTAGTTTTGTAGCCTATTAACATTTTCTACGGAACATAGAGGTGTTCTGAAGCTATTGTCAAATTTATCTTAATATTTTGTTCAGAGTATACATTAATAAAAGATATCCAGAATAAGAAAATTTTGATTGTTTCTAATAGCCTATTGATAGCCAAACTATAAGCCACTGTAAGAACCAATCACTTCTAGATCAAAATGAATGGTCATTCATGATTATTTTAGAGAGTTAATTCAGCTCACCTTTTCTAAAAATATAATATGAGATATGTTGGAATCTTCTTTTAAATGCTCAATTTGCATTATAGAATATTGGATGATATATTTTACTTGTTAAGCGATCGAAGAGGTCTACACCTACAGTCCCCTTTTCCACTAGACATCATTGACTTTATAAATGAATTCCAACCTATTTGAAGAATTATCTCTATTGGTTGATGTTAGTTTTGGTAACTTTGAACAGTTGTTCGTCTATATGTGATTAATTACCAAATAATTTTTTTGCTAACTAACGAGTTAGAATATCAAGGAATATATGCTAATTAATTGGCCACTTTTAGAAGCAACTAGAAACCAACTTAGTTAGGGTTGTTATGTTGTTTTAATCTCGACTATTGATTGAGAATCAATCTTGACCATTGGTTTTCCAATAGGAGTAGTATAAAAGGGGACCGAGGACATTTGCAGAACACAAGTTGTAGAAGCACTTGCAATGTTAGCAAATGAATTTCCAATGATAGAAAATAGTCTTGTAGTGTTAGCAAGGGCACAATGATAGTGTTGGGGATAGCAATGGAGGAATATAAACGGGAGAAATTAGGAGGTTGTTGGAGTTTTGCTAATGAGAGACAAAGAATTTTGTATCTTTTGATTTGCTGAACTTAATATAATTTCCTCATTTGTAGAACTAGATTTCCCTTAGGGGTTTTTCTAGGGATGGTTTGTCTAAAAATATTGTGTTCTTTGTGTTGCTAATTTCATTTTGTCTTTTTA
Source organism: Cupressus sempervirens (assembly GCA_028749045.1). Classification (NCBI taxonomy): domain Eukaryota; kingdom Viridiplantae; phylum Streptophyta; class Pinopsida; order Cupressales; family Cupressaceae; genus Cupressus; species Cupressus sempervirens. Next base: position 230,060,974 of record CM053783.1, on the reverse strand, counting down.
CAAGTGAAGTTGCAATTGTGTTATTTTTTGATATTAGTTGTGAATTAATTTTTGGTAGTTTAATAATCGTTTAGGATACTTGAGATTAACAATCAATGACTGCAATAGGAATTTTCACATGGTATTAGAGCAGTGTTGATGGTTGAAGATTTTTTTCCTAAGAAAGAAATTACGGGTTTATAAAACCTAGGTTAATCTCTAGTTTAGATTTATGATTTCTTTAATCCCTTGAGATGGCTTCAGTTGGTTTGGGAGATTAGGACAAACTGGATGGTACTTCAAATTGTGGTGTTTGGAAGGCCAAACTTTCTTTATTGTTGGAAGAGAATGATATCAAGGATTATGTTACCACTGTTGTAGATGTACCTATAGATGCACCACAACTTTCAACATACAAGAAGGAAGATGCCAAGGTGAGGAGGATAATCCTTGATGGTGTCAAGGATCATATTATTCCACATATCCTGGAGCTAGATACGATGAAGAAGATGTGGGATACCATTCTAAATATGTACCAAAATGCTACCACCAATAGGAAGATGATTCTTAGAGAGAAGTTTAAGAATATCCAGATAAACCAGGTAGAAGATGTCACAATTTACCTCACTAGGCTTAGACTTGTCAAGGATGAGTTAGTAGCTATTGGAGATAGTGGTAATGATGACGAGCTAGTGAGAATAGCCTAAATGGTTTTACTAAGAAATGGGGTGTCTTTGAGCAAGTTGTTAGTGGATGAGATACCTTACCGAGTTGGGATTGACTATGGATTAATTTCACTTAGGAGGAGTTTAGACTAAGTCTTGTCAATGGGGCCAACAAGAGTAAAAAAAAAAGGTGGAATAGGAAAAATTTTCCCTTGTGGGGAAAGGGAAAGCAAAGAAGGGGTCTAGAAAAGGATTGAATTCACAAAGTGAGAAGAAGAAGGACCTTTCTAAGGTCAAGTTCTTTGGTTTTCATGAATATAGTCACTATGTTAGTGATTTCCCACAAAGGAAGATGCCAAAGAAGTAGGTGGCAACTTCAGCTAGTGTAGAACTCTCAAGTAGAATGGAAGATGAGTTTGCACTCATAGCTTGTGTGGTTAGCTCAACCTCATAGTGTGTTTGGTATATGAAAAGTGGGGCGTCATTTCATATGATAGTCGAGTTAGAGAGTACTTCTTTAGTTATAAGGAGGAGAACACCAATATCCAAATTTCTATGGGAAACTTGTCCAAACTCAACCTAGTTGGGAAAGGGACTACTTAGTTTCAGAGGGGGAATAGAAAGATAATTCCACTTCATGATATGTTGCATGTGCTAGGCTTATGTATGAATTTGATTTCTATATTTGTTCTTTAGGATAAGGGGTATACTGTACTCTTTACAGGGACACATATGTTGATTAAGCATAAGGATTAGAAATCACCCATAACTATTGGGGTTAGGAGTGGTCACCTTTATAGGTTATAGTTTGATACTTCTAAGACACTCATGAGTAGCAATAATCCTAGAGATCTTGGAAAGCTATGGCATAGGAAAATGGGCCATATTCATCATGGAGCACACAAATTGCTTCTTGAGATAGTGACATGTGTTCTAGAGGTGAGCACAGAGCATGATGATGTATGTAAGGGGTCCGTGTTGGGGAAGTTTGCAAAATTATCTTTTCCAAGGAGTGCAAAATTATCAATCTCGACCATTGGTTTTCCAATAGGAGTAGTAGAAAAGGGGTTTAGAGGGGGCATTTTGAGAACACAAGTTGTAGAAGCATTCACAGTGTTAGCAAATGAATTTGCAGTAATAGAAAATAGTCTTACAGTTTTAGCAAGGGTGCAGTGATAGCATTGGGGATAGCAGTGGAGGAATATCAGTGGAAAAAATTAGGAGGTTGTTAGAGTTCTATCAGTGAGAGACAAAGAATTTTGTATCTCTTGATTTACTGAAGTTAATATAATTTCCTCATTCATAGAACTGGTTTTTGCTTAGGGGTTTTTTTAGGGAGGATTTGACCAAAAATATTGTGTTCTTTGTGTTGCTAATTTCTTTCCATATTTTTATAAGTGAAGTTATTGTTGTGTTATTTTTTGAAATTAGTTGTGAAAATTTTTGGTAGTTTAATAATCATTTAAGATAGGAGATTAATAATCACTGACTGCAATAAGAATTTTAACAATTGACTCCATCCTCATCATAAAAATTATGCGATTGTCTGAGGAATTGAGAAGAAATAATTAGAAAATAGGAAGAAATGTTTAGAGTTTATTTGAAAGTTCAATCTGTTATTAGAACTTCAATTTGGATTCATATTACGAGTATCCATTATGACTTTAGTACCAAATAGTTTTTATTGTATTTGGTTTAGGTTAGTTAAATCAATGAAATGGTGTTGATTCCTTTCTAGTTAACTTCTCAGTAAGTTTTTGTCTATTGCCTTACATTTTTTGTTAGTTTCTACATAGTACATATAAATTATATTGCCAACAAAACCTATTTTTTCTTTGCAAGCTTGTGTGGGAGTCATTGCATTCTTCTTCCTTGGTTTGGTTCTTAGTTGTGATGATTTAGACATAGTTATATAGGTAGGTCTAGGAGACGTCATATCTTTGTTTGTTATAGCTTGTAGATTATCTTTGGGATGTTCATGTGGCAATGGAAAATTATCTTCTTATAAAGACATAAATAATCAAGAAGTAGGAGATATTTTCTACAAGTTTGAATTTATGATATTTTTATTAGGATTTGACTATGTAGTTTTTTTAGTGTAACTCATTGAATTATGTTTCATGAGTAGTGACTCACATGAGAATAAATGGAACACCTAGCACTCATTTTATGTAGGTGATGCTCATAGAGATGAAGCACTAGGACTTCCTAAGAGGTCACCCATTCTATTACTACTCCAACTCGAGGGTGCTTAACTTTGGAATTTCCTTCATGGTTAAAACCATTTTTCTTGCAACTCCATTTTCAAAACTTTTAGCAACTATTGTTCCTTTTGAACCATTTATTTGAAATCTCTTAAGCTCATCAATTGATCTAAGTAGAAGGTAGTTCCCACAACAAGTCAAATTGCATGATATTTCTATTAAGATTTCATTGTGATTAGATAGATATTTAACTTACAATTGATTTTATGAAATTTTTCAAATGTGGAGATGTTAAACAAATCAAAACACATGCCTCATAAGAACAATTCTATTAGATGGAACATATATGAAACAAACAATTCTTACTACACAACTTAATTAATATGTCAAATCAAGAGGGATCTAGAGGCATTTATAGTTCATTTAACAAAGTATCATATTTTTTTTTTATCTTCATCCTCCTATTCAAAGGAAAAGATCATTATTCTATATCTAGTAGCTTGAGTTCCAAAATGCTACAAGAGCAGCTATGCTGGGCACTTGGAAAACTTCCAGTTTGCTACAAGGAGTTTTCCAATTTTTTACTAGAAGAATATTTATGTAATGTTTTGGGGGGTATTTTAATGTTTTGGTATTACTAGATAAAATAAGGGCATATTTTGAGCCCACAAGTCTTTTTTGAGTATTGTTTAATCTCATTTTAGTAAAGGCTAAAAAGCCTTTATGGGTCTAGTGGTTTCCAAAAATAGTTTTTAATTGTTTGAGAAATGTTTATATATTCTCTCCAAATAAATGGTTGGAGGCGCGACTTTTTTTCTTTTCAGTGGGAAGAAGACAAAGAATATTGGGTGATATTGTGAAGTGATTTTTTATACTCTATTCTAAATAGAAGAAATAAATAACACTATGGTGGTTTCCTGCTACTTTAGTTTATTTTCTATTTAGTTCTAGCATGCTTCAATGTTTTAACATTGCAAATTAATTAGACATGCATATCACATTTATTGATTTCTTTTGAATAAAATAGTATTGGCATTTATTTTGTGTGTAGAAGTCATTGCTATAGGAAACTAGACTCACACAAAAACCTTTGGTAGTCAATTTTGGTAGAAATGCCTCTTGCTCAAATGAACACCAAGTGAAGTAGCCTAAGCATGGTGGAGAGCTAGTAGGGGGAATGTACAATATTTTCTCCATGGCTATTTGTAGGAATGGGTCATGAGTTGAAGAAGCACCTGTGTGGTAGGGTAGTATCTCTATGTGCTTGTCATGAATGAATAGATTCTAGTTGTAGGGGTATTGTGTTAATGTTGCAGGGGGTTGAACTCACAATAGTGATTTACACTTTTTTGCCTCGAAATTGATATTGAATTGTGAATTTTCAAGAAAACTTTCACTTTTAGATGCAAATTACCATTTAACAGTTAGGAATTTGAAGATGAAGTAAATTAGAGTCTTTTAGTATTTTCTATGAAGAATCCAAATATATTTAATTTATTTTTTTGAGTTGATTTGATTGAATTAGTTTTTCTCCCATGAAAATTGGTATGTTATCAAAAATTTAATTTTTAAAAAGTGACATTGTTTTTGACACACATTACTTTCTTTGTACAATTTATATCAATGTGATTCTTTTGAATTTAGTTTGTTAGCATCCATACCAAAATCATGGAGGTGAACTGATGACTTTATGTTTAGTATTTCATATTTGATTAGAGTTTAAATTTGACCTAACATGAATTTGGACATACATGGCTTTTGACACATGTAACTTATTATATATTCAACCGATTTTAAAATTTATTTTTTGATTGAAAGAGGACTCAAATACGGAGATTGTAATTATTTTTCAAATTTTTTGTTCTCTTAGTTACTATTTTCTTATGAGTCTCCAATATAAAAGTTTATTTTTTATAACAAATCTCTATTCAATTCATGTGCAAAAATGTATACCTAAAAAATTCAAAATGTAGCAAATTCATAGTCATTAGAAAGCTCATTCAGAGTACTTCTATAATGAAAAATGACATGACTTCAATTCTTCATCTGAACCTAGTAATTAAGCCTAGAAGCCATGAAAACAATTGAAAATATTATAGAATTTGCAAAAAGACATCTATTTTTCTAGCTTTGGTATAAACTAACTTTCTATTGAAAGTTTTTAGATAGTTTCAATAGAAACTATTTGTATTTAGTTTTGATAGAAACTAAATAGTTTCCATCAAAACTATTTAGGCTGATTTTTTGTTCTAAATAGTTTCGGTCAAAACTATTTAGGACCCATTTATTTGTTTACTTAGTTTTGATCAAAACTAAGGGACTGACATTAATTGCATGACATTGTTGTAACTTTCCTTTTCATTTTTCAAACCATCTCCCTATGTAAATTTTGCAAGATTACTTCAAGGTTTCTCCTCATCATATTGGTATCTTGTTTTGGGCATTGTTTATATATTTTCTCCAAATTGATGGCTGGAGGCATGATTTTTTTCTTTTTGGTGAGAAGAAGGATGAGAATATTGGCTGATATTGTAAAGTGATTATTTAATACTCTTCTCTGAATAGAAGAAATAAACAACACTATTGTGGTTTCCTTCTACTTTAGTTTATTTTATATTTAGTTTCAACATGCCTTAATGTTTTAACATTGCAAATTGATTAGAGATGTAAATCACATTTATTGGTTTTTTTTGAATAAAATAGTAGTGCATTCATTTTGTGTGTAGAAGTAATTGTTGTAGGAAACCAGACTCACACAAAAACCTCTGGGAGTCAATTTGGGTAGAAATGCCTCTTGCTCATGTGAACACCATGTGAAGTGGCCTGAGCATGGTGGAGAGTAGGTAGGGAGAATGTATAGTATTTTCTCCATGGCCATTTGTAGGAATGAGCTATGAGTTGAAGAAGCATGCATGTGGTAGGAAAACATCTCTATGTGCTTGCACCATTAATGAATGGATTCTAGTTACAAGGGTGATGTGTGAATGTTGCAGGGAGTGCCATTAATTGCATGACATTGTGGTAATTTTCCTTTTCATTTCTCAAACCATCTCTCTGTGTAACTATTGCAAGATTAATTCAATGTATCTCCTCATCATATTAGTATAAGAGCGAGACACCATCTTTCTAGGAAGTGTATGTCTATAGAAGAATCACAGGCTAAAGTTAAGGCTCACACCATGCCTCCCAAAAGTATGAATCTAGATGCCATCAAGAAGATGATGGAGGAACTTGTAGAAGAGAAGTTGAAGGATTTCAAGAAGGAGTCTAGTGACAAGGATAAGGAGATTGAGATGGAAGAAGGTGCCAATGGAGATGAAGAGGGAGAACATCACCAATATCCACCAACAAAACTACCTACAAATCAAAAGGTATTTGTTGATGCTTTAAAGTCAGTGAGGGGAGATGGTACTAACACACTACCTATGTATGGAGGTAGTCTCTTCAATGAGGAAGTGATTGAATGGGTTGAATAAATTGCCAATCATTTTGAGTTGAATGAAGTTATGAAGAATGATAAGATAAGGGTTGCAAAAGGAAAGATGAAATGATTTTCTCTCTTGCAGTGAAACTATGTTCAGGGGGAAAGGATACAAAATGGGAAGAATTTGATTTCTTCATGGGAAGTGATGAATGCAAAAATCAAGACACAATTTCTGCCTGTAGATTACAAAGTGTAGTTTTTCAAGAAGATACAAAGCTTGAAAAAACAAGAGATGGATGTGAATGCCTATATGAAGGAGTTCCATAGGTTGACTCGTAGGACAAAGAAACAAGAAGAGGAACCAAAAAGAGTGGCCAAGTACTTGAATGGCCTAAGGATGAACATACAGGACGAGATTAGCCTTTTTACCCTAGATACAATGGGGAAGTGTTTTCAACTTGCTTTGATAGTTGAAGAGAAGTCGAAGAGGAAGGGTGATCAACAACAAGGAGGGAGAAGCAAAAGAAATGATTGACATAGGTGAAACTTCAATAATAGAGGACAAAGCTAGAGGTCCCAAGGTAAGTCTAACACCAAGGAGTAGGTGGGTGACTCAAGTAGCAAAGGAGGCTATGGTGGAAGAGGATCTAATGGAGGAAGGTCTAGTGGATCAGGTAGAGGATCTAGGTTCTTGGGAATGAAGTGCTACAATTGTGGTTAGTTAGGACACCCAAAGTATAGGTGTCCACTTCTCATAATGGTGAAAGGATTAGGAAGATAATGTGAGTATCAACTCACCAGAAGTTTAGTTGATAATAGAGGCTTAGGGAGAAAGTCTCATGATAAGAAGAACACTTCTTAAGGAACCAGTAAAGGAAGATACCACCCAAAGGAGAGCTCTTTTTTGAGTTCAATGCAAGGTAAAGGGAAAGTTGTGCAAAGTGATAATTGATTTGAGTTCCACAGATAATATCATATCACTAGAGGTTGTAAACAAATTGAAGTTGGAGAGACTTCCACATTCTTGTCCATACAAAGTTAGTTGGTTGAATAAAGGGCAATAGGAAGTTGTGAATGAGCAAGCTTGGGTAGAATTCAACATAGGGGGATATAAGGATAAAATATTATGTGAAATCTTACCTATGGATGCTTGAAACCTCTTGTTGGGAAGACCTTGGCAATTTTATAGCAAGGCTAACCATGATGGTGAGAAGAACTCTTATAGTCTCCAAAAGGATGGGGTAACCTACAGGTTGAATTTTGAAGGAGAAGAGAAAGGAGTTGGTCAAGTTGGACCAAGTGTGTTGATGGTAGGTGAGAGAGTTAATTAATACTCTTAAAGAAGAAGATGGGGTAGGGTTTGCATTGGTGCTTAGGTCTAAGGAAGATAGGAAAAGGGAAAGTAAAACAACATGGCCAAAAGAAGTTGAAGAGTTGTTGAACCAATACAAGGAAATCATTGCTAATGTAATTCCTGAGTCTCTACCATCGATAAGAGACATAAGTCACTAGATTGATCTTATTCCTAGACTATTTCTACCCAATAAGGCATTGTATAAAATGACACCACAACAGAATGAAGAGATTGGTAGACAAGTGTAGGGATTTCTTGACAAGAGGCTAGTAAGGAAAAGTCTTAGCCCATGTGTGGTAGACTTGGTTCTTCCTCCAAAGAATGGTAAGTGGTAGTTGTGTACTAATTCTAGGGCCATTAATATGTAACTATAAGATATAGATTTCCTATTCCTAGAATAGAAGATTTCTTGGATTGTTTTGGGGGGAGATTCATATTTTTCTAAAATAGATCTCAAAAGAGGGTACCATCAAATAAGGATATGAGAGGGGGATGAATGGAAGACAACCTTTAAAACTATTGAGGAGTTGTATGAATGGCTGGTTATGCCGTTCGGTTTATCTAATGCTCCTAGTATATTTATGTGACTAATGAATGAGGTTTTGCAGGATTTCATTGGAAATTTTGTTGTTGTCTACCTTGATGACATTTTGGTGTATAGTGGGAATAAGGAAGAGTATTTGCAACATTTGAAGATGGTTTTGCAAAGGCTACATGAATAGTAGTTGAAAAAAAACTTGGAGAAGTGTGACTTCTTGAAACAAGAGTTGGTGTATCTTGGATTTGTGATGTCCAAGGGAAATCTAAAAATGGATTCATCTAAAGTGGAGGCCATCATTAATTGGCCAACACTAAGGGCCTGGAGAGGTTCAAAATTTCCATGGCTTAGCCACATTCTATAGGAAGTTCATAAGGAACTTTAGAAACATTGTGCACCAATTTTGGACACCATCAAAGGAGGAGGTAAAATAAAATTTGAGTGGAATAGTGAAATAGACAAAAGTTTTGAGGAACTCAAGCAAAAGATATCCATGTATCCCATTCTTGTTTTATTGGATTTTCATAAAGCTTTTACAATAGAATGTGATGCTAGTGGGTTTGTAATAGGGGTTGTTCTTAGTCAAGAAGGAAGACTCATTGCATTTTTCAATGAGAAGTTGAATGAGGCAAATAAGAAGTACTCTTCTTATGATCTAGAATTATATGCCATGGTCCAGACAGTGACAAAATGGAGGCACTATTTTTTACCTTGTTAGTGAATAGATTGTATTTTCTGATTAAACTATAATTTATTCTATACCCAGGGAATGGAAAATCTAGAAATATTCATAACAGTTGGGAAAAATTCATATTATTTGTTTTCCCTTTGCATTTATAGGTACAACTCAATTTTGTTAAAAAATTTTGTAGATTCAAGGAAACTAACAATAACTAAATGTGCATTTTTACCAGAAAGTGCATAAGGGACTCTCATGTACTCTTAGGTACTGAGGTAACAATCCACATGTTTGTTTACATAAATAAATGAAAAGCTCATATTCTTTTCATTAGCAACAATCTAACTGAAAGCTAAGTACCATTATAGTTCAAACTAATTATGTAAAAAATTAATGAACATAAGCTAGGAAGAAATATCAATAGATATCACATACACCTGATCATCAAAGTTCACAAAGTAATAATGATTAAATTACTTCAAACACCAAATTTTAATGCAACAACTTCAAACAATACTAATTTTTTCAAAGTATATTCTAGCCTTCTAATCTCTAACCCCTAACTACTTAAAATGCTCTAGCATTTATAGTTTTTACATATCCAAAAAGGCCTCCATTAAAGCCCAACCTTTTGGTTAAAATAGTTATAAATAGCAAAGACAATTTTTGAAACAACTCCAAAAGTAAATAGAAAGTAATTGATTTGATTAAACTTCATCACCTTTTCTCTTCGCCAAACATGATTTGCATCACCAACTTCCAGGTCTTGAAGGTATTCATGAATTCTTGCATTGCATGGGAGTACATGTTCTTCAAGCTTAGCAACTTGGATCTCCAGGCATCCTTTTGCCATTTAAACTCCTTAACCTTTTGACTTTTTCATGCCATGAGATTCCTATTTAAGTATAACATAGACTTAATATTTGCCAGCACGGTGAAATCACTGGCTGTAGATGTGTCTTTGTCTTTAGTTTTCATTATTGCATCATTGAAGCTTTTTGTCAACACCTCAGAGTCCATATTGCCATCCTTGAATTGTGGAATCCCTGGGGGGTTTACAACATTCATATCCTTCAGGAGTTCTTTGTACATCCTGGTAATCTCAGTTTTGACTAATTGCATTTCCTCAATGGATTCTCTATAGATAGACTCCTTCTAGCTCATATTACTTTTTAGGATGAATAGCATCCATGAATCCATAGTTTTCATAGGATTTCACCAAGAAATTTTAGTACTCCATATTTTTCAACTTCATTAACCTAAAATACGATGGCTTGACATCAATTTTGATTGGCTTCCCATCCTAATATAAGGGTTTGAATATCACCCAATAGTATTTCTCCCTCAGTGCATGTAGTAGTGGAATCCAAGATAAATTTACTACCTTTTGATTATGAAAACTACCTAGTCTTGCACTGCATATGAGAGTAGTTTTCCTCTCCGTATTTTTTTAACTACTACTGGCTATCTACAAAAGTAGGATCAAAGGACTATGGGGTCTTAACCACTAGAAGATCATCAATATTCATTAATGAATCTATGTAGGTGGCCATGGTAATCGTTAGTGCCTTGAGTTCTTTCTTTTCTTTACTGTCCTTTTCCAATTGGGCTAGCATGTGATTTGCGGAGAGCTTGAAAAAGTGGTTACCTAGGTCTTTGTTAATGGTTCTTAATTCCATAGTGGTGACCTTAAGGCCTTTAGTATCAATTTCCCTAGATTCATTCTTCTATTTATATGTGGCCACTTTTGCTATTATTTTCCCAATTATTGGATCTTTGATCAGATGAACATCACTTTTTAATTTCTTGATCTTAGAGTCATGGTTGCATATTTGGTGACAATGTCCTTTACTAGTGTGGACATAGGTTGTAGGTTCCCCTTCTTGTTAACTAAATTGGACAATCAGGATGGGATAATAGGAGTAGTGGAGATTTCTTGGGCATCTTTGGTAGGAGTCATGAACTTGGGCTGGTCTGTCCTAGGAGCTTCAATTAGCTCCACATCACCATCGGGATTATCTGAAAAAATAAGTCCATCACCTAGACTTTGTTCTTGAGACATCATCTTTTTTTTTTGACTCTCTCATTGCATGAGTGCCTCAGACTTGGTTTTAGACCTAGTTCTAGGAGTTGTGTTTTGTGTAGGAGATGACATTCTTTTCTACCTGTTAGGAGTCGATGAACTATCTGCAATAGGAGATGAAACCAGAATGTCAAAAGTTAGTGGTTCAAAAAAAGAAATCTTTTTTGGAGATTTTTGAGCTTGTTTTTCATTACTTGTCCTCATGCTTCTTCTCCTTAGCCAATTATTAGTGTGTGAGGATAGATCTAGTTCTCAAATTTATATCATCATCTTCTTCTAGGTTCCAATCCACTTCTAATTGTTTCAAATCACTTGTTTCTTCCCATCCTAGTTTGACAATATCAAAACCATCTTCAACCACTCCTAATTGAAACTTTAGTTTGAGGGAACTAATTTGTTGAAGTGTTAATCTCGAATGGTCTCTTCTTAACACTTCCTCTTCATTTTTGTAATCCTACCAAAAATCCTCTAAATGTGGAACTATAGATGATTGGGCTTTTAAACCAAGAAATTGGGCTGCAAATACTTTGCTATCAAAATCCCTCCTTCCTTGATAGGATCCAAAATCAAATCCAAGCAAATTGCTTCCAATGACCAAGGCATTTATCATGCTATTGTAGGTTAAATGGCCAAGTTTGATAGAAAAAATTGATTCCTAGTTCTCTTGAGGCAAGTTATCTTTAATCACTAAGAACAACTTCCTACAAACCTTGCCTAAGACAAAACAATCATGTAGTGAGGCAGTTTCATTGATTCTTCTTCAAAGCCACCTACCCTCAAATAGGTGAATTTAGGAAATTGCATAAAATAGCTCCTAGAGTTTTGAATTAACTTTTGGGCTTCTAAGGATAACCTTGGTATTGGTGCCTTCTTTAAGCTCACATGCACACTCTCTATTAGCATGTCATGCACTTTCATAAAATCTTCTAACACCCTGTCCCTTTAGAGTAGAGGGTAGTATTGATAGATGGTTATATCGTCACTCTAGGTTTCATGTGGAAGGGAAGTAATATTACTGACTCAAGTGATGCAATAAGTCAGATAAGAAGCCATGTAAAAATTCTCTCTAGATTCCTTAGCACACTTTAGCTAGCTCCTTGATGAAGTAACAATTACCTCAACCCAATCTAATAACTATTATCCTTTTAGAATAATCTCTATATAGTGATACATCCATTCTTCAAAAAGCAAACATCAACTAAACCTTTAACCTGATTTAACAAAATAATGAGGTCATGAATATGAGATTTCATATGGTCTTTAGTGACTATTTTGGGTAGTCTTGAACCATCTCCATAATTGGTTTTTGCCCACTTCCTGGCTAGGATGCTATGGTATTTACTTGGGTTCTCTTGATACTTGACCAAAGACTAGGTAGGGGTAAATGCAGCAAAGATACATTCAGGTAAATACAAAATTGAGGAAATGGTTTCCCTCGAAATAGATAACACAGGTTCTCCATCATTGTTCAAAATTATTTTAGTCCTTATATCATAGTGATTATTACATAACTAAAGTAATTCAAGACTCAATAGAGTAGAGAGAAAAGTTGCAGCTTCGATTAGACCACTAGTTAGAATTTCTAGACAACCATTCATCTCATTGGCTTGCTCAAGAAAATTAGCTTACAATTTGTCCACCTTGACACCATCAAAATTAATATCATGAATGACAGGTTTTTCACATTCTAAACTTGAAACATTCCTGAAGAAGTGCAAAATCAACTTCTTTTCTTGCAAGGAAAATAAAGGCCAATATTGATTCTTTCTTTGAAATGCACGCAGAGGATAGAATAAAGGAAGAGATTTTCTGTACTCTCACCTATGGCTCATTGAGAAAAATTAGAGCATTTTCCTTCTCTTTCTACCTCTCCTCCTTCAATCCATTCTTTTGCATGAGAAAGAAAAAGAAGGAACTTGTGTTTTCTTAAAAGGAACGAAGAACATACAGGTGGAAGTATGACCTCATAATGAGGCATTCATGGAAAATTAGTTGTGGCCAGATTTGCATGTTGGAAAACCCATGACAAGACCTCTTCATTTAATAACTTTCCTTTGTGGTTGTCCTTGTGATGATTACCATCCTTTGACGCAATCTATTTTTTGAGTGAAAGATTTCCCTTTCCAAGTCATGATTACAACTCTTCTTGTGTTTGAGATTAAAGCATGACTCCAAATCATTACCCCTTGAAATATTAAATAATGCCTTGAGAATCAAGAACCTTTAGGAAATCATAACCACTTTTTCCCAAAAATCTTTAGTGGTAAAACCATATTGAACTACTTTGAACCAAGATTCAAAGGGGTTTGAAGTGCTTCAAAAGAACACCTTTATAATACTTAGTGGGTCCCACCTATAGGAAAACAGTCAGTATAAAATCCTTTGGTTGAACTTCTTTGAACTACTTTGAACTAGGGTTCAAAGGAGTTCAAAGAGGTTCAAAGATGCAAGAGATTGCGATGGATAACACGAGATAATTCTCATACACAAGGTTTGATGGTATTTAGGACATGGGAGACTAAGGAAGACTTGTTTCAATAATTAACTTGGCCATTTTGAGGGAAAACAAAGGAAATCCAAAATAAAAGGTGACTCAAAATAAGGCTAGCAGGGGCTCTGATTGGGGTTTGGGTTCATAGAGTACACAAAGAACTCAGAATACTGGAGAAAAAAATAGCACAGGGAAGAAAATGATAGAGAAAAAAGGAAAATCAAATAGAAAACTAGAAATGGGGAATTTACATGATCAAGGCTCCTTTGATAAGCCATAAGTTCAATAATTTTAGGTCTTTCCCATTGTAGGTCAAGGGAAAACCTGTGCCATCTAGGTAACTTAATTGGAAAGCATTTGGACCAACAGATTCTATAATGGTAAATGGTCCCTTCCACAAAGAATTGAAATTGCCATGCATTCCTTTAGGCTCTCTTCTTTTGTCCCATAAAAGAACTTCATCCCCTTTTAAGAAATTATGAGGTCTGGTTCTCAGGTCAAAAATTATTTTCACCTTGATTGATGCTCAGTAATATGATTAGCAACTTTATTTCTCTCTTCTTCCAACTTGTTCAAATACATCACCCTTTTTTCTAAAGAGTCTTGGAAGAAATCATCCTTAATCACAGATTGTAATTTTGTGGCAAATAATTCTAGAGGCAAGGACACTTGGGTACCTACTCCATAAACCAATTAAAATGGGGCCATGTTAATGGTTCTTTTAGGAGTCATCAGATTAGCCCATAATGCTTCATAGAATTTTTTTTCCAATTGTAGGCATTATCAACTACCAATTTCTTCATTATAGTAATCAAGACCTTGTTACTAGATTTTGCCTACCTGTTTCCTTGAGGAAAGTAATTTGAGGAGTGAACTAATGATATGCCATGTTCATAATAGAAAAGAGAGATCTCTTCAGTTGAAAGATAGGTTGCATTATCAGCCACTATCTTTTGAGGGACCTCAAACTTGATGAATATGTATTCAACTAAGAATTCACACACAACTTGTGAGTTGGTCCTTTTAGTTGGTACAACCTCCACCCATTTGGTGAAGTAATCTATAGCTATCAATATGTATACATGACCAGCACTAGATTGGGGGTTTAATGGCCCTATGATGTTGATACCCCATTGTTGGAAAGGTTCATCAATTACAACCAACCTTAGGGGTAGAGCTGCTAATTGAGGGTGACTCATAAAAAAATGACATTTTTCACAATTTTTCACAAAAGAATATGCATACTTAAACATACCTAGCCAGTAGAAGTAGTTTCTAAGGATTTTGAAAGCAGTTATAGTAGATGAAAAATGTCCCCCACAAACATTTGAATGATATAATTCTAACAAATTTTGCTATTGCTCATTGTCCACATAGCTCAAAAAGGTTCCATCCACTCTTTTATACAACATACCATTAGAAATTATGTATTTTTTTGCCTTTAGTCTGAGATTACATTTCTCTTTATAAGTCATATTTGTGGGGCATTCACCATATGTCAAAAAGTGTGCTATATTAGAGAACTAGGGGTTTGTTGAACTTACCAACAAAATGGAAGGCATTACTTTAGTGTCCTCAGGAGATGATTCTTTAGTTTTAGCTATTAATTTACATAAGCCTCATTATCTTATCAAAGAGGTAGGTTTTATGGTTAAATTGTACTCTTGAACCTTTGCTACCCACATTGCTCTTTTATTTATCCTGATCTCTTGTTGAGCTTGCTTTTTACTGCTATTTCAGGTACATAAATAATTGAATGAGAATGCAAGATGTAATACCTAAATTGTTTTATGACCTCCACCATATCAAATGCATATTTTTTCATTTGAGTGTAAGTCAATTCATTTTTCTTTAGGGGAATAATCACGAAAGAAATTGGGGCCTCATTTTCTTTATCATCCTTCTAAGTTAAGATACTCGACAAAGTATGTTCTGAAGTGTGACAATAAATAATAAAATCTTTTTTAAAATCAGGACTTACCAACATGGGAGTATTTGAAATAGTTGTTTTAATATCTTCAAAAGATTTCTTACCCTCTTCCTACCATTTGAAAGGGTATTTTTCATTCATCATAATCAACATATGTCTCACTTTCTCAAAGAATTCAAGGATGAAACTTCTCAAGAAGTTAATTTGACCAAAGAAGGACTTTAAATCACTTCTATTGGTGGTTAGGGTTAACTACTATATTTCCTTCACTCTTTCCAAATCAATTCTTATGTCTTTCTTTGAAATAATGTGTCTAAGGAATTTGCCTTCTTCTACAAAGAATACATACTTTTTAGGATTGAGAGATATACCATGTTGTCTGCACAAGTTCAACACTACCTCCAAATTTCTTAAATGATGTTTCCTCCTTTTGGAATATATGGTCAAATCATCAAGGTATACTACAATTATTTTATCCTTCAAATCTTTAAAGGAGGAATTCATTACTCTTTGAAAAGTCACTCTTGCATTGATAAGACCAAATGGCATCCACTTATAAGCAAAGGTCCCTGAGAGGGTTATGAATGTTTTTTGTTGGTCCTTAAGCACAATGTTGATTTGGTTATATCTAGAGTATTCGTTGAGCATTGACATGACTTCAGACTCAACAACTATTTTTACAACATGATCCGTAGTGGGGAGTTTGTAATTGTCCTTAAGACTAGCCTAACTCAAATTTCTAAAGTCCACCTAGATTCTTATTTCACTATTTTTCTTTCTCACAAGGAGAATATTTGCTATCCAAGTTGAGTGATGAATTGTATATCTTATGCAGGCCTTTAACATTTTCTCTACCTCTTTATAAATCACTTCAAACACCTTAGGATTATAGTTTCTAAGCTTTTTTTTGAAAGTAACTACCTCAAGTTTTAGAGGTATGTGATGTCTAAAATTTCCATTTATGAAGTTCTTCAAATCTTCATATCCCCATGCGAAGACATCTTGGTACTTGGAGAGAAGTTTAAGCAAACCATCTTTTTCCTTCCTTGAGCATGTATGGCCAATGGAGATCCATTTAGGATTTTCTTTATTCCTTATGTTCACTCTATCATGTTCCTTTAGATTTTTATTGAGATCATTTACTCTCAAGATACTGCTATCATCTTTCCTTCCAAATAGATATTCCAGAGAAACTAAACCCTTTGGAATTTTGTTTCCCTTTAGTTGAATAATTTCTCCTAATTCAGCCAACTCCTCTCCAAATACCTTACCATCCTTTTTTGAACCTTCAAAGAATATGTCAGCAAAATTTCCAGCACACTCAATAAAATCTCTTAACTACGCATTGTTATCAAAAGCCTACCAATGATTTACATTATCTCGGACTCTTAGTCTATAAATCATTTCAATTCTATAGGTGTCGCTTTTGAACTCTGGGTGTGGTAATAATAAAGAAGTTGAGATAGCTAAAGAATCAACTTTGGTATTTTGAGAACAAGGTACAAATTCAATAGAGAAAGCATCAAAAGATTCAATCTCATTTAACACTAAATTTCTATAGTGCCTCAACTTATCATTTTTCATAGAAAACTATTTTATTAACTATTTTATGACAAGTTTAGCATTGCCTCTCACTATTAGTTGCTTTATTTTCTTCACTTTGTCTTCTTGCAATCTTAGGAGAAGGGTCTCATATTTTGTAGTGTTATTTGTATTGTAGAAATCCAATTTAAATGAGAAAGGAAACACTTTTCCCGAGGGAGAAATCAAAACAACTCCTACCCCTGACCCTAAATTAGAGTAGCTACCATCAAATTCCAAAATTTGCAGAGTGTCCTTATAGTTTATTGTATTATCCTCCTTGGGTTTATCATTAGGAAAAATGACATAATTTCTAAACTGACACTCTTGATATAATATTTGAGCCTTTGGATTGTCTGAGGGCACCACCATGTATTTATTCTAAGGTTTTGGTTCTAGTTTTATCTTCTTTTTACAACTAGGATATACGTCTCAAACCAATCCATCTTGATCTCAGCACCCATATCCTTGTAGAAGGTTCTACTAAGTAGCATCCCATAACTAGCTGGTATGTTAGCTACTAAGATGGTTAGTTTTAGCCTCTTATTTGGGCAAGCATAAAGGAGTACTTGTACATCTTTCACCTAGCTAGCAAGGGGAAATTGCTTTCCATCCATGGAATAGCAATGTCCATAAGTTTTAGTGAGGTCCAAGATAAGGGCCTTAGCAATAGGGGCTGGCATAATGTTGTTAGAGGCTCTTGAATCTATAATAAAATTGTTGAGCTTTTGTCCATTTAGTAGCAAAGATATGTAGAAAGAATTTGGTTTTCTTTCTTCTACTTCTCCTTCTTTAGCATTAACAACTACGTTGGAGGAATGTTCCAAATATTTTTTAGATACAAAAACTAGTTTCTCTGAAGATATTTGATTTTCATTCATGTGGTCATCAAATTGGGCATTAGTAACAAGTGCCCCTTTTACATACTAAACTAACTTATCCAATTCTTTAGGGTTCATTCTTAAATACTTTTCTAGAGAAATGGATATTGAAGAGGATTTACAAAAGTCTACAATGTCAAAAGTAGACATACCAGTGACTATTTCTATCATAGATAATAATTTGAAATGTGTATTTTTTGTTGGGTCAGCACGCATGTGTTCCTTTCCTTTAGAACCTAAAGCAGTCATATTAGTTCCAAGATAAGGTTTCTTATTTCTTTGGTTTCTAGTCATGATAGTGCAAGATGGATCTTGGAATGTCACAAAGGCATCTCCCCCTCTTTATGAGTTAGAATCATATTCAAGAAAATAAGTGTTTGCATCCTCACTTTCAGTCCTTTCACTTACAACCAACGATTTCATACCAAGGGCATTTTTGCTATCTAAACACATCTCAACCAATCTATGCAAGTTTTCCCATCATGGTCCATAGTCAAATGGAAGGAACACAGTCTCCTTAGGTGCTCCTTTGATTTTTAACCCTGGCTGAGAAGCTGTTAAGAATGGGGTTTTATCGTGACCTTGTTGTTGCTAGTGTCTATTAACATCTTGATAGGGGGATTGGTAAGGACCATGAGGTTTATCTTTTTCCTTTTCAACATGGCTATGTCATTCATTTACCTCTGCATTAAAGGTTCTATGGGGGAAGAGGTAGAAGCAAGCCCAAAAGTTTGAACATCTCTTCTCCATTTTCCAATAGTAATGAATGCATCTTCTAACTGGATAGCCAATCTTTGAGCAGTTGCTAAGTCAGCAACTACATCTTTAATGAGGTGAAAGCTAACATAAGGGGGAACTACATTGGCAAAGAATATATATATTTTTTCCCCATTTGGTCTGGAGGTAGCTAGAATTCTCTCAATCAACCTATTGAATTTCACTATGAACTCCCTCATGGGTTCATGTATTTCCTTTTTCAATTGACTTAATTGAAGTAATAGGGAGCATTCATTGTCAAGGGTCTTGAATCTAGTTTTGAACATTGTCTTCATGTCATCCTAGCTAGTTATGGAATGATGGGGTATGTGGTTAAACCAATCCACGACAGTAGTAGTTAGCATTTGAACAAACAACCTAACAAAAATTTCTTGGGTAGGAACACTTATAACTCCATAGGCTATGTGGAAGGCACTCAAGTGATCATTTGTAGAAATTTTTCCATCCCCACTAAACTTGGGTAAAATTTCAATTGCACCTTTAGGTAACATAGTAGGATTGACCCCACGATTCAATGGGCCTATATTCTAGCCCCATGGTTGGTAGCACAAATTGCAATGGCCGGATGTTCAAATAAGAAGGGATCAGAGCTTTCAATGAAAGTAAAGATTGAACCAAAGGTGAGAGAGGGGAAGGTTTTGCAAATGAACTAGGCCTACTATAGGATTTACTTTTCTTCTTCTTTGGGTCATTAAAATCAGGGAAAAAACTCAAGTTTTGCAAAGGTTCAAAATTTTCATCTAAAATACCCCTTTCTCTTTCTCCTCTTATATATCTCCTTTCAGCCAAGTCTACATTTTATTTAAGGCCTCAGAGGGGGTTGAGCGAGTCTATTTAACACCACTTCCTCTTGGACTTTTGGTATGCCTCTCAAAAGTTTAGCATGCTCTTCCTTCCTTTCAAGCACATTCAATGCTTGTTGAAATTATTGGTTGTTTTGGTGTAATGTCAAGGCAATAGATGTCAAATTAAAGATTATGTCTTCATGTGTGTCTTCAAATTTGAGATTAGGCTGCAAAACAAGAAATACATTATCACTCGAGAGGACCATTGTAATTCATTATTACTTCACAAGGCTTAGTTCTTTTTCTCTAGGGACTCTCCCCAGTAGAGTCGCCCAAAATCTATTAGAGAACAAATTGTCTTTTTTGATGAAACAATAATTTACTCTATACCCAGGCAATGGAAAATCCAAAAATATTCACAATAGTTGGAAAAACTTCATATTATTTGTTTTCCCTCTACATTTATAGGTACAACTACCTTTTGTAAAATTTATTAGTAGATTCAAGAAAACTAACAATAATCAAATTCATACTTTTAACTAGAAAGTGTATAAGGGACTCTCACATACTCTTAGGTACTAAGGTAAAAATCCACATTTTTGTTTATGGAATTAAATGAAAATCTTATAGTCTTTTCATCAGCAATAATCTAATTGAAAACTAAATACCATTATAGTTCAAACTAATTATGCAAAAATATAAAGAACATAAGCTACAAAGAAATAGTAGCAGATATCACATACACCTGATTATTAGAGTTCACAAAGTAACAATGATTGACTTGCTTCAAACACCAAGTTTTAAAGCAACAATAGAAGATGATAGATATATATATTCAAAAAAAACTTTCTTTAGCAAATAGTCTTTTAAAAGAGTATTTATATATATTATATCTATCTATTGCTATTTCAATCTAATTAACTTCAAACAACACTAAATTTTTCAAAGAATGTTCTAGCCTTCTAATCTATAACCCCTAACTAGTTAAAATTCTCCAACATTTATAGTTTTTACATATCCAAAAAGGCCTCCATTAAAGCCCAACCATTCAATTAAAATAGTTACAAATAGTAAAGACAATTTTTGAAACAATTCTAAAAATAAACAGAAGGTAATTGATTTGGTTAAACTTCATCGCCAATTTTTATTTCGTCAGCCATGGTTTGCTTCACCAGCTTCCAGCTCCTGAAGGAATTCATGAATTCCTACACTGCATGGGAGTATAGGATCTTTAAACTTAGCAACATGGATTTGTAGGAATCCTTTTTCCATTTGAACTCCTTAATCTTTTGATTTTTCCACGACATGATATTCCCATTTAAGTATAACATAGACTTGATATTTGCTAGCATAGTGAAATCACTGACTATAGGTGTGTCATTTTCTTTGACTTTCACTATTACATCATTGAAGCTTTTTGTCAACACCTTAGAGTCCATATTACCATCCTCAAATTATGGAATCCCTCTAGGGATTACAAGATTCATATCCTTTAGGAGTTATTTGTGCATCCTGGAAATCTTAGTTTCAACTAATTGAATTTTCTCAATGGCTTATCTATAGATAGAATCCTTCTAGCCCATATGAATTTTTAGGATGAATAGAATGCACAAATCCATAGTTTTCATAAGATTTTCACCAAGAAATTTTAGTACTCCATATTTTTCAACTTCATTAACTTGAAACATGATGGCATGACATCGATTTTGATTGGCTTCCCATCCTAGTATGAGGGTTTGAATCTCACCCAATAGTGTTTCTCCCTCAATTTATTTAGTAGTGAAATCCAAGATAAATTTACTACCTTCTTTGACTATGGAAGTTATCGAGTCTTGCACTACATCTGAGATTAGTTTTCCTCTTTTTATTTGTTTAACTAGCTGCTAGCTATCTACGGAATTAGGATCAAAGGACTATAGGATCTAAACCATTGGAAGAGCATAAAAATTCATTAATGAACTTATGTAGGTATCCATGGTAATCACCAGCACCTTTAGTTCTTTCTTTTCTTTACTGTCCTTTTCTGATTGGGTCAGCATGTAATCCATAGAGAACTTGAAAAAGAGGTTACCTGTGTCTCTGTTAATGGTTCCTAATTCTATAGTAATGACCTTAAGGAATTTAGTATCAATTTCCATAGATTTATTCTTCTATTTATATATGGCCACTTCTATTATTTACCTAGTTATTGGATATTTGATCAGATGAGCATCACTTTTTAATTTCTTGATCTTAGAGCCATGAACTACATATTTGGTGAAAATGTCCTTTATTGGTGTGGGAATAGGTTGTAGGTTCCTCTTCTTGCTAACTAAATTGGACAACCAAGATGGGATAATGGGAGTGGTGGAGATTCCTTGGGCTTCTTTGGTAGGAGTCATGAACTTCGGCTAGTCTATTATAGGAGCTTCAATTAGCTGCACATCACCATCAGGATTATCTAAAAAACTAAGTCCATCACCTAGACCCTGTTCTTGAGCCATCATCTTTTCTTTTTGAATCTCCTACTGCATGATTTTCTCAAACTTGGTTTTAGACCTATTTCTAGGGGCCATGTTTTGAGCAGGAGATGACATTCTTTTTTGCCTATTAGGAGTTAATGAACTACCTGCAATAGGAGACAAAATTAGAATTTCAGAAACTAGTGGTTCAAAAAAAGAAATCTTTTTTAGAGATTTTACAAATTGTTGTTCATTGACTATCCTCATTCTTCTTCTCCTTAGCCAATTATCATTGTGAGTGAGGATGGATCTAGTTCTCAAATTTATATCATCTTCTTCTTCTAGGTTCCAATCTACTTCTAATTTTTTTGACTCACTTGTTTCTTCCCATCCTGGTTCAACAATGTCTAAACCATCTTCAACCACTCCTTCTAATTGAAACTTCAATTTGAGGGAACTGATTTGTTGAGGTGTTAATCTTGAATGGTCTCTTCTTAACACTTCCTCTTCATGTTTGCAATCCTACCACAAATCCTCTAAATGTGGAATTGTAGATGATTGGCCTTTTAAACCAAGAACTTGGGTTGTAAATCCTTTTCTATCAAAATCCCTCCTTCCTTGATAGGATCAAAAATTAAAATGAAGCAAATTGCTTCCAATAATTGAGGCATTAATCATGCTGCTATAGGTTAAATGGAAAAGTTTGATAGGAAAAATTGATTCCCAGTTCTCTTGAGGCAAGTTATCTTTAATCATTGAGAACAATTGCTTGTAGACCTCAACTAAGACAAAATAATCAAGTGCCTAGTGAGGCACTTTCATTAGTTCTTCTTCAAAGCCACCTACCCTCAAATAGGCAAATTTAGGAAACTGGATAAAATAGCTCCTATAGTTTTGAATTAACTTTTGGGCTGCTAAGGATAACCTTGGCATTGGTGCCTTCTTTAAGCTCACATGCCCACTCTCTATTAGCACGTCATGCACTTTCCTAAAATCTTCTAACACCTTATCCTTTTGGAGTAGAGGGTAGTATCGGTAGATAGTTATATATTCACTCCAAGTTTCATGTGGAAGGGAGGTAATATTACTGACAGATGTGATGCAATAAGTCAAATAAGAAGACATGCATAAATTCTCTCTAGATTCTTTAGTACACTTGAGTGGGCTCCTTAATGAAGTAGAAATTACCTCAGCCCAATCTAACAATTGTTGTCCTTTTAGAATAATCTCTATATAGTGATACATCGATTCTTCAAAAAGAAAAACATCAGCTGAACATTTAACCCAATGTAATAGGACCATGAGATCATGAATTTGGGGTTTCATATTGTCTTTAGTGACTATTTTGGGTAGTCTTGAACCACCTCTATAATTGGTTTCTATCCACTTCCTAGCTAGGATGCTATAGTATTTACTTGGGTTCTCTTGATACTTAACCAAAGATTGGGTAGGGGTAAATACAAGAAAGGTACATTCAAGTAAACACAAGACTAAGGAAATGGTTTCCCTAGAAATAGATAATATAGGTTCTCCATCCTTGTTAAAAATTGTTTTAGTCCTTACATCATAGTGATCAATACAAAAAAAAAGTAATTTAGGACTCAATAGAGTAGAGGGAAAAGCCATAGCTTTAATTAGACCGCTGGTTAGAATTTCTAGACAACCATTCGTCTCATTGGCTTTCTCAAGGAAATCAGCTTGTAATTTTTCCACCTTGACACCCTCCAAATTAGTACCACAAATGATAGGTTTTTTACATTCTAAAATTGAAACATTCCTTAAGAAATGCAAAACCAACTTCATTTCAAGTAAGGAAAATAAAACCCAATATTGATTCTTTCTTTGAAATGCACACATAGGATAGAAGAAAGAAATGTATTTTCTGTACTCTCACTTGTAGCTTACTGAGAAAAATTAGACCCTTTTCCTTCTCTTTCTACTTCTCCTCCAATTCATTGTTTTGCATGACAAATAAAAAAAAGGAACTTGTGTTCTTTTAAAAGGAAAGGAGAACATATAGGCAAAAGTGCGGCCTCATAATAAGGCATTCATGGAAAATTAGTTGCAACTAGATTTACACATTGGGAAATCCTTGACAAGACCTTTTCATTTAACAACTTTCCTTTGTGGATATCCTTGCAATGATTATCATCCTCTGACACACAATTTATTTTTTGAGTGAAAGATTTCCCTTTCCAAGTCATGATTACAACTCTTCTCGTATTTGACATTAAAGCATGACTCCAAATCATTACCCCCTAACATATTAATTAATACCTTAAGAATCAAGAACCTTCAGGAAATCATAACCACTTTTTGTCCAAAATTTTTTAATGGTAGAACCATTTCAAACTAATTTGAACTGAGGTTCAAATAATTTCAAAGTGCTTCTAAAGAACACCTTTATAATACTTAGAGGGTCCCACTTGTAGAAAAATAGTTAGTATAAAATCCTTCGGTTGAACTTCTTTGAACTACTTTGAAATGGGGTTCAAAGGGTTTCAAAGAGGTTCAAAGATGCAAGAGATTGTGATAGATAACATAAGGTAAATTCTCATATGCAAGGTTTGATGGTATTTAGAACATGGGAGATTGAGGAAGACTTGTTTCAATAATTAACTTGGGCATTCTGACAAAAAACATAGAAAAGCCAAAATAAAAGGCGACTCAAAGTAAGGCTAACATGCCTAAAAAGTTTATTGTGTATACTGACAGCCATTATCTTAGTTTCTTGAATAGACAAGAAAAACTTAGCTGTAGGAACATGACATGGGTTGAGAGTTTGTAGGCTTATACCTTTATGATCAAGCATAAGAAAGGACAAGCCAATAAGGTGGCTGATGCAATCAGTAGAAGGGTGCTAATGGTACAAGAAGTTCAGTTGCAAAGCATGGGAGTAGATGCGTTAAAGGGCATGTATGTGGAAGATGTGGATTCCAAGGAAGCATTTGAAGTTTGCATGAAATTAGAATGTACTTCTCATTCTAATTTTTTGCAAGATGGGTTTTTGTTTAAGGGTAGCCAACTATGTATTCCCAAATTTTCTATGAGGGAGAATGTGATTGGGGAAAAACATTGTGGAGGTCTTGGTTGTCATTTTGGACTCAACAAGATGTTGGAGTTAGTACAAAGATTTTATTATTGGCTTAAGATGCAAACATACATAAGGAAGTTTGTTGAAGGTTGTCTTGTGTGTCAAAGAGCCAAGGGAGTGTTAATAAATGTTGGACTTTATTAGCCCTTACCCATGTTGAATAGACCTTGGGAATGCTTAAGTATGGACTTCATGATGGGGTTACCAAGGAAAAAGACAAGTTATGACAACACATTTTTAGTGGTTTATAGATTCAAAAAAATGACTCATTTTATTCCATGTAAAACCACTAATGATGCTAGTTACATTGCACAACTATTCTTTAAATACATAGTTTAGATTCATGGCCTACCCTTAAGTATTGTATTTGATAGGGATAGCAAGTTCGTAGGTAACTTGTGGAGGACCCTATGGAAGAAATTTGGTACCAATTTTTATTTTAGTTCAATTTATCATCCTAAAACATATGGGAAAATTGAGGTGGTTAATAGATTCTTGCGAAACCTTTTGAGATGTTTGACATAGGAACATGGAGGTAGTTGGGATGCCATCATACCTCAACCAAAGTTTGCATATAATGACTCAGTGAATCATAGCATGAGCATGAGTCCTTTTGAAGTTGTTTATGGGAGACATCCAAGGGGAGTTTTTGAACTTAGGAATATGGATGGTTTGGAAAAAAGGAGTGGACATGTGGAAGAGTTTTTTGAAGCAATGATGGAAGTGCATGACCATGTAAGGAAAACATTGCAGAAAAATATCCTTAAGATGAAGGCTAGAGCAGATTTGAAAAGAAGAAATGTATAGTTCCAAATTGGGAACTTGGTAAAGGTACACTTGAACAAAGATTTGCTACCTTGTAGTAGTTATACAAAGTTGATGATAAAGAAGATCAAGCCATGTGAAATCTGGAAAAGTATGTACAAAATGCATATAAGGTAGCATTACTTGCATATGTAGCTATTTCACCTATATTTAATGTCTTGGATCTCACATGTATAAGTGTTCAAATGAAGAAGTTGGTGCAAAAGTAATGACATTTGAATTTGATGAGTGGATTCAACAATTGGCTTCTAAGGAGACACTGCATATGAAAAGTATCATTAGTAGTAGGGAAGCAATGAGGACAAGAAACAAAGTACATATGGAGCATTTGGTCAAAAGGAAGGGCCTTCTTGATTTTGAAGCCACTTGGTTATTGGAAATGGAAATTATGAGGCAAGGTGGGGACTTGAAATAGTTGGTCTCCAAGAGAACTGGAGACAAAATTTACCCCTAGGAGTATGTTGTAGGAGCAACTATACTGGGCACTCATAAGACTTCTAGTTTGTTATAGGGAGTTTTCCAGTTTTGACAAGAAGAATGTTTATGTATTATTATTTTTTTGTTGGGGGGGGGGGGGAGTGGGGCATTATTTTAATATTTTGATATTACTAGATATAATAAGGGAATATTTTTCACTTTAGTAAAGGCTAAAAAGCCTTGATGGGTTGGGTGGTTGCCAAAAATGGTTTTTTATTATTTGGGCATTGTTTATATATTCTCTTCAAATTGATGGTTGGAGGCATAATTTTTTTATTTTTAGTGGGAAGAAGGCTAAAAATATTAGATGATATTGTTGGAATACTTTTGAGTAACTGGGGCAGGGGGTGTGAGGGTGAATCAGTTATCCAAGGTCCAAATGTATAAATAAAATTTTTCATAACTTATTGAACCCATAAAACATTCATACCCATGCATCCATTATGTATTAACTAAAACTTGTATGTTACTATCAAATTAACTTCTAGAAATGTAAAGCATGAAACACAAAGATTCATTAGCACACTTGACACAATGATTTATGTGGAAATCCAATTTGAGAAAAACCACTAGTAACATGCTACTCCTTTTCACTCTTCTGAAGTGATGCTCTGTGAAAGGAAAACCCTATTAAAGCTTGCAATACACACTATTAAATGTGACCTAGTTAAGGGATTTCAATCACCCTATTAGAAGTGAGCCTTGTTAGATGACTTTAGGCCATTCACTTGGAATGCCACCCAGTTAAAGGGTTTACAAATGACTATTAGGTCAACCTTAATCCAAAGGATTTACCCTAGAGTGATACAATTTTTAGAGAGTAATAGTAGATCTTTGATCTGATACAACTTAGAACTTTTCTTGTAGATTTTAGATCTTTTCTCAGTTCACAATTATACGTGGCCTTCATACTTTACAATTCTTATGGCTTTTTCACCGTTTAAGCATTCATCTCCTTAAGCCTTCTTTCTTAACATGCCATTACAGACTCTTCTCTTCTTGGGTCACTTGATGAAGCAAAACCCTTAATTCCTTCTCCTCCTTAGGTTCTCACACATGTCAAATTTTTTTCATGACTAGACATTCCTATAAATAGGAAATTAATATATTTTCCTGCTCATTTTTCATCGTCCAAATTAGGGTTTTGGATGGATTAGGTAGGATAAAATGTATCTACTCCATATCTTGTATTTTCTAGAAAATTCTCCTAAAATCCATTTGAATTTACCTGAAAATGGTTTATATCAAATTTTGTGCCACTAGCTCATCAACCTTATCTTTCTCGTAGTTCACAAGTTTCAAGAAAACAAACTTGTCGGCTTAGATTTAGCAAATTTTTTATCTTTAACATAATGCGTCAGCTCAACATTATCAACCTTCTGATGCTTAACACATACTGTGTTGCTCAGTATCAACTACAAAATCACTTAGCATCAACTAAAGTTTACTAATGCTCGGCATCAACTAAACTTTACTTAGCATCAATTGTCTTGCTTGGCATCTACTGGAATTTGCTTTCACTTGACTCCAACTAATTTTTTTCTTTGCTTGCACTGAATTTTCTCAGCTTGTTCTTCTAAACTTTCTTAGTATAGACAACATTTGTAACCTTAAGTAGATTAAAAATACATTATGTCATCACTATCTTAATTGATCCTTGTACTTCATTACATTATCGTAACTCAACCTTTTCTCTAGGTGCTATTGTTACCTCTTATTAATCAAATCCTCTTCATCAATCAAGTAAGTGATAGTACTTGAATCTTATAAGCAGTTGTCTTACCAACAAATAGTAGGTTTCACATCAGTGACAAAACAATGATTGAAACAAATAATCTTCTTCAAAAATCTCCCTTTTTCAATAATCTCTTTTAACAATGATCTTTTCAATCATATCTCAATAGTTATTGTGAAGTTATATTTTTATAATCTTCTCTGAATAGAAGAAATAAATAACACTGTGGTGGTTTCCTGCTACTTTAGTTTGTTTTCTATTCATTTCCAGCGTGCCTTAATATTTTAACAATGCAAATTGGTTAGAGATGCATATCAAATTTATTGGTTTCTATTGAATAAAATGGTAATGACATTTATTTTTTGTGTAGAAGTCATTGCTACAAGAAACTAGACTCACAAAAAAACCTTTATGACTCAATTTGGGTAGAAATGCCTCTTACTCACATGAACACCATGTGAAGTGGCCTGAGGATGGTGGAGAGTGAGTAGGGGGAATGTATAGTATTGTCTCCATGGCCATTTGCATGAATGAGCCATGAGTTGAAGAAGCATGCCTGTTGTAGGGAAACATCTCTATGTGCTTGTAGTGAATGAATGGATTCTAGTTGCCAAGGTGATGTATGAACATTTTAGGGACTATTATTAATTGCATGACATTGTGATAATTTCCTTTTCATTTCTCAAACCATCTCTCTATGTAATTGCTGCAAGATTACCTCAAGGTTTCTCCTCATCACAAAAGTATTTCCCCAGTGTTTTGAGTTAAATTGATTCCTTCCCCCACCCTAATAAATTTTAATTCCCCATCAACAACTCTATTTAACGTAAAAGCTCTAGTCCATCTAGAAAAAAATTGTGTCAAAGATTTTGGGCAACT
The DNA here is from genome assembly GCA_028749045.1 of Cupressus sempervirens. Classification (NCBI taxonomy): domain Eukaryota; kingdom Viridiplantae; phylum Streptophyta; class Pinopsida; order Cupressales; family Cupressaceae; genus Cupressus; species Cupressus sempervirens. The sequence goes on along the minus strand of CM053783.1, from coordinate 230,032,152 downwards.
CTGTGTGGTAGTGTTATTTCAATAGATCTAGCTATTTAATCAAGGTTAAGGCATTCCTTCTTGATCCTTGCTAATATTTCATTTAGATTTTTTCATTATTTTAAAAGTGCAACCATGATGGCTTAGGTTTATTTTTTCTTTGTTTAACCTTTAACTTGAATTCATTAATGTTCAACAAAGATAATTATCTCATTCTCTTTGCTTCTTTTATCAACTTAAGAGCTAAAACATGTCTTGGAGCTTGCAAGATGTGGAATTTTCCGCTTTGGATTTTTCTTCTGAACCCATAGTTACCCCTTCTAAGATGTATTATTGTTTTGAGCTATTAGGAGACTTTGAGATGTTTTGAGAGCCCTTGTGTTTGTCTCACCAAGACTTTATAAGCTCCATTACAAGGCTTGGGATAAAGGATCTCTTTGGTTTTTCCCTTCCATATTTTGCTTGTTAAATCATGTTTAGTATCTTTTTGAGCCCCCTAAACATGATTTAACATTGTGGATTTTTTTATCGAATATTTTATCATTTCCCTAAGAAAATTTTATTTGCCTCATTAGCTACTACAAGAGTCCCCATATTTTGAATGAAGCAATGTTCATTCTTTTTAGTTCTCTTTGATTTCATTATTTTCCATTTGGCTCTCAGATGATTCTATAAGATAATTCTTCCCCTACAAAGATACTCTTCAAAATTTTGCATGTTTGAGAAGAAAAGAAGAGTGCCACACATGACAAAGATCAACTTCTTTTTTGTTAAGTGGATAATTCAAAACACGAAAATTGTGAATATTTTAAAAAATAATGATGTTAAATTTTATCACAATATACAATTAATAAGATTGAAAACTGACTGGCTATCTATACTATAACATTTTAGAAATTTGTATGCCCTCATGTTAGAACTATGCTCAATTTTACATAAAACTAGGAACCAACTTTATTTACAATAGTGATGGTATGAAAAAAGAAGAAAACCCTAGTCTTATAGATTAATATTAGTCTACACTTGTTGATCTTTTACATCCACCCTTTTCATGGATCAAAGGACATGGAACTCCGAGAAAAAAGAAAAAAGAAAACTCAAAATTAGATGAATAAGGTACTTATGGTTACATGGAATGGAATTAGAGGTGTTGTGATTTTTGTAAGGTGAAAGTTATACTAATGCAAAAAATGACATGCTTGAGATCATGTATGATATACATACAACTATTCACACATGATGTCTACAAATGGAGGGATGATGGAAAACATTAATCATGGAAAATCAATCATCCTTTCGTAGGCTATAATATCCAGTGATTTTAGTGCATCACTATAGAACAATCACTATCATGTCCAATATAAATTCAAAACTACCTTGCCCTGCTCAATATAAATTAAAAATACTTTCTCACTCTGTAATGCCCCGCCAAAGGATCCAAAGAATTAACCTAGAATTTCACTAAGTTTGGCAACATTTAAAAAAAAAAAAAAAAAAACATGGAAGTAAATACCACATATAACTTGTACATAATAACGGAAGCAATATCAATGTCCATCTAAAAGTAAACATAACATACATAACCGATTTCATTCTTTAAGAATCCCTTAATGTTGAGTTACATCTAAATTAACTAACATACATGAATCCATCTAGTACAACATCCACATGAAATAATAATGATAAGTCCAATGTTCATACATTACATCTCCAAATGCTCAATCATCCACTGTACATGTCACAGGGTATGAAGGCTTAAAAGAATATACATATGTGAAATAAGGTACATCATCCTATTCTAATCCATGATAAATCAAAGACAATCACATGATACACATGATACATCATCATAGAATACATATACATCCATCATAAGATAAAACATAATTAACTAAGTGCATGGTTCCTCCCAACTGTTAATAGCATCATTAGACCATCGTGGGCCCTAGCCATCCCTCCGTGCGTAACATCCCAAATCATCGAAGAGATCATCGGTTTTAACATAGTAGGAATGTCACTCCTAACATATATAACATCATATGTAGAAAGAAATCTAACATGAAAATATAAGCATAAGATAACATCATCTAACATTTGCTAATCATCAATGAAAGGATACATATCAACCATCATGAAGGACGCATTAGCCACAATGTCTCAATGAATCTCAAATGATAAGAGTGGAAAATACACTACCAACCGACCGCGTGGTACCTAAGTGGTCCACTCCCATTGTACCGAGGAGATAATCTCAAGTCCCAAACAGGTTATCAAAATCACATAGCATAAATCCCTATAATCTAGGAATCCTAAAAGTATACTAACTCAAAGGTTTCAATCACAAAACTGGCATCTAATCCCAGAGGCACACAATGACATGTAGGAACCTACTATGCAAGCAAGAAAGTGTCATCACATTTATCACGTACAAGTTACCCTAGCAGTTAGCTAAACTCCACAGGTCCATACTGATCTCATGTGGCCACTAGTATCCTCTCATACTGACAAGGCATACTATGGAATGCAAGGTCGCAACCATGTGTTCTCACTACTCCCATCCTAGCCTATACAAGCACTCAAGGCATGGGTGAGAACCAAAACACTTATCTTTTTAGGTTCATTCAGTTAGTATTAGGTGTGAATGTTATCACTTATTAATCCAACTTACAATGAGTTACCCTGGCAGCATCTTAGGGCCTCGACCCACATTGCAAGCCACTTCCCGTCACTACATGCAGATATCGTACCCTAATGCTCATGGAATCATAAATCTCAAAATCACAAAAATAATTCATAATAAAATCATCAAATAAAAGCATGAAATCTCCATGAGCAAACATCCATAGAAAATCATGACCACAACAGCTCTCTATTGGCAACTGAAGCATCACTGATAATCAAAAGTATCCAATGGTTCTCAATAACCAAAATATATCTCAAACACACTGATCGAAGACTACAAAAATGGTTGAGTCAAACATGTCACAACATGACATCATCAAGAATAAATCCACATCTCAGTCCCATCATGGCGACTAGAAAATAACCAAGGATAACTGATCGATGACCAAAATTAATGGTTAAGTCAAGTGTCTCATACACAAGAATCTCAACTATAACAATTAGTAATCACATCCAATACATAGAGCATTCCATCACAAACCATGGTTGGGTTTATCATCATGACATCACAATCACAAAACCCCCAAGCCTCTGGTAGATGTCCTATAACTAGTCAACACTAGTCAACCCGAAACCCAAAACAATAGCATAAAGAATACACAATGTAAACACATGTTTTGGTTTTGCTAAGTTTTCAATTTTGAATTCAAATGCAAAAGTCTTGGTTTATGTTTCCAAGTTTAGAGGAACATTTTGTATTTTTTTTCCATGTATTGTTTTTTGGATGGGTAAAAGTTTTCCTTTCTAAAACTAAAATCCGATTTCCAATTATAATATTTTATTGAAATCGTTCCCCACCAACCTTTTAATTAAATTCGTATTATAAAATGATTCTTTATTATAAAAGATGAGCCCTTGAATCTTTTATCAAATGATAATTATTCAAATTTATAAATTACATATTTACATATTACATATATACATATACATATACATATATATATATATATACATACATACATATATAATATATAAATAATTATTATCGCATTTTATAAAAATTGAATAATATTAATTTCAATTTATATCATATAACATATGAAAATCTAATACAATAAAAGTTGAATTTCATAACATTCTTTCCTTTTAACAAAACAAAGCCGAATTATAATATACAAACGCTAGCCGAAATCGTATAACATTAAACATATAACATTCGGCAATTTTTTTATAAAAATGAAGTCGTCCGCTTGATATGATGCGGTACCAAGTGCTTGGTACTTTGCTATCGCAGAGTACTGTGGCGACAGCGGGTACAGAGTACCCCTATCGTCGCAGTACCTGCGATGGCAGGTACTCTGCCGGCCTGCGTGGCTCGAAACACAATATTATATATATATATATATATTTTATAACGTTTTTAATAAAATGTTTCCCCATTGATGCGGTTTGAAATTGAAATAAAATTTCATCGCTGCGAATAATAAAATGCCCTTGTTCAGTATATATGTATATATATACATACATACATACATACATACATACATATATATATCTATGTATGTATTTGTATATATGCATTCACAAACTTTAATCAAGTTTTACAACATATATATAAATATTTTCTATATGCAGATTTGACCAATATAAACATGTATATACACAGTTTATTAAAAACCTCTAATTTTCAAAAATTTCCTATTAACTTTGATCTCAAATTTATCCAATAAATAATCTAATGGGTTTGGCTATGAATTAACCCTAGCCCTTTTTTCTCTTTTTTTAAAAATCCATGCATATAAAATTCTCAAATAAATTTAATTGCCCAAATTGAAAATGCATACAATAAAAATATGAAATTCCTCAGAAGACATATGGAAGACATGAAGAAGACAAAAATGCATGATGCGGAAATAGCATAAGAAAAATCACAAAAATCTACCCAAATTCTGATGCTAATTCACTTTTCCTCAGAAAATTTGCAGAGCAAGCTCCCTTCTTCAAAGTTCTTGAGTCCTCCAATGCTCCAATTGCTCTCCACACTCTCTCTCTAAGCTTCTATGAATGCTTGAATATAAAGAGCTCTCAAGAAACCTTTGGAATGCTTCTTGAAACTGCTGAAAGGTGTCACCAACTAAGCATGGGTCTTTTCCAACCTTTTTGCTGAGTCATAGAGTTGTAGACACCTTGTGCTTAATTGATGCACTAACCCCCGTGTTGTTGACAGATGTTAATTCCCATGCAAGCTTATAACTCCAATTTACTTTTTAAAATAATTTTAATTTAAATTTTATAACTTTCATTTTAATTTTTTATAACTTTTATTATTATTATTTTATTTATTACTTTATTATTATTTTATAATTATTATTAATTCTAATTTCTAGTTTTCTTTTATTTAATTCCTTTTCCCCAATAATTCACATTTAATTAATTACAATCAAAATATCAAAGATTATGATATTTTATTAATTTTTTCAAATAAATAATTTATTAATTAAATCTATTTATTAAGACTTAATTAATGGAAAATTCACCATAGACCTCCAAGATAAAATATGAAAACCCATCATAGAACAAATCATACAAAATAAATCTAAAGGGTTAAAAATCATGAAATATGTCATTTGACACATTCGGTGGGTATTCAACTTTGATACTTGTCCTAACTCACTAGGACAAATGGTTTTTAGGTTTGGGATTTGGACTTGAGAATTTATCTCCCTTCTCTTATCATTGAGATAGTATAATACGGTACGCTCATCCTGGCAATTCAGGGAAGTCAATACTCGGTACCTGCAACCTACAGAAAAAACCATGCATGTACATACAATATATAATGTTAAGCTAAAAAAACAATGACAGGAAGTGGTGCATCGTGTAGATCTCGAAGAAGCAGGTGACTACGACTCCCTTCCTTAACCACATCAGAAACGCCATACAATAAGAAAATACACACACCATACACATGCAAGTATGGGGTAAGTAACCATAATAAAACACATGAGATAATAAACCATCTAACTAATCATCATTAATAACTGAAAACAATGTAATGATCATCATACATACATGAAATGTAAAGTCTAAATGATCTCATCATATATCAATTGAATCCCTATCATAATATCTGATAGTGTCAAAACAACACCACTAAACCATCAACATAAAACTAGTCCATCAAAGTCTGATAATAATAGCAACAATAAGTCTAAAAAAGATGTGAACGAGGGTAGGCACTACACACTCAATAGAAATTCAAAGATATATTTTTTGAAAATAAATCTATTTCATTTTCCTTTTGGGTGGAGCTTAGGGTTTGAGTATTGCCAAGGATCAAAGCAACAGGCTGCACAATATTTCACATTTATTTTATCAAACTAGTTTATATATAGAGATAAGCTAAGAATGTATTCAATGATAAATTTATAGATGGTGGTTTTGAATAAAATGCATAGCCAAGCTGAGCAAAAAAAATCCACTCACCAACAAATGAAAAGCTTGACCTAGCTACAAAGACCAATTTATGTCAAGAATTTATCTCAGGTCCTCCTTTTTAGTTTTCTTCCAAAAGTTTTGATTATCATTTTTACCAATCATTAACCATTTATTTTAGATTTTGAATGGATTTCAAATTCTAGTGATAGAGTGAGTATTGTGAAGAAAATACATTGTTTACAATTATCAATCAATATTAATTAGATTGATATTATTTATGATTATGAGTTTCAAATTGAAGATGTAAATTAAATATTTGACACCATTACAACTGCTTCTTATCAATTTGATCAAATTTTCTAGCTCCTTGAATCATGATTTGCATATATTTCAAGATTTGTGTAAGATTTTACATATATTTTCATTGTTGTTGCATGTTTTATGATCTTCCAACCCTCTCAACCACTATAGACATGCACAACTACAAGGATATGGATAAAAACATTTATTTCTAGATTGTTGCTCTATTTCATACTTTTGGAATATAAGAAGTTTATCTCCAGTTTATTGTTTTATTACTTAGTTTTGGAGTACAAGTAATTATTAGCCATTCTAATTATCAGAATTTTTGTTATGTTTGGTTGATTTTTTCATTAATTAGATTGGATTGGAATTTAAGGTCTTCTAATTGTATATTAGAATTTTCATTTTAAATGTGAAGAATAAACAAATTTTATTTTTAATATATTTGGTGTCTTAGCCTTTTTGGTAGAGATATAAACAATATTTATTAAATTGGAGGAATCATTATTTTTCTTAAAATGAGCTTTATTAATAAAGAAAATAATTTAAAATAATATTAATCTTGTTTTTCATATTGAACTATCACAAATCATAATATTTTTAGCAACAAAAATTTATGAGCTTGTCATAATTTCTTTTAGGAAACTCAGTCCATTTTAGCAAGTAATTTAATTTTTTCAGATTCTAGAAAAAACATATAAAAATTATTAATTTGATGAGTTATGATTAGTTTTTATAATATGAATTTATATATTGTATAAATTTATATTGTCCTTTGAGTTTTAGCCTATCTTTTTCTAAATGTGATTTACTTGTAAATTGAGAACTATAACTAAGTATGATTCTATTCTTCAAATGTACTTGCTACATTCTATTCATCACATCCTTGACTATTTTCTATACAAATATTTATCTATTTTAAAAAATATTTGAATATAAATTCATATGTATAGGAGATATTTTAAATTCAGTTATTTGAATAAAGTTAAATTAATATTTATTTCTTTAAATTAAATTAGAAGATCTATATTTAGATGTACATGAATGAGTGCAAAGGATTTTAATTACATTATTTTTGTCAATTATGTAAAAGAATAAGTTTCATATTAAGAAATATGATTGAATAAATTAAATCAATGCAATACTTGTTTTTATAAACAATACAATAACTTTTTTGTCATTCTTTATGAGAGTTTTGAATTTCAATGTGTGAGATAAAGATAATAAGAAATAGAAATATTTCAAATTCAACTAAATATAATGAGATATTGAACATGCTAATTGTAAAACTCTAATCTAAATTCTACAACATGTAACCTTTAACACTATACCAAAATTAATCCTAGCAATGAAGTAAATTGCATCATAACCTCAAAATGAAACAAAACAAAATAAAAATAAACTAAAAACCTAAACTTAATTGAATATTAAATCTTGCACTATAAAAAATAAGATCCTAACCATAAAACCAATTGAACACTTAATAAAATAAAACCTTAATCCTAACACCAAACCAAATTTAATACTAACCCCATCCCTAATTTATAATTTTATAACTAATTTGTTTTTTTAATTTGATAGCTGATAGGGTTTGGCTAGAAATATGAAGTACTAGAGAGAACTCTATACAATATGAAGGGGTCAACTCCATACAATAAATAGATACCTTCAAGTCCACTCAACCTCAATAAAAAATAAAAGTAATTCAATTATCTTCCTTCTTATAATCTCACTAGTTAATAAAGTAAATACAAATCATTACATCATTAATTAGTTTTAACTTTAATTTTTTTGAACTTAAAATATTAAACTACATAATTTTAAAATTAGAATCTAATCTTAATAAAGATAACAAGAATAAAATAAAGGATAAAGTTGATGTTAATTGATTTCATACAATTTACCAAAAACTAAACATGTGAGCATAGTAAACTATTTTAAAATATGGATGGAATGCATATAGAAGAACATATGTACCAATGTAATTATAATTTGTGCCTAAATGAAATCCATGTCAATTTTACTAAATCTAGATGAATAAAAGAAAAAATGATACAAAAAATACATTTCTTAACATATTTTAAAATAAAAATATGTTTCTACCAAGAAAATCCTTCTTAAATCATGCTTGAATGAAAACCATTGGGTATTGTTGCTAATTTTTCCCCCCTTCAACCCATGATAGATAATTTATTTGAGAAATTTTTAATGGGCTGAAATATGTTACAGTGGGATAATACATCATGTTGGCAACATTTCACTATTTTTTTGGGTTCTTTTTTGCCCCTTGCACTATGACAAAAGTAGTCTAGGTCTACCAAATGGCTCCATTCTATTTCACCATTTTGTCAGGGGCAAAAAAAACCTTGTGAAATAGTGGAATGGGATAGCACAAAGGTTAGCCTCAAATAACTAACATGTTAAACCACTATAAATGATAACTGGCCTATTATCCTCATTTTTTAATTTCATGGCAGACCAACTTGGGAGTTCATAAAATAGAAAAACCTTTTGCTATTTTATGGGGTTCCCTTTTTGACCCTAGCAAAATGGTGAAACTAGTTAGGCTCTTCTATCAAGTAGGTTAACATTGCATATTATCCCATCTAGTAGTTACTCCTATAGATTGAAGGTAGTTACACAAACATCATAATTTTGAAAGAGAAATTTAAAAAGAGCATCAATCTTAAAGATTGAGTGACACTAGGAAAACCACATGTTGGCTATTTTTTTCCCATTCAGCACATCATGGATAATCAATTTGAGAATTTTTTAATGGCCCAAAACTAGTTAGTGTGGGTTAATGTGTTAGATTTTCAGCGTTTAACCTTCATGTTATCCATATTTTTCTATTTCACAAGAGGTCAATTTGGTAGCTTGTGAAATTATGAGACATTTTGTTATTTTTTGGGTTCCCTTTTTTCCCTCGGAGAAATTAGAAAACTAGTTAGGCTCTTCCATGTAGCAGGGTTAATATAGCATGGTATCACCTCCTGTAGTCACTCCTATTTATTAGTATATTATCCCATCCTACAGTTACCCCTTAGTACCCATTAGCACCACTTAGGACACACTATGTACCAAAAGGAGTAATAATGGTTTATAAGAACCATTAATGAGTCCTAAGACCATTTAAGAAATCACTTAGGACCATTAATGTGTAATACAAAGGGTAAAAAAGGAACCCTACGAAATAATGAAATGGGATAAACATGATGATTTTCCACAACAAACATGATGTGTTAACTCATAGGGACAAATTTTTCCCCATTAAAAATATCTTAGAGTTGCTATTTGTGATAGGATGAATGGTGGAAAAAATAGCCAACAATTTTTATGTATCTAACTTGATTATTTAATCTCACAAAATGGGATGAAATATTATAAGAATATTACATCCCAAAGGAATCATAAATTGGAATAAAAAACCTCCTACAAAGTCTAGAACAACTTTTGTATATATGTTAAGATGTTAGGTTTTTTGCAGCAAATTATTGTGTTATCCTTGTTCCTTATCTAAGAAATTTTCAATGGGCTAAAATCTCTCATAGTGGGCTAATGTGTTTGGTTATCTTTTTTAACCTTTGTATTATCCCATCTCATTATTTCATGGAGGGTCAAAATAGTAGCCTACAAAATGACAAAACCTTTTTCTATTTCATTTGTTTCCCTTTTTTCCATTGGAAAAATGACAAAACTAGTTAGGCTACTCCTATGGTAAGGTTAGCATTATGTGTTATCTCATCTTGCAATTTCTTCTACCGATTAGAGGTAGTTAAAAAAATAAACAAAAGAAATTGTGAGATGAGATAAAATGTAATGTTAACCATTCTACATGGAAGAGTCTAACTAGTTTCACCATTTCTATATGGGAAAAAAGGGAACCTAACGAAATAGAGAAAGTTTTTTCCATTTCGTAGGCTACCATTTTGGCCCTACATGAAATAGAGAAATGGGATAATGTGAAGGTTAATAAAGATAATATGATGAGTTAACCCACTATGAAATATTTTAATCCCATTCAAAATTTCTTAGATTGGTTACCCGTGATGGGTTGAATAGGGTCAAAAATAGCTAAGAAAGACTTAAGACATTTGTGAATAGGAGAAGGTATGTCTTGCATGTAAGAAAGGGAGATACATATATATGGGAAAGGAAATGGAGATAATTATAGAGAGAGTGAGGTGCTTACTTTTTGATCATTAGATTTTACTTTAAATTAAATTAGACAATTGGTTCTATTTCATAACAAATAGTTTGTGCTATTGTGTGTATTATAGAGTTATAGGGGAGAGAGATAAATTAAAGTGGTAGAGAGATAGGGAGAGATATTCATCAACCATGCATGAGGATTCAATTATTCAACCCATCATGAATTCAAGAGAATAATTATAGTCACACAAGTCTATAATTTAGAAATGATAGATCTATTATAGTTTTGGAGAGAGAGAGAGAGAGAGAGAGAGAGAGAGAGAGAGAGAGAGAGAGAGAGAGAGAGAGAGAGAGAGAGAGAGAGAGAGAGAGAGAGAGAGAGAGAGATCTTAAACCCTTATCCTAATTGTAAACCAAAAAGAGTGATAGTGTTGGAAAAAGAGAGTGGCAAGGGTATGGAGTAGAGAGGGAGAAAGTGAGAGAGATATAAAAAGAGGTAAAAATATTGTCTAGGAAAGAGGAAGTAGAGATGGAAAAATATTCTCTCTATTCTTATCCTAACTATAAACCAAAAAGAGTGATAGTGGTGGAAAAAGAGAGTAGAAAGGGTATGGAGAAGAGAGGAAGAAAGTCAGAGATATAAAGAGAGGTAAAAATATTGGAGGAAAGAGGAAGTAGAGATAGAAAAATACTCTCTCTCTCTCTCTCTCTCTCACACACACACCTTAAATCATAAACCTTAAAACCTTAAACCCTATAATTATAAACTATTGACTATAATTTTTCCTCCCCTATCCATCTTTTTCTCCCTCTCTTTCCACTTCTCTATTTTACCCTCTCTCATGTTCTCCATATCTCCATTCTCCATTTTCTTCCTCTTCCCCACCTCTCTCTTGATATCTCCCTCTCCCTCATTTATCTCCCCCTCTCCCTCTATCTCTCTCCCCAATCCATAACTCTATTTTCCCTCTCCCACCTATCTCCCACTTTCCTACTGTCTCTTTCTTTAAACCCTAGACCCTCAATCCTAAAGGTCATATTCCCTAAATAATAAATCATATAACCATAATAATTAAATATTAAACTATTTCTTCTTTTCTCCATTCTTGTCTCCCTTTCTCCTCTCTCACTCTTTTCATAATTCCCCAATCTTCCTCCCTTTTTTCCTTCTCTCCCCACTAAGCCCTACCTAATCTTAAAACCCTAAACTATATATCCATAACCCCTATAACCATATGTCCCAAAATATCTCTCTCTCTAATTTATTATTAATTTGACTTGAGTGCAACCAAAGAGTCCTAGAATGGAGACTGGTATGTATTGAATGTAATTCATTGACTCCTTACAAGGTTCATCCTCGTACAAGGAAGTTGTATAATAGTACATCATTTTTTGGGTACCACCCATTGGGGTTTTCCCTTTGATCAAGGATTTCCCTAGTAAACGAATCTGGTTTTTTTGTGTATGGTTAATATTTAACAAGGATAATTAAAGTTGCTTTGATTAGAAAACTAATTTTCCCCCCTAGTTATCTTGGTGGAATTTACTTTCTAACAATGAGTTATAGGTGACACAAAAAGAAATGTGCCATATAGAAGATAAAAAACTATTATTTCATCATTATTTTAAATAGGGTGAGAGAGGGGGGAAGGGAGAGGGAGAAAGAGAGATAAAAAAGATGATTTTAATTATTATGGTTATAAAATTTAGGGTTTAGGGCATAGTACCTTTAGGAGTTATCATCTTAGAGAGAGAGGGGAGTGGGGGATTTAAATGATTGTATAGGTCAATGCTACATAAATTTTTCATAACATTTCCAATGTTTATACTTCTATCTATTAATCCAACTCTACAAATAGAAAAATCTAATTCCAAAATGTAAAAAAGAAGTGTTACACATCGTGTTCACCAAAATTTTTAGGGGGAAAATGGAAACAATGAATTTAATAATGTAAACTATATGAGATAAGTTTATTAGTTAAAAAAATTTACCTAAGCTATTCAATTGAAGGGAAGCAAATAAATAAATTTAGCTAAGCAAATAATAGTTTTGCAAGATCCCTCAAGATCCAAAACCAAACCCTAGCTAGTCCAGATCCACACTCTGGTAGAAACCTCCAAGGAAGATCTCCACTTGTGCTTGCAAGCCCACCAAGCAATCTCCTTGTTTTCCAAGCCACAGCTACTATCTCTTCTCCAAATTCATCCAAGATCCAAGTGTAAACTACCTCACATTCGACACTCTATCCACACATTCACAACTCCATCACAATCCTAATGTAAACTACCTCACATTCGGCGCTTTATTCACAGACTCAAGAGAACTCGCTCTCCAGCTACTTCCCACACTTACTCCTCTTTTGAGTGAATGAATCCATGACTAAAGACTTCCCCACAACCCCTACTTATACCAATCTAAGCCACAAGTCAGCCTAGAACACAAATTAAATACAAATATATAAATTAAATGCCACAAGTCGGCCTCCTACAATAATTAAATTCCCAAAATTAATGTCTTAGTAAAATTGCAATATCTCCTAGCTCTAAATGAATTAGAACTCGAGCTTTGAACTATAGGTAGAAATCTCAGCCCTCTTCAGTATTTGAAATTTTCATCCTTTAACTCATTGTGAAAAATTAGTTATTTAGCCTGCAACAAGAACCAATTTCCTAAGCAAGGCTAAACTCCTCCCAGACCATGCCGAGCAACCAAAGACCATGCCGAGTAACCAAGACCATGCCGAGTAATCAAGACCATGCCAAGTAACCAAGACCATGTCGAGTAACCATAGACCATACTAAGCAACCAAAGACCATTCTGAGTTCCTAGACCATGCCAAGCTCCATAGACCATGCTGAGCTCCCTAGACCTTACCGACCTCCTAGACCATCCGAGTCCCATAGACCACACCGAGATCCTAGAGCATGCTGAGAACCAATCCTTCTTTAACCAAGTACCAGTCCAAATACCCTCCAAATAAACTATTGAGCCTCCTCCCATGAACTCCATTGTAGTCACCAAGCAAACCCAAGATGCTCCTACATCAAACTCCCTAGGTAAATAGAAAAGCATGTCCCACACTTTGATGCCTAAAGAAAGCACAACAACCATCTTCATCTTCACCAATGGCTTCCACTCCAATAGGGACAAGAAAACCAATCTTCTCATCACCCACATCCACATCATTATTTTGAACACCAAAATCTCATCCAACCAATCATCATGCTCATTCCCAAGAATAAACTAAACATAATGCTTCATCAACAAACCCCCATCCATATCAACAACTAGTGAATCCATACCAGCAACAACCAACTCCACATTAGTAGCAATATGGAGATCTCCATCAACACATGCCAAACTCACAACCCCAACAATCTCATTACTCACAACAAGATGCTCTACAACACACAACTCACCACCATTAGCAACCAGATCATCTACAACCTAGCGCTCTGCAATTTCCATGTCAGACTCAACCAACTGAACATGAAAACCAATATCCATCTGAACATCAACAAGGTTAGGAATATCTTTAGCAATAACCTCTAGATACCCTGAAAGTTTTGTATCAGACTCCACATTCTGATCAACAAAACCAACCTCTTCCACCTTGACCTTGTTATACCATCTTCTCTCATGAACAAGTCTCTTAACCAGCCAAACAACTCTCTTCTAGATCAATAGAATCCAACTCCATAAATAGCTACAGAATTCCTTCCTCACCTCATCCTTAACATGATCAATTAAGCTAGCTTCAAATTGAGCATTCATCTCAGAAAACCTCTTCTCCACCACATCACAAAGATTTTCAATCATCTAAGGGTCCAATCCTCTCAAAGCCATCTCCCAAGATCTTCATAAACCCTCTACAAAAAATTCACCAATAGAATCTACCTCTTCAACCCAAGTCCTAGTGCAAACTGCCTCAGCTTCGATGATCTATCTACACACTAAGGAACAACCTTTGCTTTGATACCACCTAATGTAGTGCAAGGCAGGAGAATCCCCAAAGGAGATGTCCTAGCCCCCAGCTATACAACCATGCAGCAAAAACATAATAACAAGAAGCAACAATGCAAGATTTGATACCAAATCATTATAATATATTCATAAAATATAATTGATTACATGAAATGTGCTAGGCTATAAGGCCTTCTAGGTTATGGCTAGATACAAAGAAAATAATAGTTCTACAAGATCCCTCAAGATCCTAACCCAAACCCTAGCTAGTCCAAATCCACACTTTGGTAGAAACCTCCAAGGAAGATCTCCACTTGTGCTCGCAAGCCCACCAAGAAATCTCCTTGTTTTCCAAGCCACAACTACTAGCTCTTCTCCAAATTCATCCAAGATCCAAGTGTAAACTACCTCACAATCGACGCTCTATCCACACATGCACAACTCCATCACAATCCTATTGTAAATTTCCTCACATTTAGCACTCTATTCACAGACTTAGGAGAACTCTCTCTCTAGCTACTTCCCACACTCACTCCTCTTCTGAGTGAATGAATCCATGACTAAAGACTTTCCCACAACCCCTACTTATACCAATATAAGCCACAAGTTGGCCTAGAACATAGATTAAATACAACTACATAAATTAAATGCCACAAGTCAGCCTCCTATAACAATTAAATTCCCAAAATTGATGTCTTAGTAAAATTGTAATATCTCCAAGCTCCAAATGAATTAGAACTTGAGCTTTGAACTGTAGGTAGAAATCTAGGCTCTATTCAATCCTTGAAATGTTCATCCTTTGAACCATTGTGGAAAATTAGTTATTCATCCTGCAACAAGCACCAATTTCCTAAGCAAGGCCAAACTCCTCCCAGACCATGCCGAGCAACCAAAGACCATGCTGAGTAACGAATACCATGCCGAGTAATCAAGACCATGCCAAGGAACCAGAGACCATGCTAAGTAACCAAGATTGTGTCGAGTAACCATAGACCATACCAAGTCACATAGACCATACCGAGCAACCAAAGACCATGCTGAGCTCCCAAACCATGCCGAGCTTCATAGACCATGCTGAGCTCCCTAGACCTTGCTGAGCTCCTAGACCATGCCAAGTCCCATAGACCATATCAAGCTCCTAGAGCATGCTGAGAACCAATCCTTCTTTAACTAAGTACCAGTCCAAATAACCTCCAAAGCAACTACTGAGCCTCCTCCCATGAACTCCATAGTAGTCACCAAGCAAACCCAAGATGCTCCTACATCAACCATAAACCTAAACTACAATCCTAACCATTAGTTAAAACTATCATAAAATCCTATAATTTTAATTAATTGGTTAAAAATTTAATTAGTTAGCATTAGTTGCAAATAAATTTTTGAATATGAAGAAACAAATTCTCTAACTAACTCACAAGGAATGTGTCGATCTCCATAGGAGAACTTTCCACCTCAAAAAATGACATAGTCAAAGAGGGTAAGGCTAAAAAAATATAGGCTCTAGCATATTATATAAAAGAATAAAAAAAAAAGTGACATATTAATAATCACCAAAATAAACAACTATCAAAAAATAGCAAAAGAGACTTAGTTCCTCTCCTTTATCTTCCTCCCTCTTTCCCTACTCCTCTTTCTACCTTTTCCCTCATTTTCTCCCTCTCTCCCACTTTCTCCCTCTTTTCCTTCTCTTTATCTTCCCCATGTCTCCGGCATCTCATCCCCCTCTATCTACCTTAAATCCTAAGCTATAAAACTATCGAGTAAAGGCTTAACCGAGAGAGTCAAGCATAACTAAGCATGTTGTTACCAAATGTCAACACATCTATTGAGCATGAAAAAGGTGTTAACCAAGTTACACAAGAAGTACATAATAGTTTGGAATGCCATTGAAATATATGCTTTTCAATTCTATTGAATGGGAAAACTTGTTTACATGGATTTAGAAGAATATTTGGTAAGATTTATTGGGGAGACAGAATTGAATAATGATGATCCCAAGGAAGAATATGAACCAATGGAATAGAAGATGATAAGGATGAATATAGATCATAGATCTTGATCACTGGTGTATTCTCAAATTTTCTTCATCCCGAATTAGGTCATGGATCAAAGAGGCAAAAATATTTCTATGTAAGGACCTATTGGGGAGAAGTTTAAGGATTTTTATTGTTTTTTAATGTTTAGGGGGGATATGTTAGAAGATTGAAGAGGTGAATCTACTATAGAGAAGAGTACCATGCAAAAAATAAGGAAAGTATTGAATATTTCAGTCATAAGAGGTGATAAGATATTGAGTAGAAGAGAGATCTAGAAAATAAAGTAAGTTGCACTCAATCATATCAAGTTCACTATTACATTCTTATCATTGTATCAAATAAATGCTTTAACATGGTAAACCTAATAGTATTTATGTAACCTCTTGATGGAGTGCACACATTATATAAGTGTTGCAAAATCCTTGAGAAAGGTGGATTTTGAGAGATCCTATTGTATCGCTCCTAATAGAGTAGGTCACCATAAGTGACAAACTTTTGCATCCCTAATAGGAACTCTCTTATTGCAACAATGAAGGATTTGTGAGTGTCATTCTGTTGAAAATAATCAAGAATAGCTAGGTTACTAAAAGGGGAGGGGTGAATTAGTAACCTTAAAAACTTTAAATAAATTTAGCACTTAATCAGCATAATCCATTCATCCTTAATTCATCTAATCTACTACATGTATGAGAAGCTGAAAGATAAACATTCATGACACATGAACACAATATTTGGTGACCCAGAAACCTTCCAAATAGAAAGTAAAACTAGGGTGGGGATGATACCCAAAAAACTTCAATATTGTAGTATAAAGTTGGCCTATTAAGGTTTACATTGACCACTTTTGATGATCTACCCTATTAAGAGAAATTTGGACTGCTAGATCCACCTTGTTAGAGGTTTTACAAACATACAATAAAGTATGCACTCTATTAAGAGATTTAAAGAAAGACTATTAAGTCTACCCTGTTAAAGGATTTAGAAACTGATTCACTTGTTAGGATGAAATAGTATATTTGACTTACAAATTGATTACTAATTAGATCCTTGAAGTATAGATCACCTCTTGTGATAGTTATAACTTTACTACTCCTTGTAGGCCTTGCTAAATACTTTGTTCTACTATTGATTCACATTCACTCTTCTGAAAACATTACATATCCATGATACATTGGTATGATATAATACATCACATATATATACCATCCCAATATTTAAAATTACAAGGTCAGCTAAAACACAAGTAAACAAAATATTATTGAGTCAGCCAAAATATAGAAACTTAGCTTCTATAAGTTGACTTGGTGAACTTCTGATACTCGGTGTCCACTACATTACTCGACATCGTCATGCATTCTATAGAAGTAGAAGCTTGATCCATACTAATCACTCAATGTAGCTTTGAACTTGGTGACCACTAGAGACTTAGTAGATATAGTGTTACTCGGTAGGTACTAAATAATTTGTTTACCTTGTTTGCACTCGGTAAACACTACTCATTCCATCACTTGGTAGAAACTAGCTTCTCATCATAGAAACTAATGACTTGATAGACAATATGAAGCTTGGTGACCACTATCTACTTGGTGATAACTACTAGATTGTGCACTATCTATTTTCACTTGGTAGCTTCTAGAATGCTAGGTGTGAACTATGAAACCTCGTTATCACTGGATTACTCGACAGACACTGGAGATAGAATGATGAGCTTGGTAACCATACATAATTGAATAAGTGTTTTCACTAATGAAAAATATAACTTAATGCCAACAATCTCCCCTTTTTTAATTGGTAGCAAAAACACTTATAAGCCAAGACTTATGTACACTAACATGCTAATTTTTGATTTTTCAAAATTTAGCTTTATAATGCTGTTGTAAATACATTTGCACATATCTGCCCCATACATAAGACATAATATATACATAGTCTTTCTCCATTTTATTTTGTACATATATTAATCTATTCTCTCCCCCTTTGTCTCCACATATCTCTTACTCCCCCTTTTTGACAATAATGCCAAAGAGTTATACAATATATTCAAACAGAGACACCAAAATGTGAGAGAAACTCATAATGTACCTTGAGAATAAGAGCTAGTGTTTTATCCCAGTTCTCTTGCAAAATTTTGTAGGTGGAGAGTGCCACTTGAACTTCTGCTAAAAGTTCAATCATATAGTCTACAATAGAAAAATTGTTATCCTAGATCAATGACTTTGAATATGCAATATGTTTCTACATTGTGTCCATGATTGGAAGGATCATGTTTTGGATATCTGTCAATGTGGACCTGATCCTTGCTTCTTCTCTTAGTAGTTCAGCCTACATATCTAAAAAAAATCTCACCTTAATGTGATGAGCTGAGCTTGAGCTGGGGTCAAGCTGCAACCTTTGAGCACTAGCCTTCATATCTTCATCAATCTTATTCAATTTTACTTTTATTTCCTTGGTGAATTCGGTAACATTGCAAAGTTTGCCAAGAAGAGATGTTACATTGGTAAAAGTATGTTCAAGATTACTCAAAATTGAAGATAGCTCTACCTAGTTAATAGTAATATGCTGAGAAATGTAGTCAAGAACTTTATTATCAAACTTTTTTTCTACTTTTTCTATTAACTTATCTTGACTAGAAGTGTCCTCATTGAACTTATTTACTACTTCCAACTATAGAAAAATGTGTTGAGATGAATCCAAATCAACACCTATGGCCTCTATTAAAATGTTCTTTTCATTCTCAATTATTCTAAACTCTTTACCTCTTTCCTCTCTTAACTTATTTTGCCTTGCCTTTTGCCTTTTGTTCCAAAAGCTAGCTAATCAATCTCATTTCTTCAACTGTAGCAGTATCAAGATCCAACTTAGGAATTACAATCTCTTTGTCCAAATCAATATCATCATAAATTTCCTTTCTAGTAAGTAGAAGTTTTAGGGGTGTCCTTGGTTCTACTTTTGACATTACTACCTTAGACTTAGGAATAGAGACAATTGTAGGGATAGTTGGACTAGCTGTAAAAACTTGAATAGGACCAACTGAAAAAATATTTGCAGGTGTGCTAAAAGGATCCTATACTAAAGCACTACCCAAAAATAAAGTGATAATAGGTGGAATACTAATTGGAACACATACAATAGGAGCACTAGTAGAAATATTTACAAATGATGCACTTACAAAAGTATGGAAAATTGAAGTTGACAAAATTGTAGAATTATTGAATGATGTAGATACTGCTAATGTTTTTGACTTGAGAGCTAATGAAGAGGAGGGTTGTAGCTCGATAGATGAAGTCATAGACACTTCAATTATTGATACCTAGAG
The DNA here is from genome assembly GCA_028749045.1 of Cupressus sempervirens. Lineage (NCBI taxonomy): Eukaryota > Viridiplantae > Streptophyta > Pinopsida > Cupressales > Cupressaceae > Cupressus > Cupressus sempervirens. The sequence continues at coordinate 230,012,342 of CM053783.1, read as the reverse complement.
CTGAGAGGGAGAAAATAGTGATTGAACAGATAATTTTTCTATTGAGGTTGCGATCACATTTTCTTAAGTTGTCTCCAACCCAGATGATGTAGCAGTCTTTGGTGGAAAGTGAGGAAGGGAGGCTATAACTTATGCAACTATTCTCACTGGATCATTCTCTTCATCTCCTTCCTTATCTTCACCATCAGCTTCTTCATCTTTCTCTTCTTTACCATCCTTCATCACTACCTAATAATCCTTAGCATCAATGGTGACACATGGTGTGCTATCTTCTTCATCATTGTTACTGTCATCATCATCATCCTTGATCTCTACTAGATCTTCACTTGGTTTGTGTAAATGATAAGTATTTATCCACATGTTTGTAGCATCCCTAACTACATGCTCAATTTCTTTAATCAAAATCAAACAAGTATGAAATCTGATCATCAGTTTTCCTTTATTTTCTTTCATAGCTACCTTAACCTCTACATTTGTGAGACTCAGTAGCAACTGTCTTAGTGATTGCTCATATATATCTTTTGTTGTCTATACAGCCAATTCCCACATTGGTTTCAATCTTCCCAATAATTCATTTGAAATTTGAGGGGTAATTTGATCAAGGGAATAATTCCATTTTCCCATCTTATTGAGTACCAGCTCCTCAATCTACATTTTCTCAGCATCTGTCCTAGTTTCAAATTTCAATGCCTTGAAATTTGTGATGCCTGCACCTTCTTCCATTTGCTTCAGTCTTTCTTGGAAGGTGAGTGGAGCCTTGTGAAACACAACCTGACTACCACCTTTCTTCTTTGATCTTCTTGTAAATATAGCTATGGAGGCCTTGGGTGGCTTGGTAATAATTACCTTGTCTTTATTTTTCACAGGCTTTGCCTCCTTTTTAGATTCTTACTCTTCTTCTTCAAATTCTTCAATGTCTTCTCCTTTGCCCTTGGTAAGCATGAGAGGGGCACTTGCAATTTTCAACTTTTCTACCTACCTCTTACCTTTGTTTACTGCATGAGGTAGCTTGATTTCAAGCTTTATTCTAACCTTAGCATCATCATAGGTTCCAAGGTTAGGTAGTCTTGGATCTACTGGCTCATTGACTAGGGCTTTAATAATGTCTTTTGTATCATCAATGTTAACCTAATATGGAAGAGGTTTCACCCATGCAAGTCTAGGCCTAACTGCCTTGATATAAAACTTTATTAGAATCAATCATGAAACATACATCATCTTTATAATCTTCAACTAGCTTAGGAGGAATTTGGAACCTATTTTCATCTTCTCCTTGAAAGCTTCAAAATAATTATCCATAATATTTTCAAAATTTTCACCTATTTCTACAATTAATTCATTAATCTGATACAAAATAAGAGTATCTTTCCTCCATACAATTGAACATTTTGATGGGAAAAACTATTGAACATAAAAGAAAAGACAAGTTAGCAAAGAACCAAATTTATAGGGGTTGTTCTTTGATGTCTTGATGCTGTCCATATACTTGTTTATCTGCTTCAAAAATAAATCTAACAGATCAAATTCTAGGTTATTCTTCACAACCTTGTATGCCAGATCCATGACCTCACATCACATAATATTCAATCAACTAGAGCTATATATCTTATGTGCAATGATATGAATTCTAAACCTAAGTTCCACATCAGATACATTGCTAATCTTTAGACCTTTGCCATCCCACTCAGCTAGGGTTTTCTTCTAAATCTCATCCCAACCTAGGGTTTTGGTTATTTTAGCCTTGGTGAATATAGGGGGACCAGTGATCTTATGAATCATTTTCTTCATGATCAACACAGGCTACTCTGACCATAACTGACCATTATGCACATGACTTATAATATACCTAATCTACTTAACTTAGAAGTTCCATGGCATATGTGGGATATGGGTTAATCCTTTGACCTCTAAATTCTTATGCTTAGGTTTTAATGATCCATCAGCACACATTTCACTTAGGGCACTGTCCATCTCTAGGGTTCCAATTTCTTGCATAGAACACTTAAAATGGTTGCAAATATTGTTAATAAGGAGTACCTTTGGAGGAATTTGTGATTGAGCTCCATTTGGGTTGAGTGACTCCGCAACTGCTAGTACCAACTTGAAATTTGGTGCTTTCCACTCCACACCTTTCACCAACATCTGAAAACCTCTTTTCTCCTTACTGCTACTACTTTTGGATGCCATGGATGCTCGGTAAATGAGATTTTTTTTTGAACAAATCTTCATTGCAAATTTTCTCGAGATTGCTTAGATGCACTAGAAATCACTTTGCTCTAGGTATACTAAAGTCACAGTAAAAAATGAAGTCAATTTTTTCCCTTTTTGATGAAAATTTTCCATTAATGCCTGGTGGCATAATGACATAGTGCGTGAAAAAATTTCATCCACTCACTGTGCTCGGTAGAAGCTTGTGACTCGGTGATTAAACAAAAATTTTATTACTCCTGACCTAGCTTGGTAGAGTCTATGACTAACCTTGCTCAGTATGACCTAATATCTTGTGATCCCTCTATATCTAAAATACTGATTTGGATCTTTTTCTTTCTTTCATTTGGAACTTCTTGAGATATGACTTGAAGATACAGTTCCAGTTCTTCCTTAAGAGCTTAATTAGAAATGGTGGAGTCACCCACTTCTTTAGTGACATGACCATCATTTGGACTAGCTTGCTCGATAGATTTGGGAATCCACTACTATCTTATCTACTTCTTGATGTTATTAGCTTTAACTTTCTTTTCATCTTCAACTCTACCTATATTCATGCAATTCTTAGCTCTATGACCAAGTTCAGTGCATATATAACATCTTATTGTAGTATCCTTCTTTCTCAAGTGATGCCTTGCACAGTTTATGCCAATGTGTCCATATTCTCCACAATAATGACATCTACACCAAGTATTGTAGTCCCAACCAAATATTTCCTTGGCAATTTGTTCAGCTAGATTGAATGGTTTAGATCTACATTTAGATGCCTTGTGCCCTTGTTTCTTGCATTTGTGACATTTACCTTCAAACTTTGGTTTCTCCTTGCATTTATTAGCTTTATGACCATGTCAACTACAATTGTAGCATTTTTCATTGAATTTTTCCTTTACATTGCTCCAACATTTGTTTGATGTATGAACTAACTTACCACATTGATTGCAAGTAGGCTTCTAATTCCTTTGAGCACATTATTTGGAAGGTTCACCATCTTCTTTGCATCCAAGTCCTGCTTTACCTTTTTGTCTATAAAGATTCTACTCACTTTGTTGATTTAGTTGATCCATGTATACTTGGGATTTCATTATTCTTTCATTGAGTTTCTTTTTAGAATTCAAATGAGCCTTCAATCTTTCATTGACTTGTCTTTTAGTGATTAAGTGACCATTTCTTAATATTTTATTTTTAGATCTCAAACTCATGATTTCCTCATTTTCATTGAAGAGTTGATTGATAAGACTTTCTTGCTAAAAGGATTCACTTTGAGTTTCATTGTTCCTTTCCTCCAAGTCTTCATTTGGCACATTCTTTTGTTCCAAGATTTCACACAATCTTATTAACTAAATTTCCTATTCTCTTTTCAATTTTCTTACCTCTTCTTGTAGAGAGCCATTCTTTTCTAGGAGTTCTTTGATTGCCTCATTTGCTTCATCTAAAATGCTTGAGGGAAAAAATTCTTCAATCTTTTCTTCAACATACTAGTGGTCATTCATCTATTTTGCAAGTTCCTTCCTTCTTTTTAGAGATTGGGAAAGATGCTCTTTTGCTTTCTCGAGTTGAGCTATGGCCATCTCTAGATCTAGCTTCTCATTATCAATAGCTTTGTTACGTCTGAATATCTCCATTGTCCTTGATCTTTTCTTAAGCTATGAAACTTTATCCTGAGAACCACAAAGCTCTTATACCAGTTGTTGGAAATAATCAAGACTAGCTAGGTTATTGAAAGGGGAGGGTTGAATTAGTAACCTCAAAAACTTTAAACTAATTCAACACTTAATCAACAGAATCCATTCATCATTAATTCATCTAATCTAGTACATGTATGAGAAGCTGAAAGATAAACATTCATGACACATGAACACAATATTTGGTGACCTAGAAACCTTCCAAATAGAATGTAAAACTGGGGTGGGGATGATACCCACATAACTTCAATACTATAGTATAAAGTTGGCATGTTAAGGCTTACATTGACCACTTCTAATGATATACCTCATTAAGAGCAATTTGGACTACTAGATCCACCTTGTTAGAGGTTTTACAAATATACAATAAAGTATGCACTCTATTAAGAGATTTAAAGAAAGATTGTTAAGTCTACCCTATTAAAGGATTTAGAAACTGATTCACCTATTAGGATGAAATAGTAGATCTGACTTACAACTTGATTTTTGATTAGATCCTTGAACTATAGATCACCTCTTGTGATAGTTATAACTTTACTACTCCTTGTAGACCTTGCTAAATACTCTGCTCTACTGCTAATTTTCATTCACTCTTCTCAAAACATTACATATCCATTATACATTGGTATGAAACAATACATCACACATATATATACCATCCCAATATTTACAATTACAAGGTTAGCTAAGACACAAGTAAGAAAAATATTACTGAGTCAGCCAAAAAGTAGAAACTCAGGTTCTTTAAGCTAACTTGGTGAAATTTTGATACTCAGTGTCCACTACATTACTCAGCATCGTCATGCATTTGATAGAAGTAGAAGCTTGGTCCATACTAATCACTCAACATAGCTTCGAACTTGATGACCATTGGATACTTGGTAGATATAGTGTTACTCGATAGATATTGAATACTTTATTTACCTTGCTTGCACTCGATAAACACTACTCATCCCATCACTTGGTAGACATTGGCTTCTCATCATAGAAATTGATGACTCAGTAAAGACTGTGAAGCTTGGTGACCACTATTTGCTTGGTGATAACTACTGGACTGCACATTGTCTATTTTCACTTGGTAGCTTTTGGAATGCTCGGTGTGAACTGTGAAATGCAGTTATCACTATATAACTTGGCAAACACTGGAGACAGAATGATGAGCTCAATAACCATATAGAATTGAATAGATTTTGTCACTAATGAAAAATATAACTTAATGCCAACACATTCCCACTAGAGTTTTCCCTTTAACCAAGGGTTTCTATGTGACCAAAATCTTTGTTTCATGTGTGATGATTTATGGTTCATGTTTATGTGCATATCATGAAGTAGAATAGTTATGTTAAGTTAGATTTCATTTTAGATTATTAAGTTATGAATATACTTGTTTACCAAGTTAATAAATTATTAGAGATAATAAGATTTGAAAGATATTAATTTTTTTAAAGGATATTAATTCACCCCCTACCTTTTCTAAATATTCCAACACTTGTCTCCTTCTTTTCCTATCATTCACCACTCTCTCCCTCTGTACCCACAATAACAACTAGAGCAAAGACCCTAATATTAGTAATAATCCTAAACCTAAAACATACTCTTATCTTTATTTTTATAATATAAAAATACTAACCTTAACAAATATTCTAACCATAGCTATAATACTAACCATGATGTAAGCCCTGCATTTATTGTTTACACAACCCTAGTAAAATATAAAATGATAAATTTAATTTTTTAGTGGTACATATAATCCTCTTACCTAAAGTAGGAGGTTGTAATATCCAACTTCTCTCTTTCATTTCTCTCCCTTTATCATTAGTACTATATGGACATGAGAGGTAGAGTCAAAGAGAAAGTGGCAATGAAGAGGGGGGAAGAAAGGGGGAAGAGATGGAGATAGATAGAGGGAGTGGGGGGAGAGACAGAGTGGGTTTTTAAAAGGAAAAACTAAGAGAGGGGAAAAGAGAGTAGATAGGAAAGAAAGAGAGAAAGTGTGTATTATAGAGTTATGGGGGAGAGAGGGAGTGGCTTATTAAAGGGAAAAATTGAGAGAGAGGGAAAGAGAGTAGATAGGAAGATTACACGAGAGAGAGAGAGAGAGAGAGAGAGAGAGAGAGAGAGAGAGAGAGAGAGAGAGAGAGAGAGAGAGAGAGAGAGAGTTAGAGTTATGGGGGAGAGAGAAAGTGCATTGTTAAAGGGAAAAATTGAGAGAGGGGGAAAGAGAGTAAATAAGAAGCTTGCAAGAAAGAAAGAGAGTGTGTATTGTAGAGTTATGGGGGAGAGAAGGAGAGAGGGGGAGGATGGGTAGGTAAGGATACAATGAGAAAGGGGGAAGAGAGGGGAAAGTAATCTTGGAGGAAGAAAGAGAATTTCTAGTAGGGTAATGGGAGAGAGAGGGAGAGGGAGAGATGTGGGGGATAGTGGGAGAGGGAGAAAGGTAGGGAATATAAAAATAGAGATACAACTATAAGGATAGGGGGAAAATAGATAGAGAGAGGTACTGGGAGGGATAAAGATAATGAGGGATAGGAACATATTGAATTCAACTAATTATAATGAGATATTGAACATGATAATCCTATAAATATAAACTAAATTATACCATAACCTTAGTTCAGTAGACCAAATTAAATATGTAATATACACCTAGTTAAAACCTAAACCATAATTAATGCTAAAATAAACTAAATTATGTCATAACCTCAAAAAAAAAAATTTAAAAACCTTAAACTAAATATAATGCTCTCTCTCTCTCTCTCTCACACACACACACACACACCCACACACACCCACACACACCCTAAAACCTTTAATTATATACCATTAGCTATAAATATTCTCTCCCCTATCCATCTATTTTTGCCTCTCTTTCCACTTCTCTCTTTTCTCCTCTCACTTTCTCCACATCTCCCTTTTCTTTATCTTCCCCATCTCTCTTGATATTTCCCTATCCTTCATTTATCTCCCCCTTTCCTTTTCTCTCCCATATCCATATCTCTATTTTTCTCTTTCCCCCCTCTCTCTCCCATTCTCCCACATTCTCTTTCTCGAAACCCTAGACCCTAAATCATAAAGGTCCTATGTCCTAAATCCTAAATCATATAACCATAAGAGTTAAACATTAAATTATTTCTCCTTTATCCATTCTCCTCACCCATTTCCCCTCTCTCACTCTTTTCATAGTTCCCCCATCTTCCTTCCTATTTTCCTTAATCTCTCCCTCACCCAATCTTAAAATCCTAAACTACATAGTCATAAGCTTTAAACCCTATACTAACCCATAAGCCCTATTACCATATGTCCTAAAATCTCTCTCTCTCTCTCTCTCTCACACACACACACACACACACACACACACACACACACACACACACACACACACACACACACACACACACACACACACACACACACACACACACACAATCCTTAAAAACTTTAATTATAAACCATTAACTATAAATATTTTCTCCCCTATCCATCTCTTTCCACCTTTCTCTTTCCACTTCTCTCTTTTCCCCTCTCTCACTTTCTCCACATCTCCATATTTTCCTATTCTTCATCTTCCCCATCTCTCTTGATCTTTCCTTCTCCCTCATTTACCTACCCCTCTTCTAGTCTCTCCCATATCCATAGCTCTATTTTTCTCTTTCTCCCCCTCTCTCCCATTCTCCTAGATTCTCTTTCTTTAAACCCTATACCTTGAATCATAAAGGTCTTATGCCCTAAATTCTAAATCATATAACCATAAGTGTTAAACATTAAATTATTTCTCCCTTTTTCCATCCCCTTCACCCATTTCCCCTCTCTCACTCTTTTCATAGTTCACCCATCTTCCTCCCTATTTTCCTTCTCTCCCTCATAAACCCCACCTAATCTTTAAACCCTAAACTATATAGCCATAAGCTTAAATCCTGTAATAATCCATAAGCCCTATTACCATATGTCCTAAATTCTCTCTCTCTCTCTCTCTCTCTACATACATACATACATACATATATGTGTGTGTGTGTGTGTATAGTAATAGAAAGTAGACATATTATAATATAAATTAATTTTAGTTTAATATTTAAAGATAATTAAATAATATACTATAGTATTTATATGTATATTAGATTAATCCTAACTAAAATTTTAGCCATTATAATACATCTTAAGAGTAATCCCATCTCTAACCCTAATCTTAATGCTATAACAATGATGGAAACCCTAAATCTAACTATTATTTCAACATAAACAATATCCCCATCATAACTTCTAATCTTAGTCATAATTCAAACAAAAACATTGTGTAAAATATGACCCTATAAAAAATATAAACCATATCTTACCCTAACCCTAATCCTAACCTCTTCTATAACCATATGTCAAACCCTTGATCCAACCATTTTATAGTTTCTAACTTAATTTATAATTATTTTAATTTTATTTATATTAATTATGTTTTCTTTTTCACTCCATCATATATTGAAAATTATTTTATTTTTTCTGACAATTTTGTTTTTTCCAAAAATACATTTAAACAAAATATCTATCACCCACATATGTATGCTTTATAAATCATATATACAAACATGTATAAATCTTTACAATTATATATAATAAAATAAATTAAAAATGCATAAAATTTTAAAAGATTGTGAAGTTTTTTAAAAATATGTTAACAAAAAATTATAAAAATTAAAAATAAAGTAATACAATCAAAGAATTCTAGATATGAAATTAATGAAAATGAACTAGGAAAAGTTGTTTTTGTCAATCACAAATATATTTTTAAAAATCAGCCAGGTTAATAATTTTTTTTAAAAAAGTAGGCAAATTTTTTAAATTTAATACTATGACAAACTCTGTCAAATGTTTCCTTTGTCATTTTTATTCAGTAAAATATGAAAAACTAGTCACCAATATCTGTCCCCATTTCCATTTTAGTCTGTCTCATTTCTTTTTTACTCCATGGAAAATGGAAGCAAAATTTTTAAGTATGGGTATGGTATTTTTTTTGTATGAAATTCCAATCCATGTCATTTTTTGCATTAGGATAGTCATCACCTTTCTTTAATGTGACATTAAATGATGTTAAGATATATACATTTTTAAAAACTGTTATAAATATAGTGAGAAATGTGGTTGATCATAAGGAACATGCACATAAATATTATCAAAGTCATTTATTTCCCCTTCTCGTCAAAATGATGACTAAGTAATAATGTAGTTAATCCTTAATAGTTATTCTCATTTGTAACCATTCTACACAAATTCATTATTACATTTGAAAAAGAAATTTACTAGTTCTTTTGTTTTGTAGAGGAGAGATCTAGTGCCTCTTGTGTTGACATTCTGATCCCTAGTTATTTTGATCTTTAGGATACTTTATTTTATCATTTGATTATCTCTATGATGAGATGCATTGATGACTAGATACATTTTTTTGATTACCAGTATCATATTTGGTAGATGTTAGATGACGTTATTATTTTAGTTTGATCAAATCCACATGATGATATTGGTGATGTTACATGATGATTTATGATGACGCCTCACTTATTTATCATTAAAAAATGGACTTAGTTTATATGTTATCTAATGGAAATTATTGGAGTCAGATCTAGTGTGCTTTTATGATGTGGATATCTTATTTTTCCTTTAGTAGATATGTGCTCAAATGGTTAAGAATGATTATTTAAATTATTTAATTTTCATGCCTTCGTATATGATTATATGTTTTTATATTGCACGTCATACCATTGTATGCACAAATTGCTCATTAGTGCCAGTATGAAGTGGGAAAAGAGTTATAGTCACTTGCTTGCAAGATCTACATAGTGTCACATTATCCTTCATGTGATTTATGTATATTTCTACTTGAAATATTTATATGTTGAGCATCTACACTTGATTTTTTCTTGTTTATCAAACATGTACTAGGTACATTCATCCTAAGTACATGATTTGGGTGTGTAACTATATTCTTGGTAGTGGCACTAGGAGATAGTGAGTTTGACCATTCATGATGAGCCAATGTTGTCCCTATATGGGTGGTGTATCTGTATCATTGATATTATAACCCTCCAATAATTGGTAAATCCACATTCATAATACATTATGTGATTAACCTTGTACTTATGTGTATGCATTTAGGTCCCTATAGTTATTGCAAGAAGGATTATTTTAAATATTATTTTAATTGAATATTGGGAGGGGATTTAAATTGATTGTTTATTTTATTTTTTCAGCTAATTTGTCATAGTTCAATTCCAATAAATAGAATTATTCTATTGAATTTGGAAAAAGGACCAAATAGGATATTAAGTGATTTAATAGTTTAATTTGTGAGTTATTTGAGTTAAAGTGCTCTTATAAGGAAAAAGTGAGTTTAGAACACTCTCTTCTTTTATTTTGGGAGAAATTGTGTTTTTGTTCCAAAAACCTTCTTGGAGCAATTCATTTTTTTTCTTATTGAGGGTGATTCGGTAGTTAGATCTTCATGAGAAGCATCTTGTTGGATTTGGGATGAGATTCCTCACCTTTGCTAAAAGTTTCATTCCTTTCAGCATAGATAGTTTTTCACTCTTATTTTTCTTTTTAAATAATGGGGTTTGGATTTCATAGGCCTAATAAATCCTACCTCAAGTGTAGGTCATTCATATGTATTGATAGGGATTGACTATTTTACCAAATAGGTCGAGGTGATTCCCACCAAAGGAAGAAGTTCACAAGTAATATGTGATTTTTTAAAGGAATATATTGGTTCACTTCAAGGTACCTCAAAAGACAATCATCAATAATGCCACATACTTTTCATGTCAAGAATTGATGACATTTTGTCATAATAATGGCATCTTTCTATCCCACTCTATGAAGCACTTTGAGAAGACCAAACCACTCCAAAAAGGGAGATTGGCATGGCCCCATTTGAGTTACTCTATGGCATGGGTGCTTAGTTTTCATTGCCTTTGGAGTTACTGTCAATACATTTGTAGCCAATTGTGGAAGATGAGTAATTTAAAAGTTCTATATAAAAGAGATTTCCATACCTCACCAGGTTAGAGGAAGAAAAGGCAAAAATAGTTGATCATATCACAAAATATCAACTGAAGGTTAAAAGGACATTTGACAGGAGATAAAAACAAAGGAAGTTCATGAAGGGTGATAAAGTCCTATTAAAATATAAACATAGAGAACCTAAAGGAGCTCATGGTAAATTTGAGTCACTCTAGAAAGGGCCCTTTGTGATACAGGAAGAGGTTGGTTAAAATGTGTTTAGGTTGGCATACCCAAATGGAGAGATCTTACCATTTACTTATAATGGACAAGATCTAAAAATTTATAAGTTCCAATTTAAAGTTTAGTTCTAGTTGTAGATATTTCCCTCTTTTTGTTTTCATGTTTCCTATTTGTTTTTTTTCTTTCTTTTGTTGTGTTTTGGTTTTCTCTTCTTTCCCCTATTCTCCCTTATTGTTGACTAGAGTCCTGAGTTCTCTATGTTTCATTGAAACCAAATCCCCAATCAAAGCCATTTTTAGTTCATGTGTTTTTTGGAGATTCAACTTTATTTTGGTTTTCATTTCCTTTGAAACCTTTGGTTTTATTTCCCCTTTATCCCAAAGTTTTCCCAAGTACATAGCATGCAAGTTGTCCAAAAGTAAAATCTTTCTTTTTACTTGATGTTAGTTGGAACTTGTTTATTTAACCAAATTTCTAAACTTTTGAAGAACTATCAAATGTTTGGAACTTTTGACCCTAGTTCAAACTAGTTCAAAATGGTTCAACACTTCAAGAGCATTCTCCTGAAGGAAGAGTAAGTGGGACCTACTATAAACAAGTGTCAAATTCAAGGGAGACTGAACATCATGAATGTGAAAGTGGACCTTGCGTACCTCCAAATGATGTAAGAAAAGAAAAGAAAATGCATATTTTAATGATAAAAAGAATGATTATAATGAAGTTTATTTTTTTTCAAATCATTAAATGGAAAGCTACCACAAAATAAGGCTCAAAAAAATGAGGATAACACATGACAAATTAATCATGATGAGGTAAAACATTGTAAGGATGAAAGGATGTTCATTAATGGCAATTATTGCAAAGAGTCTTTTCATATTTAATTTCTAGACAAGTAAATCTTACCAAAATCTCATCCTTCCTATTGATTAATTATACATATCCTTTAAACAAACTTGTCCTTAAAGGTGAGTTCACTTTCATTTTGAATATTAGCTTGGAGAGACACAAAATAAGGGATTCACAAGGTTTAAAATAATTACTTCTATGGGTTCAAATGATTTTTTTAATGTTTCCTCACTTCAAGTTCCCAATTCTTAGCAAATTTCTCTTTGGGTTTAGTTGAGTATTGTGATTTTCTTAAAGAATTGGGAAAAATAATTTGTATTTCTTTGGTAACCATGCTAGCATAGATTGCAACATTCCCTAGCAAACTAATATAGATTTAAGGGGGATAAAAAAAGATGAGGTTTATGATAACATTTGATCAAATGTAGAAGCTGAATTTTGTGAGAAATCATGGATAGTGTGATATTACAAGCTACAACATTCCCTCAAGTCATTATTGATGCAAAGCTTCACCTTGGAAAATTTTGAAGGAAATTAATCACTCAACTAAGTTGCAAAAAGGGGCACATAAACCTTTAGGATTGATTATTGACTCCTTCAAATTATGGACCAAATGACTTTACTTAATACAAATTCATAAACTGTCTTGCAATAGGAACTCTCTTGACCTCTTGCAACAATAGTTGCTTTCTGCACCAACTTAACATATACCAACTAGACTCCTCATTGAACTCAAGATACATGGACAACTTCATCACTTTTGAATATAAAATTGAATCTCAAAGAAAATATAAATTGACAACCCTTCAACAAAAAATTGTATTCAACTCCACATCATTGTTAGGTAAACAAGACTTAAAACTCGAGGTCAAGCCAATTATCAAATATGACATTCCTAGTCACTCACAAATGTTGTCAAATTCCAAATACAACCAAACTTCCTCCCTATCACATTTAAATTATGTGATTAATCCTATCAGTGAATACATGAACCATATTCACTATATTCAGAGATTGACTTCTGCGTCGGGTATGAATAGGAATAAAAGGAACAAGAAAACATATAATACATAACTCCTCCACGATCTTAGAAATAGATTATAGAGACTTTCAAAAAAATTTCATCTATTATCACAGCCCTCAAAACAATAGATATTCACATTCATGATTTAGGAAATCGAGTTCTCTATAGTAAATTCAAAACCAGACAACTTTAGTTGGAATTAAAACTCAAGAATGACTTCGTCCAACTATGAATATGTCATGGGTGGGTTCTTAGAATTATATGTATCAATTTCAAAGAGAATATAGGAAAGAAAAACACATTCAAAACCAAAAATTAAAAAATTAGAACATAAAACTCAAAACTTTCTATTCCTCTTTTCCACATCCAATAACCCTCAATACACTAAATCTTCCTTTTCAAAATACTTTCTCATTGCTGAGATTTGAGAGATGAAATTGTCAAGCTAAAAAACAAGAAAAGAAAACCATTTCAAAATTATAAGGAATCAATCATCAGAATCTACTGCTAACTTCCTGTAGCTATTGATTGTTTAGTTGGCTTAATTATTAAACACATAAAACACACTTAAAGAAAACTAACTCAACATCAAATTAAAAACTCTTTCTCCTAAGTGGCTATACTTGGAGAGTTCATTAGATCACTACTCCATTTATGCCAACAAATCATAGGAATTTATTACAAAAATTTAAAATTCAAAACACGCTTAAAATATTACATTAACTTTCTTCATAACTTCGTGTAGCATAATTAACCATGTTAGTTCCTCTAGAATCTATCTAATTTTCCATTTCAACATACTCCCTTGTAGAATGAATCTCAAGTCCACTTGAGATGATATGTTGTAGTGATCAACCATGCTTTCTAATTTGTTTCTCATCTATCCAAATAACTTCTTTTGTTGTTATGTTCTTCCATTTGACTAAATACTTAGTATATTGTCTCCTTCAAGTCTTCTTTATCTTTTTATCAAGAATCTTCTCCAATTGAAGTGTTTTTGGTTTAGGTACTTTCTGTAAATCTATTGTTATTGAATCTTCAGGTCCTAGTTGGTTTTTTGAACCTTTGTATGGTGTGAGATCACAAAAATTAAATAAGGGTGAAATACCGATATCTGTAGGTAACTAAATCTTGTATACACTATGTCCATACATTTCCAAGATTAGACAAAGACTAACTTTCTTAGGTAATAACTTTGTATGCTCCATTTGAGGTAATCTTTCTTTCTTAAGAAGTTCAAAGGCTTCACTAGCTTCTGCTCTCCAAACAAATTTACATTTTAACCCTCCTTTTATGGTATTCAAAATAGGTGCACAAATAAAACTAAAATTTCTAATAAACTTTCTATAGAAAGTGGCTAAACCATGACAACTTCTAATTGCTGCAATACTCTTAGGAATTGGCCATGAAAGAATTGCACTTACCTTATCTTGATCCATCTTGAGTGCTCCTTTTGAAATTACAAATCCAAGGTATGCCAACTCTTCTTTCATAAAAATGCATTTCTCCAAATTAATCATCAACTTTTCTTCTTGTAGCCTCCTCAACACCAAATCTATATGTTTCAAATGCTCCTCTTTTGTGTCACTAAAAATTAAAATGTCATATAGATGCACTATCACAAAATTTCCTATAAAATATTTGAGAACTTCATTCATAAGTCTCATAAATGTACTAGGAGCATTAGACAATCCAAATGGCATTACCTTCCATTCATATAATCCCTCTTTTTTTTTAATGATGTTTTCCATTCATCTCCTGGTCTAATTCTCATTTGATGGTATCCACTTTTTAAATCAATTTTTGAAAAATATCTTGCCTTACCCACACAATCAAGTAAACCTTCTATTCTAGGCATTGGAAATCTATACCTTATAGTGATCTTGTTCAATGCTCTTGAATCTACCATGTTCCTTCTTTATTTAGTGCTAGGACTATAGGTATTGTACATGGGCTTGGATTTTTTCCAATCAAACAAGTTTCAAGTAATTCTTCAATTTTCCTTGCCATTTGTTCATTCTGTTGTGGTGCTAGCATGTATGCAACCTTGTTGCGTAATATTGAACTTGGTATGAGATCAATGCAATGACTGATTTCTCTTATAGGAGGGAGACTTATTGGTATTCCATTAGTTATGATTTCCTTGTACTTGTCCAAAATTGGTTTAACTTCTTCCACTACCTTTTTTTTTTCTTCTTTTCTACCACTTCCACCTTCAAGTTTGAATGTTCTATTTCTGAATTTTCTTCCTTAATCTGAATTTTAGCATCATTATATAAATTATCTTTGAGTATTGGAATTAATGCAAAAAGTGAACACTTCTTTCCTTTAATTTCTTTTAGAAATTATTTCTTACCCATTACCATGATCTTAGCTTATATAAATTCAATGGCCTTTCCATTCTTTCTAATGGTGTGTGTTTTCTTTAATCCATCATGTTGTGCCTTGAGATCATATTTCCATGGTCTACCAAAAAGTAAATGACATGCATCCATATTGACAATGTCAAACAATAATCTATCTTTGTATTCTCCAATCTAAAATTCAACCCAAGCTTGCTCTTCCACTATAGTATGCTATCCTTTATTCAGCCAAGAAACTTTGTAAGGATACAAATATGGTGTTCTTGGTAACTTTAACTTCTCCACCATTTTAAGAGCTAATTTTTTTTTGGTAGAACTAAAGTCCACCAATACCTTGCAAACCTTTCCTCTAGACTTACAAGTAGTTATGGATATAGACTTCCTCTATGGTGGTTTAGCTTTTATAGGAATCTTCCACAATGTTCTTCTTATCATAAGTGCTTCTCCCCTTTCTGGATAACCATAAGTTTTTGAATCATCTTATAAATCAACTTCTTGTTTAAGGTGTATTCTCCTTTCTCCATAAGTAATAGAACTTTCCCTTTCTAGACATTTGTGTGCCATGTGACCTTCATGGTTACAATTGTAAAAAAAAATTTCCATTCATTCTTCCTAGTGATCTTCCTCTAAAATTTGGTCTTTTACCTTTGAAATTATCACTTCATTATATGTCTCTATTTGTGGCTGAAAATTTGGGCTTCTTCCTCCAAATATACCTCTTCCTCTGAATGACTATCTTCCTTGTTGTCTAGTGTGGAGCCTAATTAGTCCCCAAGTGGGAGATTGTTAGGTTGTGGTGACTGATCAAGGAAGTATTGTACATACTTTGTAATTCTTTGTAAAAAAAAAAATTGGACCATATTTTCTTGAGATTTTGGACTAACATGTAATAATTAACTATAACCCTAAAGTGGAAAAATACTTGTATCAAATGGTTTAGGGTTAGGGATTTTCATAATGTGTGATGTAAAAATTGGTTCTTGTGGTGGTATTGAGCTATAAGGGATTATAGATTGTAATCAAGTTGTAATCACTGGATCACAGTAATATTGGACTTGTTGTTTCGTGGATGTAGCCTAGGGATTGGGTGAACCATATTAAATCTTGGTGTCTTGTGTTCTCTTCTATGCAATCTATTATTTTTTGATACTGGATATATTTGCATGTATCTATTATTTTTGTCTATGGTTAACCCTAACATTCCTATACTTATATTATTATTCTCTTGTCTCCGCTTGATTTTCTCCTCCACTTTCAAGGCTAGTTGATAATAGTTAACTACTGTGTTAGGACTCAACAATTACAACTCCTCTTGTATATTCATTCTTAAACCATTTAGATAACTTGCTACCTTGATACTCTTAGATTCTACATATTTTGATCTTAGACTCAATTTCTAAAGTTCCTCTATATAACTGCAAATATGCATATCTCTTTGTTTGAGATTCTTCCTTTTCTGATGTAGATGTACTTCATAATCTTTAGGGAGATACACCTCTCTTATCATAGACAACATCTTCTTCCATGAACAAATTTTCTTCTTCTTTTTCTTTACTCTTTCTTCTTATATAAAATTCCATTATGTAAGAACTACTCCCTTCATTCTAGACTTAGCCAACTTGACTTTCTATGATTCTTAAATCTTCTCACATTCAAAGTGATTCTCTAAAGCTTCAATCCATTCCAATATTAATTCAACATCCATCTTTCCCATAAACATAGGTAACTTAGTGGGTTTTACTCCCAAAGCCTTCAAAGCTTTAAAAAACCATTTCTCAATTTTAGATACTTCATCCTTATCATGATCTGGGATTTCTTCTGCTTCTTCTTCTTACTCTTTCATTTCTTTCTTCTCAACCATATTCTCCATGTGTTCCAACTTACTAGCTAATTCTGCCAATATCCCCTTCACTTCTCTATTCTCTTTCTAATAAAGCTCTTCCTGCTCCTCAACCTTTTTAGCTAACTTTTCATTGGTCACCATCTTTCTTGATCCTACTGAAGACTCTTGATTAGGAATATACAACATGCAACTTCACACAATCTAAAAACTCTTTCTTTGATACCATAAATGATGTAGAGCCTTACCTTGGAAAACTTACAAGGAAATTAATCACTTGACTAAGTTGCATCAAGGGGTGCATACACCTTCAAGATCGATTATTGACTCCATATTATGGACCAATTGACATTACTTAATACCAATTCCTAAACTATCTTGTGACAGGAACTTTCTTGACCTCCTATACCAATATTTGTTTTTTGCAACAACTTAACATATATCAACCAGACTCCTCCTTATTGAACTTGAGATACATGGACAACTTTATCACTTTCAAATATAAAACTAAATCTTAAATAAAAAATAAATTGACTAACCTTCAAAAATAAAGTGTAGTCAACTCCACACCATTGTTCTGTATACAAGATTTAAAACTCAAGGCCAAGCCGACTATCAAATATAACATTCCTAGTCACTCACAAATTTTGTCAAAATCCAAATACAAACCAACTTTCCTCCCTATCACATTTCAATTATGAGATTAATCTTATCAATGAATACATGAACCATATTCATTGAATTTAGAGACTGACTAACTTCCACATGGCTATGAGCAAGAATAAAAGGAATAAGAAAATAGAGGAAAAACAAAAAAACATATAATACATAACTCCTCCATGATCTTAGAAATAGATTGCAGAGAGTTTAAAAAATTCCATCTATTGTTGCAACCCTCAAAACAATAGATATTCACATTCACAATTCAAGAAATTGGGTTGTCTATAGTAAATTCAAAACCAAACAACTTTAGTTGGAATCAAAACTCAACAATGACTTCATCCAACTATGAATATGTCATGGGTAGGTTCTTAGAATTCTATGTTTCAATTTTAGAGAGAAGATAGGAAAGAAAAACATATTCATAAACAAAATTCACAAAATTAGAACACAAAACTCAAAACTTTCTATTCCTCTATTCTGTGTCTGATAATATTCAATACATTGAATCTTCCTTTTCAAAATACTTTCTCATTGCCAAGATTTTAGAGATGAAATGTCAGCCTAAAAGATAAGAAAAGAAAACCATTTCAGAATTATGAGGAATCAATTATCAAAATCTACCATCAACTTCCTATAGTTGTCAATTGTTTAGTTGGCTTAATTATTAAACACACAAAACATACTTAAAGAAAACTAACTCAACATTTAAGTAACACACTTTGTCCTAAGTGGCTATACTTGGAGAGTTCATCAAATCACTACTCTACTTATGTCATCACATCATAGGACTTTATTACAAACATTTAAAATTGAAAACACACTTAAAATATTACATTAACTATCAAGAATGTGTGAACCACTTTGACATTAAGTCTTGATGCATTAGGAGAAATGATAGAAGCATTTTTATTTCTACAAAATGAGACACCATCAAATTTATGTATGAAACTTTTAGTGATTTTACCCCTACCCAATCCTATGCCAAGGTCAATGAGAATTATAAAATGAATTTTTTTGTCATAGCTCGTCATTGGAATGAAAAGTTTTATAAGGGAGGTTTATGACTGCCAAAGAGTTTAAGTAAAGATCATATGAAGCCTCAAATTTATGATTTAATAGTTATGTTGTATAGAATCAAAGGTTCAATTAATGTATACCTTTTTAAAGACAAGATGTATAAATTTATTGATATTATTCTAAATGGAAAATAATATCTAGATTGGAATGAAATTATAACAAGTTCTACAAGGGATCAAGTTAAGTTAACACAAATCATAAAGAAAGATTTCTTCATGCCTTCGTACCTCATCTATTGTTTTTCCTATACTCAATATCTCACCCCTTTTCTACATGAACCTTTGAATGATGAGGTCTTTGTATATAACTATTTCCCTTACCTAGAAAAGAGCCAAGTGTTGAGTCATTACATAAAGGTTCATGTTTTTCTCCTAGGTAAACTGTGTTTTGAATTGGAAGGTAGAGAGGAAGAAAGGGTCTCTTTAGAGGCTTTTCAATTCATACAAATGTATGGTAGTGTGTTCATCTAATTCCCTAGGTTTACATACCTTAGGGTGGGATGATTGGATGAAGAACCTTTAAGGTTTCCTAGATTTGTTGTGGATCATTTCATTCTAGCTGAAGTTTGTTATCAGTTGGCAGTGGTAACAATAAAATTATTACCTAAAGATAAGAAGGATAGTTTTTTTCTAGTACAAATTGGAAATATTTCATGCAAAAAACCTAGAGGATGTTGTAAATATTGGAACTAATTAAGTACTTTTGATTTCAAATTTTATCAAGCTAGACAAGAATTTAACAATAAAGGATTTGTTAGGAGAGTTCTAGAGGTGGGAGATCATTTCTCACCTAAACCCCACTTAGAAGATTATTGAGAAGATTTTCTCAATGAAAGAGAAGTTCAAAGGAGGATTCATTCCAAGATAGTGTTGTCACAGGTTTTGGCCTTCAAGTTAAAATTGAATATAAAGGGAGTAAAAGAGGATGGTTCATAAGTTATTGAACCTAGGTGACTAAAGTAACAAGTTCACCCCATACCTTATTTTGAATGATCTAAACCTAAAATGGATGACATAATACATATAAATAATAGTGGTATTTAATACACCAAAACATGGATCCAACATAAGAGGAAAGAAGGAACATCTCAGTCTCAAACTCAGGATACAACCCAAGAATCTCCTTCTTTCTGTAGTGCTAATACAATATTTTCCATTTATTTTTTATGTAATAAAAAGGATTTGAAGGTAGTTATTGTTGAAATAGTTCAAAACCAACCTGTGGTACAAAGGACTAGGTCCAAGTCAAGGTTCAAGAAACAAAGCCATATGGCTGCACATGAAAAAACTAAAAAAGATCTTGATATAGATCAAGAGAAAATTGGAGGTTTAATGGATAATGAACAAAAAGTTTAAATCACCTTGGATAGCATTTCACTAGTTCTAGATTCATTGAGTACACCCATAAAAGATCCAGTAGGGGTCATACCTTCTTCAATGATACAAAATTAGTTGACTAATTCCATTAACAAGAAAAGAAGTTTGGTTTTTGGTCTACATATCTACAAGGGATATGACAAAGAAATATTCTACCAAGGTTCCAAAACCTAAAAGAATGAATAACTTTGTCTGCTTGATAAGTGATACCAAAATAAGAGAGGTAACAACAAAAGTTTCCCTATATAAGCCCAAAGGTAATTCCATAGATTTGAATGTCAAATATTTTGAGATCAAAATGGTAGGTTTGGGAGTGTTGAATAGAGAAACCAAAGAGCATTAGATGAATGATTCCAATCAACATATGTTGATTCAACCCCAATAAGATGCAAGGGAGAAGAAAGAACTAAAGAAAATAATTAATGTGATGGTTGAGTATACTAATTATCTAGATAGTTATGGAATTTCACCCTTGGAACAAGCACCCCAAAGCTTTGACCCAACGTCACTAGACAAAATAAAAGTTGTTGAACCAGGTTCAATGAGGCAAACTTGTGGTGGCTTTTGTAGATGAATTGATAGATGGTGTAATCCAAAATGGTAAAGAATTTCTCTAGCAATGTGTGACTATATTTAATGAGCTTGATGGTTTAGAAAATGAAGTATGAGAACACATACGTACCTAGGAAATAAAGGAAGGCAAATGGTCAACCATAGTGATACAAACCTTCGATGTGGAACAATATGATCTAGAAATGTTTTTAGCTGAGCACCATTTCAAGATAGTAGACTTTGGTATATTGTATGTGATAAAGAGAAACATAAATTGGAAATGCTTAATCTATATTTATGCTATCACTAATTCTCAAAGTATTAAAATTGAAATAAAACTCATGTATACCATATTTACCAAAGATGTGAAAATAATAACCCCCAATAGTGTGATCTAATTCAATGTAAGGAATTTTGATATTGAACCTTTATTTAAATCTTTTGAGGCCAATTTTAAAATGACTAAGGAAATAATCAACCTCAATACTGTAAATTTTACAAAAGTAGCACAAATTGAGTCTATGTTGACTCTTGTGTAGACAAATTGCCAAAAATATACAGGACAACTCAACATAATGAAATGGGATCATGCTATGTAGAAGGTAGGATTGCTTTTCCTAAGGATTGCTGATTCTAGTGCACTTCACAAGTTCATGGGTGTCTATTGTGAATGGTAGATGGCACAAGATGTAGGTGGTGACAAATAACAAGTTGGGAATGAAGCCCATAGATCATCAACTTAATGGATCTCTTTATAATATATTTTAAATACTTTTGAACTTAGGGGACATGTTTCACATATTGAAATTTTCTATTGTAATAAATGCTTTTTCTAACTATTGAGGGGGTTAGGTATTTTAGGGAGACCCCCTTTGACATAAACTAATTTAGGGTAGATTTGAAAGACTGATTAGAGGTTAGAAGATAAAGAAAGGAAAACATAATGGGTTTTTTCTACTCTTTTTTAGTATATAGTCAAATGCTAACTTTTTTATAGTGATAATATAAATGATTTAGTATCTCGTATGTGATGAATCTCTTGTCATTGAACTAAGAATCATTGAAAAATGAATGAATCATAGGATTAATCTAGAACTATATGTTTGAAATTTAATATAAGAAAGTTTCTTTTAAAGGTTTTCGATGAATTCTTTGGTTGATTTTGATCTTTTCTAATCAGTAATTACATGATTTGAATATCATTATTTTCTTCTAAGAAATATATGAATATTTTAACATAGGATAAAATTTGTGTTTTCTTGATTAGTTATGATTTCTTATAAACATTTGTCAATGACTGCTGATCTAAGAGTGAGCTATGTTGCCTTTAATTAATTTATAGTTGAAAAAAAGATTGTGTATTTAGTTTGAGGAATCACTGAATATCTAGTAAAGGATTTGTTTTGATATCTCTAAGTCTTGTTGTCTATCAGCATCATCATATATAAGGTAGAGTTAGTTGGTCATCACTACGATTGAGCTACTCTACATAAAAGTCAAGTCATGTAAAGACTTGTAAATACTCATGTATATGTCAAGCTCTATAGGAGTTGAGAAAGTCTTTGGTCATCAAGTATTTTTAGTACAATTTGAGACTAGTGAATTTTGAGTAGACAAATCACATAGATAATGATTTATTTAGAAGAAGGTGAGTACAATTAAGGCTGAGAAATAGAACGAAGAATAGTTATGACCAAGCATCAAAAACAATAAGTGTTAAGTAACATAGAGAAAATATAAATATATAGATTGATACAAACTTTGAGGTAAACCATTTTGAGTTGACATGGACATGACATTTGATGATCATAGAGTTTGTTACAGAGGTTATCAAACATTTTGACATGGATCATTGATCCCTATGAGGAATGAACAACCAACTAGATGAAGAGGGAAAAAGTGAAGCATCTAGAAGACTCCATAGAAGTATTTAAATAGGTAGATCAAACCTTATTTTTATATAAATGTAGTGTGCTATCATAGAAGATATTGCAAAGTGTGTGAAGGAAGTGAAGAAGTTAAGTTTTGGATGCTACATGTGAAATTTGTGAAGAACAAATGTTGGCAACCTAATGAAGTAGTGAAGGACTAAGAAAAGCTATATCAAATTAGAGATTAGAAGGAGGAGATCCATAATAAAAAATTACAAAGAAGACTGAAGGATTAGGTAATGAGATAGTTATAATAGATTGAATTAGGACAAACCTCTTAACATGGTAATTTTAACAAACCTTTGTAAATCTCCTAAAAAAGTCCTTACTTCATTGTAAGTGTAAAATCCTTAACATGGTAAGACCTAATAGTCTTAAATGCCTTTAGCAAGGTAGACCCCTCATAGGGTAGATCATCAGAAGTGATCAATATTATAACCCTAACAAGTTAACTTTGTTACTATAGTAGTGAAGATTTGTGGGTGTCATCCCCACCCTATTTTTACCTTCACCTTGGATCATTTCTAGATAACCAAATATTTTGTGTCAAGTGTTTACATTTCATGAATGTGATTGATATTTAGATCTACTTACCATAATATTTGATTTTACAACTTATGTAATGCATAAACTAGATATGAGAAGGTGAATATGGTGAATACAGTAAAGTTTCTTTGAAGGATGAAAGTTTAATAGATCTTGATTCACCCCCCCTCTTTGTATCTTAGTTTCCCAATTAAACTTCCAAAAATTAGTATCATAGCATTGGTTCTCTTGAAAGAAGTCTAAAAACTTGTGAGATCAGATCTTAGAGATGGAGGCTTACAAATTGTGAAAGGTTATTGACAATTAAGTGATTGACATTTGGCTCATACAGCAAAAACTGGAAGTAGCAAGAGAGAAACTAAGGAAATCCCTTAGAAAGAGAAAAGACATGGATATTCAACAAAATGATACACATTATGAAGAAGTTGATACACACAAATTTCTTAACACTGGAAATGCTAATGAGAATGATGTAGCCATTGCAAATCTACTAGAGAAGAACAATAGCTTGAATGAAGAAGTTAGAGGATTGAAGAGATAACATGAAATCTAGTCAATAAAGCTATGTAAAGTGACCAAAAAAAAAAAAAGTTGAAGAAGAAAAAGTTATAGTTATAGAAGAAAAAAGACAAATGGCTATCTAAATTGAAGAAAAGTCATTTGATGTGCAGAAGCTTACAAAGACTCAGCTAGACATGATGAATCAACCAATACTTGAAAACAAGGAATTGATTAGGAAAGACATGGATATAGAAAATATGAGATCATAGAGTAACCTAATGAGGAATGAGTTAAGATCAGAGAGAGAACTTGTTGAAAGAATGAACAAGTCTAGTGAAGCTTTATGATACTTTGAAGAACTAAAGAAATCACCTAGGTCATCTAGCAACATCTCTGGATTAGGATATAAAAAGAAACATTATCTACCGAATAAGGAGAATCATCCAAGAGTGGAGAGCTAAGGAATGAAAAATCAAAAGGCAAACCTACATGCTATTATTTTGGTAAACTTGGACATACTACAAATATTTTTAGAAGAAAGAATGGTATGCAAAACCCTAAACCTGAGTTTACTAGTTATTATTTTTATTGAAAGAAGGAAGGACATCAAATACATGAGTGTAGATAAAGAATGAAAATTAAATCCACTACACATAAATTTGAAGGTTATTGTAACAATTTTCAAAAGTTTGGACATAGAGAATATGAATGTAAATCACAAGGAAAAACTAGCCGAACAAACATGAATGTATGGAAAAAAGTTTGTTCTAATTGTAACAAAGTTGAACATATGAATAAGAATTTTAGGACCTAAAGCACCAAACAATGAACACAACAAGGTTAAAGGCAAAGTGGATGTTGAACAAACAAAGAAGGAGATGAATCAAAAATGGAAGAAAAATTTGGAAATTGGAGGCAATGGAAAAAATCAAGTTAAGGTCACCCAATCCAATGGAGAATATGATCGCACCACCTCAAATTCATCAAGAAAGGTATATAATGAATTGTGTACTTAATGATTTATCTTACATAAATTCTTAACTTAAAATGTGCAAAAGTTCATATTTACATGAGAAAAGATGGATTAGAACAACTACGTATGGAAAGAATAGTGCAAAAGAATTATTTACACGATGGGCATTGAACAATAGTAAAATTGTCTACTAACTGAGCATTGTGACATGGATCAAGTACCCCAAATGAAAAAATAGTGTACAGGTCAAGTTAGATGGAATAGACTAAGTTCTATAGTGGAGACTAAGTTCAAATGTGTCTATATCAACTAAGACAGTTAGATTCCACCTAATAGAGAATCCAACATTAATGGAGACCCTAACTTGAATGAATGGAGGTATACATCAAAACTTTGAAGGTATTTCACAAACCTTGCCTTCAAATTTGGAGAGCACAAAGAGATTTTAGAAATTAGTGAAGTGATTTCAAAGGTGATTGGAAGTGAACTAATAGTAAAAGAGTGATTGAGCATTGATCTTTAGTCATGTCAATAAGTCTAGAAAGAAAAGTTTTAGAACCCTAACATGAGAATATGACATTGTCATAATCTACAAAGAAGAATCAAAGAATAGAGGTAAGAAATGTTCAATTGGTGATGAGTGATGCTTGTCCTCCACCTATGTTTTATGATATTCTAGATATTTCTATAAAAAAGAGATTAAACGGGTGTCTTATCATTGATACCACCTAAGATTATTATGATGCATGATGTATAGAGTTGTTATATGTGCAAAATTGGTGAATTTGGAGATTATGAGATTCATGTGGCATATGAAAAATTGTGTGATGAAGATATACTAAAAGATGAGTTCAATATTGTTGAGAGGAAAGGTTAACTTGTGCCCTAGATTTCTAGAGAAATTTTAAGATTGAATGGATTAAAGAGGTTCTGAGAAGAGTTCATGAAATGAAGCTATGGTTAGAAAATTGACCTAATTAGATTTCAAAGAAAGTGATTCATAATGTAACTAGGTATCCAATGATGAATGAGAAGAAGATAATGTGATGCCTAAGTAGAGAAGATGTTGAGGCTAATAGAAAAGCCAAGTGGAATGGATGAGGATTCTCTATTTCAAACATCACAACTCTAGTGATTGAGTTTGTAGTGAGAGTCTTCTCTCACAAACTATATTAGTTGAGTAGACAAATTAGTGTGTCACATATGGTAGTTGGCCAAGTGTAGAATATTGTGATGAAGGATCACAAATATGATCTTGCCAAATTGTAAAGGTCACAATTAGTAGACAATCTAACATCAATTAGGAAGGAAAAGAATTCAATGTGTAAGCTTGGATCATTTATTACGTGCATTTTCTTCTATGTTCAAAAATATTTTCTTGGTATTGGAAATGTTATTTGGGAGCAAGGCAAACCAATTACAAAAAAAATTAGTGAGTAAATAATGTAATTGAAAGTAAATTTTGAAAATTTTATGGATAAGTATTTTGAGGAATTCAAACAAAAGATGAGAAAAAGAATGAAGGCCCCAACATCATTAGTGATGAAACATTACAATGATGTATGTTCTCTAGTAGACACAGATAATACATTTGTTTAAGTAGTTAAGCCTAGGAAAACATGACTTAAATATTTTGGTTGTTAGATTGAAGCTGATAGTGTGAATGCAAGTATTTTTGCACTACTCAAGGAATAAATTTATATAGAGGTAGAGTCCTTTTCCAAGTTTGAAGAAGCAAAGAATATAATTACAATTGATATCATAATTTCTTATCTTGACATGAAGAGAAATAAAATGATTGAAGACCTAGAAGAGAGAAACTAGGCATACAAGGAAAAGGAAAAGAATATTTGAATAACACTAGGTCTTGGAGAGGATGAAGAAGATGATAGCGGTGATGAGGAAGAGGAAAAAGGTACACAGAAATAGGGTAAATCCCTAGCTCTATTCACCCCACTAGTGAACAAGGCTAAATCAGTGAAAATCACAAAGCCTAAGGTGAAGAAGGTTACAAAGAAGACAATTCCTAAGCCTCTCTCTTCTCTTGCACTAAAAAGACTAAGGACCACAGTAGCATCAGCTCTAAGTGTCAAGCCACTAGTGAAGAAAGGAGTGGTTAAAATCACAAAACTAATCAAAAAAAGTGCAAAAATAAGAAAAGTGTTAGACACTAAAGGTAAGACAAAGAGAATAATGCTAGTTAAGATGAAGAACATTGAAGAGAAATATGCAAATAGGATTGAACCTAGTGAATGTGGACATCATCGAGTCATTATAGCTACAAAGCCAAGAAATATTGACAAGGTATGTGCCAACATTAAAAGCTATACATTTCGATCAAGTTTTAGATTTGTCAAAAATGATACATTGAGAAATGTTGATAGATCCAAAGTAGAGGAGGCCATGATAGATATGATGGCTATCAATAATCTCACCCCTACTAAATTGGGAAACAAGAATCCATGTGATTTGTATAGCAGATTAGATAGAAGATGGGAACAGACATCAGAAGTAGAGAAACAAATAAGAGAGGGCACATTGGCCAAGATTATACTTGATTTATCAAATAAGAAGAAGTCAAAATTTTTGAAGAAGCATAGGAAATAACTTTTTCCTAAATTTGTAGCATTCATTATTCTATAGAATAAGATTAAGGTTGTTGTACAACAAAATGAATTTCTATGGAAGAGCATTTTTTGATTAACTACTAAAGAAGTTAAACAAGAGAAAGAAGTGGAAATAGTGACTATTAAGGATGATCAAAGTGATCAAGAAAGATTAGGTGTGGCAAGCCCATAAGGGAAATATATTCCCTATACATGACACCACACTTGGCACTCATGTTGATGAACAAGAAAATACCTTAAAAGTCAAGGAACAAGAAAGGGAGAAGCAAGAGAAAGAAGAAATATCCATGTAAATAAATGTAGAAAATTCTATTATAAGTCAAGAAGAACTACATGTCTCAAGACCTCAAGATGAGGGAGATAAGGAGACTCAACAAGTAGAAATAATAGAAGAAAAAATAGTGTTGAGTACTACCATTGTTATTCCAAACACTAAAGTTCAAGTAAGACTAAGTGGTGAAATTTCATCCCCTACTCTTACTCTAGAAGTGTTGCTTTAAATTAAAAAAAAAGGAAAGAAGTTTTAAGGACATTTCTCCAAATATTAGTGTTAGTTTGGATGAAGTAATTGATATGCCAAAATGAGATCTACCCAATCTCACTCTTGAGAAAATGGTCACCTTATAGGATATATTAGCAAGAAAGAAGAAGCAAGAAGACATAAGGAAATAACAACAACAATAGAAGCAAGTATTACATGACATCAAAGACATATTTCTTGATGCTTTTGATATTTAAACCCTTGATAAGAAGGCCCCCATTATCTATTAGTTTTTACAAATTGTTGAAAAGGTCAACACTAAAGATATTGAGGCAAAAGAAAAATTAATGACCCAGTCTGAAAAGAAATTTGAGAAGAGAGTATTGGAGAAAGTTTCTATTGTTATTATAGTTAGGCCCTACTTATCTATATGTAGACCTACCCACTTCAGTTGAGTTGGCAAGAATAAAGCACCTTGATTAGTTCCTTGGTTCAAGATAGAGCCATTGGATGCCCTATTGTTCTAAAGGCAACTACTATAATACCTTTCATAGTTGGGACCATCCAATAGAACTATCTAGGTTAGGGAGCTGGCCATCCTTTTTTTCTTTCTTGTTATCCATTTGACCATTTTATTCTCTCTAGTTAAAGGGAAAAATCAACCAAATTGGATTTTTGGGTTGGGCGGGAGGCCCTCACAGTGCAGAGGTTTATAGTTTTTATTGATAACCTAACATTTCCAGCCCCATCTTGAGGATAGGTAATGAGTTAGGCTATCCTCTGCTTTAGAATACTAGGGGTCAAGGCTTCTACCCATGGATAGATGGATGGCTGAAAGAAAGGTCAGATGTGTCATAAATTTGGATGGATAACTATAGTAGCTGAGGGTTTTGAAGGGCCCTCAAATGTAGTAGATAGATTTATTCATTTGATGGCCATAGGGTTTTCGAGCATCAATCTAGTTTAACCTAGAGGTTAAGTTCCAAGAGCCTGGTTAAGTTTAGGTTTTTGTTACAGAGCCCGCCTAGTTGGTCCTTTGACATGGCCAATCCACAGAGCATTCTTCCCATTAGAATAGTATGGTCTACCTACTTGAGCTTTTATTTTCCTTCTTTGGGGGATATACTATAATCTAATAGAGGAAAGATATCTGATTTGATTTTCTCCATCTGAAATTAGTTTATAAATAATTGACCTAACATGAGGGAAACCTAATTCTATGAGAACAAGAGCATCATTCATTCAGTATGGTTGGCCTATATCTATAGTTGGGCTCAAGATCTTGTCTCCTCCCACCCACCCTCATGAAGAATGAGAGGAAGGAGCTATGGGGTTAGTTATCAAAATTTATTCTAAGTGCTCTATAATTCTATGGGCCCTACTATTCTAAGGAGGTATAAGAGGCCAAGATATAGCTTGTTTCTACATCTCAAACTAGAATTGAAAGGCAGGAAAATTCTTGATCATTTTGGGTTTGGTGCATGCCTTAGAAACATAGGGCTTGATTTCTTGAAGAAAAGTACCTCTAGTTTATTGTTGTGCCTAACCCCTATTGCCTAGTTTTAATAAAATAAGAAGAAACTAGGGTTCCCCCCCTACCTCCCAAGTGGGGGTTCAGTAGGTGGGGTTGTTCTTATAGACCCTCATTTTATTTGTATTGTGGCAACTCTGGATCTCCCACCTAATATTGGGTGTTGGGATGGGGTGTTGGTAGGATCAGTTGGTTAGGTTGGTGGTTTGGGTAGGGGTTAGGTTGAGTGTATTGGATTTTTTTTAGGTTTGGTTATAGGTTTCTCAAAAAAAATTATCACTACCCATTTTGATAGTTATTTTACATAAAGAATTTGGCAATCCCCCTACTCTCTACCCCTAAGGGCTATCTACAAAAACTATTAAAACCCTCATGGGCACCCTAGAAATTCTCCCCCACAACATGGCATTAGCTTGCTAGCCCTACTTTCAAATAATAGGTGGTAGGGGGCATTGCAATAGATAGATAGATGTTAGTTTTGGAGATGTGATTTCCCCACAATGGTAATAGGGCCTATCTTATCCTATCAATTATAGGGGATAGGGGTAAGGCCCTATATTTTAGTGGGCCTATACTATAAATTTAAGGGATGTAGGCCTATCCTATCAATTTTAGGGGGTAGGAGGTAGGGGGTGGGGGGTCATATGAAATTGTAGGGGCCTTATCCCTACAATAATCTATTTGAGGGCTCCTACATGCAACCCATACTCCCTACAATTTTATCCCCCTACCTCACTATAGGGCTAGACTATATTCATGATTCTATATGTAACATGCCTCTGCACCATGGTGGTCACCCTCTTATTCCCCTTGTGTACCTACCCTTATTTATTCTTAATTGTTCCTCATGTTTTCCATGCCTTGTGCATGTAGAATCATACCAAGGAGGAGATGCAGGACTAGATCCCACTTCATGTTAGGATGGAGATGGAGAGGGAGGACCACCTAGTTTTCCTTGATGCCCCTAAATGATTAAGTGGAATCAATGGCTTGATTAGTGGCTGGAACACCTCCTTCATAAAAAACTAGAGCACCACTAAGTGAAAAATGCTTGATCTAATTCATTGACCGACCCATCCATTCTACTAAAAATCATGATTCATCATCCCAACCAAGGATGAAAAAGGAACAGTAAAGTGATTGACCTAGGAGGCCACTCATAGAGAGAAGAAAAGTGGTGTACCAGTCTTTAGGGGAGGTGGCCCTACAATTCTATGGGCTCTCCTTTCTACTACAGTTCAACAACCCACCCTATAATTCTATGGGCTCTCCTTTCCACTACAATTCAATGGCCCATAGAAAACTATCTTAGGCCATAAAATTTTAGGTAGGGGCCTATAGAATGGTAGGGTAGGCGCCCACCCACCCAATAATAGTGTAGATGGTTGGTAGTTGAGTTTATGGATGCAGGTTGATGCCATTAAGTGGGGGGGAATGGATAGGATACCCATTTATGGTGCATATAGAATCATGTTTACTCATGTTCCTCGAAAGGATAGGTGTTGGAATTTACAAGTGGGAAGAATACTTCTGGGGGGGAGGGGGGGGGTTGAATCAAAAGTACCAAACTTTAATTTATAAAATTAAAATCAATTCATGCGTGAAACATTCCTAACTAACATGAAAGTAAAAGCATGCATGAAAATATACAACATAATATTTGATCACCCAGAAACCCTCCAAAATGAGAAGGTAAAGCTGCGGTGGGGATGACACCCACAACTTATCAGTATAGCAATATGTAACTTGTTAAGGTTACAAAGTTTGACCATCATCAATAGTCTACCCTGTGAGAGGCCTACCCTTTTAAAGGCTCCAAAACTCTATTAAAAGTGAAAGGATTTAAAAACATTCACTTGAAATGTCACCCTATTAAAGGATTTATGAAATGGCTGTTAAACCAACCTATCTTCATAGGATTTTCATTCTCCTAATACAATGGCTAGAAAGTATAGTAGAATGTGTTGACTTGATAACTTACAATCTTCAATTGTTGATTTCATATCCTTGTTCTGTCCAATATGATCTAATCCTCCTTGATCTGATATGATTTTGTTCAAAGTACTGATACTTTGTTCTAATAACTGATACTACAATGTTATCCTTCTTCTAAGTCTTTACAGCCCTTTCACTTCTTTCAAACTTCGCTAGTATTCTCTCCTTGCATGCATTCTCTTCTTGCATACTCTATCATGTATTCATATACATTCATTGAATTATAGGGTTTCAACCTTCTTAAAATGGTTTCAAGACTTAGGGTTGGGTATGAATCTATGATTGAGATTCATCCATCTTTCTCACTCAAATCTTTCCATTTTTCTAATTGGTTGCATGTTGATTTCATAGAGAATAAAAAAGATTCGATCTTATCTTTAAATCCTTCAAGATTCATCATATGTCAGCTCAATAAAATGGTTTACATATTAGTTTTTGAGGGCACAAACTCTTATGTTGATTCTATGTTACTTGACACTTACTGATTACTAATGCTTAGCACATATATAAATTTTCTCTTGCTTCGCACCTATAGAAATTCTATCTTGCTTAGCACCTATAAAAATTCTATCTTGCTTATTAGTCTTTTGGTAGTTGAAACTTGCTCAACACTGTCTATTTTCTTGACATCTAAATGACTTGGCACTTGATGAATTTCTGGCTCAACACTTAATATTTTAGATGCTCAAAAATGGTTCACATCTACATTTTCATTACTTCTTCATACTAATTTGTCCCATTTTCTCATTCTACTAACTTAGATCTTTTGGTTAAATTGATCATACTTTATCATTTGTATCCTCTTTCACATCAATTTCATGTCATTTCAAAATCATTTCATATCAACTCAAAACCATTTTATATCAACTCAAAATCACCCCAAATCAACTTAGAATGACTCAAAATCTGTCCTAATCAACCCGAAACATATCAAACATCCCAAATCAATCATCACTTATCAATTCCTAGGTATTGTTGTGGCTTTTAGTGCCTTGGAAACCTATCAACCTATTAATCTTATCAATTTGACCTTAGCACTATCGTGGCTCTCAGTGCGAGGTCAAACTATCATTCATGTCATTCAATCTTTGACATTGTTGAGGTTTTCAATGTTGGATCATGGCATCATCAACCATTTTAATAATATTGATAGTGTCCATCAATGTCATTATGATTAAACCTTTTCAATCAATTTCAACTTTGTAGCATTCACAATGTTGGTTAAATGTTACATATCAACCAATTCATGGCATGTGTCCTTGGCATGTTGTCAACTTCAATCATTTAATCTAACCATGGCTTTGGTCTACTTTTCATCATCTTATTCGATATCCATCATTGTCACATTTTCATCAAAGGATACGGTCGCATTCATTTAATCAATTTGGCCAATCATCTACTAATTTTCTCTATAGGATTAAATAACCCATGATTTAATCCTATTATTCTTTCTAATTATTCTTCCTAAGTATCATCCTCAATTAATTAATTTTATTAGTTAATTGGTTCATCATTCTCAAACCATGGAAATTCTTAATTTCCTAAGTTCCATTTTCCATCATTAATTCCATTTTCTACTAATTCCTTTTTTGTGGAATAAAATGATTTTTAATTCGAATATTCCATAAAATATTGCATCATCATGACACTTGGATATGACACCTCATGGATTTTCCTTTGAAACTTGGCTAAGATATGTCATAATCAAATATTCTTATTCTCTTATGCATGTCTCTATTTTCTTTATTTGTCATAGATTCTTGGCTTTAACTAGGTGGAGGTGTCTTATGACCATCATAGATTCTCTTCCACATTTAGTCAAGTTTGACTTGCATGCATCATAGAATCCTACAATTGGTATATTGTGTCATGTATTCTCAAAGGAATCTCTTGCTACATTGCATAGGGTGATAAATCTAATGCTCTCATCCTCCATGTCAATTATAAAATGGACACTCTTTCTCTCATTTTTGGTCTTTGAGTCCTTGGAAGTCTTGGAAGTATTTAGGTACAAATTCTTGAGTCTTTGAGTCCCTACTTCTTTGCATTTTGCATTCTTTCTCTCAAGCTTAAACCACAACTTCAAGTATTCTCATGGCATTGTCCCTATCATAGACTTTTGCTTCAATTTTGTGTGCATTATAGGCAAGTTGGAGCTACATCATTTAGAGAAGAAAGAAGGACATGGGAGCTACAAATGAAAGAGGGAGTTTTTAATTATGTTTGCTTCTTTTTATTAGTTTGGCTTTCATGGTAGACTAGTGGGTGCTAACATATGTTAATTGAGTTTTGTTATTTTATCATAGTATGTTATGCATTTAGCCTGTTTTCTAGTTCATACAACTATAACTTGACATCTATATTATACTAGGCGTCAATGTAGAAAATTTATTAAGTGTGTTGACACTTAGTTATCAAAACCAATCTGAGATCAACAATCTCCCCCTTTTCCATGAGTGTAGAAAATACTTAACTATACATGATGAATCAAATTTCTTTGAATAGAATATACATTATGTTTGGCACATATACAAAATTTCAAAAATTGTTCAAAATTTTGTGAAGACACCTCAAAATTTGCAACTTCCCCTAAGTTGATGTGCCTTTGCTATATCCACAACTTCTCATGCTAGATTTGTCTCATGCTGATTCTGATACTCTTTATATTTGCCTTGCCTTGTTAGTCTACTCTATTCTAACTCCCCCTTTCACACATCTTCCCTTGTAGCTATAGTTTCCATTTGGCTTTTCTATTTCTCCCCCTCAAAATTTATCTCCAAAATGATCTCCCCCAATTCAACAATATTATCTCCCAAAATTTAATCTCCCCCTTTTTGATACTTATGTCAAAGGGATCTATACATTAACTGAATATTTAGCCAAAAAGGATTTATTTACCTCCATTACTATCCTCAGAGTAGCATCCCAATTTTCTAATATAATTTCTAGTGATTTAAGCTGGATGGTTGTCTTTGCTATAAGGTGAACTAGGCCTTCCAATGTAGAAAGATTGGGGTTTTTCTTTAATACATTTTCAGCATAGGCCAGTTCTTTTTGAAAAATTTCCATGTGTGGGGTTATAACAGATTGAATCTATATCAACTTGGCTGTTGTATTTTCCTCATATGCTATTAGCACAACTAGTTCCTTCTAAGTGTGAAGCATAGTTTCAAAATGCTTCTCACTCTGAGCTGGATCTCTTGGTAATTGCATAGTAGAAAGCTTTAAATTCCCCTCCAAGCTCATTATTTGTTGGCTAGTTTCTTGTGTGAAAATTGATGGGTCACATAATTTTGAGTACAATGAGAATATATTCTCAAGTACTGCCTTTACCTTTTCAATCTTCATGGCCATCTCAACTTGTGAAAGTGTCATTTCAGTTGATATTCTTTCATTCACCTTTGTTTGAACCTCTTTTTAGACCATTCTAATAGTTTTGTGTTTGCATCAAGGTCTTCATTCTATACCTAGTCCACTATACTCAATAGTTGCTCCATAATAGGCTTGGTTTCATCAGGTACCTGCAAGCTAAATGCATTTAGAAAGATGTGTTTAATCTCAATTAATGCTTGCCTTTGTTTATACTCATTTTTGAGCATCTCCTATTTCTTTTACTTTTCTAGTGCCTCTTGCACTTCATTTATCTAATCAATGTTCATATTTTTATAGTCATACTTGGGAATGACTATATCCTCATCGAGTGCAGGGTCTCCACAGTGAAGTACCCTTGCAACCTTTGTAGAGCTTGAGCCTAGTGCTGAAATTTGAAGTGGTATTACTTTAGTGCTTGGCTTTTGAGTTGCTCCATTTGGAGTCCCTATTGTAGGAAAATTTATCAATGTTTATATTGCCCCTTGCTCCTTCTCCTTAGGACTTTCCTTGTCCTCTTTAGATCTTTCCTTTTCAATTATTGTGATCTATACGGGTGCACCTTGTTCTTTTGTTGTAGAGATAGAGGTATCCATTTGTCTTGTTTGATCCTTTACTAGCTCCTCAGTAGTTGTAGTGATTGGTACTATGGAGTGAACGTTTGTAGATGTGTCTACTACTATTTGCACTGTTGGTTTTCCACTTGTAGTTGTTGGGATATGAGAAGGTGGTTCTTATGGATTCACCTTATCCCTTGTGAAATTACCTAAAAAAATTTGTAGTTCTTCCACACTCACCAAGGCTAGATTTGTACACAATTGAGCTTGTAGTGTAGTCTAGTGAAGAATCTTTTTGAGATCCTCTATAGTCAATGGATTTATATTTTGACCAGAATTGTCAGGAACATCTTGTATAGTTATTGTATTTACAGGTGTGGGAGTTACATGTGGAGGACTTGGTAGTGGTAATTGTATTTCTTGCACACTCTATTCTTGTTGCTACTCCTCAATAGTTGCCATATCATGTTTTTGTGTCTCCTTCTCCACTGTAACATCTTCCTTTTATTTTTCACCTTCTTCCTCCTTATCATTTTCCTCTTCTTCTTCATTATTTCTTCACTTAAAGGGTTTACTTCTCCTTCTTTCATAGTTGTCAGGCCAAAAATTAATTTCCACATTTGAGTGGACTTTTTGATAACATCTTCAATTTTATTATGTAGAATGCTAAAGACTCTATACTTGGGTGCAAATTTTATCCCATACTTCTTATTTGCCTTGCTAATTTGTGCTTTACTAAGTTCAGGCATTACTTGAGCCAATGTTGACTCTCTTATTTCTGTTTCCATATGAAGGCAATAATGCCATTTATTTTCTACAATTGAATATAACTCTTTAGGCATTGAATTGTCAAGTTCAAGTGGAGTGTTCTTGAATTTTTCCATCATGTTATAGACTGACTCTTCAACCATGTTTTTTTCCTCTATATTCAACTTATTAAAATCAATACTTTTTAAACCTGACAAGTTTTCATTATCCCTAATGTTATCACATATGTTTTCTAAATTAGACTTAGTGGTGTGACTTACCACTCTGAATTGGTTTTTTTTATCAAATTCTATTCTTTCTTCATCTGATTCAAGAGATGCAACATATTTTCTTCTTAGCTTCTTCTTTTCTAGACCTTCTTGTTCAGTGGCCGTCTTCTTTTCTTGCTCCTTAGCCTTCTTTGATGTGGCTCTTGTACTAGCCCTTGTGGTAGGCTTTTCTAGGATAGGCTTAGTAACTTTCTTAGGCTTGGTAGCTGGTTTGGTGGAGGCTTTTCTTTTCTTTACCTCTAGCTTGGTATGTGCTACCTTGGTTTCCTCTTCCTCCTTGGCACCTTCCACCTCTTCTACATCTTCTCCCATGCCTTGGGTAAAGGCAATTTCTTCTTGCACCTTTTTTTCTTCATCCTCATCTTCCTCTTCAGCATCCTCCTCACTTATGTAGTGTCATCACCAAATCTAGCCTTAAGATTTTTCACCAATCTATCCTTTTTCTTTAGGGTTGAAACAGTTTTCAACTCCATTTCAACTTTGGACTTCAAAACATCAAAAGTTCCAAAAGTTTTTGTACTTTTATCAATATCCTCTACTAGTAAAGTTGTTATTATTGTTGATGCCTCATCAATATTTATTTCATAACCAAGAGCCCTTAGCCATCTCACCCTTGGTACTACTGCTTGAATGTATGCGAAATCAATGTCAACTAAAAAACACATGTCATTAATGTGTTGTTCAATAAGAGAGATAGGTATACTGAGTCTCTCTTTCATTGACTTCTTAAAGTCTTCAAAGTAGCTGGTCATTATAGTCTCAAAATTTTCCCCCATCTGCTCTATGTTCTCATTGACCTATATTGTTATTGAACTATTTGTTTTCTAGCTTACCTTTCCAAAGGAATGAAATTCGTTATGTACATAAAAGAATATGCATATCAAAATTGTTCCAAATTTGCATTGAGCACCCTTGGACCTTCTTATGGCTCCCAAATTCTCCATAATCTATTGTAATTGCAATTTATCTAGATCATGAGTATGATCCTTAACAATTTTGTATCCCACATCTACTACAATACAAGGTACACTATTATGTTGACTTGACTGGTATAATTTATGTGATATGACCCTAATAGAAAATTCTACAAGAGGATTTTTTATGGTGTCAATAGTCATCCCTCTCTTGTTCCACTTTTTCCCAATGTTCTTCTCTTTGGCTTCTTTAGAATCACTCCTTAGGGTCTTTGGCTATTCTAGGGTTGGGTACCCAGTTACTCTATGTATAATTCTTTTAGATATTTTAATGGGTCCATCTTCCAACCATAGGTATCCATCATGGATTCTACTTAACATAGCTATTATCCATTTAGTTTTGAATACAATGGGCAAATCTAGAGTATGGGTTAAGCCTTTCCTCTCAACAATCTGAAACTCTTCTTTCAAAACCCCATTCTCACAAAGTTTATCATATGCTTTCCTAATTTCCATGTCACCAATTGCACCTATTTTACAATTATAACACCTTCTAACATCTTGCACCATCACAAATTTAGGTGGAATAATGGATAAGGCTCTCAGGGTCATTTTTGTATGCAACTTTGGGAATAGGTCTAAAATCTGGTTGTTTAACTTCATTACTGACCAATTGAATCTCAAATGGTTCCTTGTCTTGAGATTTCCTAGAGCTAGATGCCATTTCTTTAAACTAGGGTTTCAAGACATAAAAATTACTTAACTGTGTAGCTCGACACTAGTGAAAATACATTGAATTGATGAAATGATGTTGAATCTTGGTTGGAATCTTTGCAAAAGCATCAATCTCTACTTAGAAACTATTTCTGTGATCTTTTTGCTCTTTCTCTATATTTGTGATAATGAAAAATGATTGAAAACTTGAACTTATACCATTTATTTCATAACATTTAATGCTTAGTACATATACAGTTGTCCACTCAACTCCTTATACAATTCTATTTCACTCAACTTCCATTAATTTTCCAACACTCAACACAATGGAGTTTCCCTTCACTTGACTTCAATAGGAGTTTCCCCTCACTCGACATCCACTACTAACTGAACTTCTTATGACTTTGGTAGACAACATGGAATATACTATGATTTTACTCGG
Source organism: Cupressus sempervirens (assembly GCA_028749045.1). Classification (NCBI taxonomy): domain Eukaryota; kingdom Viridiplantae; phylum Streptophyta; class Pinopsida; order Cupressales; family Cupressaceae; genus Cupressus; species Cupressus sempervirens. The sequence continues at coordinate 229,973,869 of CM053783.1, read as the reverse complement.
CTTCTAAAGGCAACTTTCCTTAATTGGCAACAATGTGAAAATTTTGAAGATTGAACTTTGCATCTTTATTCATGTTGATCTACCCTTTTCAGTACTAATTGAGTCTTGGGAACTAATGTATGATAAAACATTTAAATATCGGTCCCACATACCTACTTTTACTTAGTTGGATGAAGTGTGACCACTTGACCTTTTAGGTGAAGTGATCCTTCCATTGGATGTGTTGCTTCCATCTTTTCTTTTCCATGTTCTATTCATTTCTTCTCTAATGTGTTCAACATCAACTTTTCCTTTTCCTTTGTTGAACTCAGAGGTGGGTGACTTTGACCTAGTTGGGCAATACTTGCTAATGTGTATAGTCTTTAGACAACTAAAACAAGTGGTTTGACTCAACCATCTATTGTAGTTGCCACTAAAGTGTGTTCTTATGCAATTTTTTTGAATGTGTCCATATTCTTGATAGTAGTGATAACTCTGCCTAGTGTTGTAGTCCCAATTGTAGTGATGTCCATGACTATTTGGATTTTTTTGTTGGTTTGGTGTACACATAATCTTTGATCTACATTCAAAGGCTCTATGTCCATACTTATTGCAATTGTAGTAGTGACCTTCAAATCTTGGTGTCCTGTTGGTTCTAGTCTTGCAATCATGTGCATGATGTCCTTGCTTGTTGCACTTGTGACAGTGACCCATGTTTTTAGGTTTTCTCATGTTGATTGGCATTCTTTCTCCTACATACATTAGAGTTATGTCCCTTTTTACCAAAAAAATGAAAATTAGGTTTTGCATTCTTACCTTTGTCACTTCTTTCTTCTATAGTCTTTGTTGACTCTCCTTTTTCAATGTTGATGTATCCTAGTCCTGAAGTGTCATTGTTGGATCTTGGTTATTTCAGTAGTTGTTCAAAGTACTTGATGGATTGATTAGGTTTTTTGAATATTTTTTCAATTTCTTTTTCTCTTCTCAAGTCATTTTTTAGTTGTTCATTCTGCATCTTTAGTGTGGAAATCTCAATATCCTTGACATTCAGTTCATGATGGGTATTCATCATTTGGCTTAGGGTGTCTAGCTACATTTTGGAAATTCTTGTAAGCTCAATTGACTTTTCCTATAGTCTATTGGCAAGGTTTCTCTTGTCATCTTCTATCATCACTTTATCTTCAATGCCTTTCTTCTTTTGTTCAATCACTTCACAAAGAATCATGGCTTGTGATTCTTATTCAATTTTGAGAGTTCTGATCTCTTTTGCTTGAGCTCTATTCTTCTTCATTAGGTCTACAATTGCTCCATCAGACTCCTTAGAATCTCCATTTGCAAACACTTTTAAGTTGTCAATATCCTTTTACTATGTACCATTTTCAACTATGACAATTTCTTTTCTTCTCTTTAGGGATTTTCTCAATTCTTCCATAGCTTCTTCCAGAGAATGTAAAATGAGATGTATCTCAATCTCCTAATTCTCTATAATCTTCCCAAGCTTGTAGATCTCCATTTTCAAATCTTTTCTTCAAGTTGTAAGGCTTCTCCTTGTAAGAACTTTTCTCTAATACCAATTGTTGGAATTTACAAGTGGGAAGAATACTTCTGAGAGGTGGGGTAAATTAAAAGTACCAAACTTTAAGATATAAAAATAAAATTAATACATGCATGAAACATTTCTAAATGACATGAAATTCAAGGCATGCATGAAAATAGACAACACAATATTTGATCACCTAGAAACCATCCAAAATGAGAAGGTAAAACTAGGGTAGAGGTGACGCCCACAACTTATCACTATAGTAATATGTAACTTGTTAAGGTTACAAAGTTTGACCATCATCAATGGTCTGCCTTGTGAGAGGCCTTCCCTATTAAAGGCTCCAACACTCTATTTAAAGTGACCTATCTAAAGGATTTATAAACATTCACTTTGAATGTCACCCTGTTAAAGGATTTACAAAATGGCTATTGAACCAACCTATCTTTATAGGATTTTCATTCTCCTAATACAATGGCTAGAAAGTATAGTAGAATGTGTTGACTTGATAACTTACAATCTTCAATTGCTGATTTTAGATGCTTGTTCTATCCAATCTAATCTGATCCTTGTTGATCTAATATTATTCTATTCAAAGTGTTGATACTCTATTCTAATAATTGATACTACAATGTTATCCTTCTTCTAAGTCTTTACACCCCTTGCACTTTCTTCAAACTTTGCTAGTATTGTCTCCTTGCATGCATTCTCTTCTCGCATACTCTGTCATGTATTCCTATACATTTATTGAATTATGAGATTTCAACCTCCTTAAAATGGTTTCAAGACTTAGGGTTAGGTATGAATCTATGATTGACATTCATCCACCTTTCTCAGTCAAATATTTCCATTTTTTAAATTAGTTTCATGTTGATTTCATAGGGAATAAAAAAGATTTGATCTTATCTTTAAATCCTTCAAGATTTATCATATGTCAGCTCAAAAGAATGCTTTGCATCTTAGTTTGTGAGGGCACAAACTCTTATGTTGATTTTGTGTTACTTGACATTTATTGATTACTGATGCTCAACACATATATAAATTCTATCTTGCTTGACACCTATAGAAATTATGTCTTGCTCAGAACCTATAGAAATTCTATCTTTCTTAGCACCTAGTAGTCATTTAGTAGTTGAAAATTTCTTGGCACTATCTATCTTCTCAACATTTGAATGACTCGAAACTTGATGAATTTTTTGCTTGACACTTACTATAACTTGGCATCTATATTATACTTGGCACCAACTTAGAAAATTTCTTAAGTGTGTTGACAATTAGTTGTCAAAACCAATCTAAGACCAACAATAGTTTTAGTTGTTTGATAGTAGGAAGTTTTTTGATTCTACATTATCTATCAGGTGGGAATGATAAGGAAGTCCCAAACTCTAGAAATTTTCCTATTAGGAGTAGGAGGTAGAGCTACTAGTGTAGTGGGACTATTTATTTGGATGGCCTTGCCCCTGCATTTGAATCTTTTATTTCTTGATTCCCTATATAATGTGGGGTAACATGAGTGTTCATATACTTATAAAATGGTAGGGGGAGGCCCTTACTATTCTATGCACAACCCCCCTCTCTATAATTATAATGGTTGAAATGGATGAGGGGTGGGGGTGGGATGGATGGGCCTATAGATAGTAGGGGATTTGTGCATTTAGACTAAGGGGAAACCTTGAGCCATAATCTCTTGACCCACTAGGGTGGGGTGGTACAAGGGGAATGGTAGGGATAGGCATCCTTGATCTCTAGTTAGTGAGTTGGCCACCCCTCCCTTAAAATTCTATGGGTTACCCGCCACCCACTTGACTCAAAAAATTATAGACTATAGTTGTTAAGAAAGGTGGCCAATGCAAGTCCCTATAGAAATAATGGGGTTGGATTCTTCTCATTCTATAATGGTACCTTTATTCTCCTTTTAATAATTAAGTCCTACAGTGACATGCATTGAAATCCCTCCACTCTAGATCTATGGATATGGTTTCTTGATTAGAGATGGATAAAAAATAACCCTTAAAATAGTAGGCCCTTTCCCATGAAAGATATTAATAAATCATCCACATGGCCCTAAAAAAATTATTGTATAGAATAGGGTTAGTAAATAGAACCAGACCGACCTATGGAGCCCTACCTTATCGCAGAACTAGACCAATGACCTCCCCTACCTAAGTATACAAAAAAGGGGGTACCATATCCCTATCCCTAGTCGAGGGGCCCCTACTATCCATAAGGTGGGTTGAGGGAGTAATTGTGATGGTAATATCTTCGGGTGCCCTACTAGAACTACTATAGCAATGGGAACTATAAATCTCACCCTCCCTACTCTCCACTCTCCATAAAAGGTGGGGGATATTGATGGAGGAGTCTCAAGATGTTGATCTTTAATTAGGTCTTCATGGTGGAGGAGTATGATGGACCCTCTCAACTATAATCAATAGTGAGATGTGATGATGAGTCTCACTGAGTTGATAGATAGAGGAATCAACAATTTGCCTTATCTCTCCACTTACTATGATAAAGCAATATCAATTAATGAAGGATGATGCCTATCTTAGAACTAGGGGTATGTGTATTCATGTTGGTAGGTGGTTTGTAGAATCCATGAACTACATCTAAGTTTCTTGATTCTATTAGATAGGTCAGTCCCCAAAACTATTGTCTAGGTGGGAATCATAGGGTTACTAGGTGGATATATATTGTTTTTGTGTAAGGCCTTGAATCAGAAGTAGGTCAATATGGCATAGCTATCTTAGCTTGATCTAATGTATATATATTCATGTGAGATTCAATTATAGCTATCATATTTGTAGTTATGGTTCTCTTCCTAGTAGCATAATAACTTTCTTCAAATTCCTAGAGCAGCTCCTAGCACCGAGAGGATCATCCCTAAGAGAGATAGGGCATCCACACCCCTAGGAGAGATAGTGAAGTATCTAACTAGGATAGGGATAGGGCTTGCTTCAGCTATAATACTAACATGAAATCAAGGACTAATCCCATACCTCCACTAGAAAGGTAGGGGTGGAGGCTAGACTATCATTCACCCCTTAGATCATAGATTTATTGAACCATACATAGATCTTGGTCCTTTAATCCCATATTATGTCTTTGAATAACTATATTTCTTCTCCCATATAAATCAATATATTATTGATTAGTAACATTGAACCTAGAGTTGGGTGGGGGGGTTGGGGATGAAGAGAAAGGTCCCACCCTAGCGATTGAGTTGTAGGAACTTGTACATAACATTGAAGAAATTGTAAGAAAAGTACAAGATTTGTACAACATACTTTGTGACATGCCAAGATTCACAAATGAATTTAAGGAAAACATATAAAGGATTAGGTTGAGATGAAGCAATTAGGAAAATCTATCTCTTAGTGAGCTAAATCAAAGAAGATTGGTTGAGCTTAATAAAATAGATAGCTGAATGAGATAGTCTAGGTCTACAACATATTTTGACACATTCTTAGCACTCTCATCCTAATGATGAATCATTGAGTATGATCCAAAATGTTGATGCAAAAAAATCTCACACAATCTTACTCAAAAGCAGGAATCTCATTCTTATCACCTCATTTGAAGGTTATGCAATGAGAGCCAATTTAACCAAAGGATCTAGTCTAAAGAGGTCATAATATTTCAATTGCTAATAGCTTGATTGACTTAGCAATGAATTTGGAATTAAAAATTTATGTTTTGGAATCAATAAGCACCACATGAGATCATGCACTTTTCATGATCAACCAAATTAATAAACCAATTATTTACAAATACGGTATGATTCGAACACCCTCACAACCCCAATAGCTGAAACAACATACATAAGAATAAAAAAGGGGATAGGTGAATAATGATTAATCATAAATGAATAAAGGGGGATAGATTATCATGAGGGAATGATGAGATTCAAAGATTTAAAGAGACATAAAGTAGACAAGGTATGACAAAGTTACAATCAAACTATTTGAGTCATGTAAAGTTTGTATTGTATATTGTATTGTAAAGAAAAAGTTTTGAAGCTCTATAGGATTTGAGTCATATTCTTAGGGGGAGAACCATTATTATGTGTATTGTAAAGATGAAATCATGAAAAATATTTTTTTTGACTAATGTCAAAGGGGGATATTATTGATATCTCTATTTTTTATTATTCTTTTAGTGTTAGACACTTAAGGTAGAGTCAGTTGGTCATCATTGCGATTAAGCTACTCTACATAGGCTAAGTCATGTAAAGACATGTAAATAATCATGTATATGTCAAGCTCTATAGAAGCTGAGAAATTCTTTGTTCATTGAGTATTTTTAGTACAAGTTGAGCCTAGTGAATGCCAAGTAGGTAGAGCATATAGATGTTGAGTTATGCAAAAGAAGCTTTGTACAGTTAATGCTAGGCAACAAAATGAAGAATAGTTATAACCAAGAATTAGAAATAGTTAAGTGTCAAGTAACACAGAGAGAAAATAAATGTATAGAATAGTAAAAAATTTGAGGTAAATAATTTTGAGTCGATATGGACATGGCATTTAATAATTTTAGAGTTTATTATAGAGGTTACACATTTGACATAGATCATCAATCCTTATGAGGAATGAACAACCAAATAGATGAAAAGGAAAAAAGGGAAGAATCTAGAAGACTCCATTGAAGTTCTTAAATAGGTAGATCCAAACCTTATTTTCATATAAGTGGAGAGTGCTATAGAAGAAGAGAGTGCAAAGGAAGCAAAGGAAGCAAAGAATTAAGTTTTGGATGCTACATGTGAAAATTGTGAAGAATAGAGGTTAGCAACTTATTGAAGTAGTGAAGGACTAAGAAGAGCTATATTAGATTGGAGATTAGATCAAAGACTGGAAGGAGGATATCCATAATAATTAATTATAAAGAAAACTAAAGGATTAGGTACTGAGATAGTTCTAACAATTTGAATCAGTACAAATCTCTTAATAGAGTGGTTTTAATAGACCTTTGTAAATCTCCTAATAGAGTCCTTACTTCATTGGAAGTGTATAATTCTTTAACAAGGTAAGACCTAACAATATTAAATGTCTTTAGAAGGGAAAACCTATCATTGGGTAGATCATCAGAAGTAATCAAAATTGTAACCCTAATAGGTTAACTTTGTTACTACTCAAGTGAAGATTTGTGAATGTCATCCCCACCCCAATTTTACCTTCACCTTGAAGGGTTTGTGGGTAACCAAATCTTTTGTCTCAAGTGTTTACATTTCATGGATGTGATTGATAGTTAGATCTACTTATTATAACATTTGATTTTACAAATTATTTTATTCATAAACTAGATATGAGAAGGTCAATATGGTGAATACAATATATATTTTTTGAAGGATAAACATTTTATAGATCCTAATTCAACCCCCCCTCTTAGTATCTTAGTTTCCCAATTAAACTCCAAATAATTGTACCTCATAAGAAGTTAGATGAGATGTATCTACTGAACATTTCCAATAATCATAAACTTTAGTCTTCAATATTGAAACACCTATCACAGAAAGAGAAGAGCAAAACAATAGAGGCTAGAATTCATAGATCCAAAAGAGAGGAGATATTCTTGATGAGGAAAAAAAGGAATTGTTACTAATTAAAAAAGTGTTTTTGTGAATGAAATATTAAAAAGAGACCAATCCTTTTAAACAATATCAAAACCCTATAAGGTAAAACCTAGGTTGCATGACAATAAATAATAAAAGAATTAATTATTATATTCTTAAACTTTAAGTAAAATATAGTTAATAAGAAAGCACCTTATTACTCTAACATCCCCCTTAAGATAAACTTAGGGAGTAGCTAAAAACCTAAAAACTACTACTAAAAGTAAATTTGGGTCCTAACAACAAGGCCTAATGAGGTACCCAAGCACAACCAAATCCTTGTTAAGAGAAGTAGAGAAAACCACACAGGAAAAACCCTACTCCATGAGTAGATGGAAATAATTTTGAAAGAACTAGTGAAGGACTACAAAAGCCTCCAAATTTAAGAATGTACTAGAAGATAGGAACAAAAGGATAATCATGTAGAACACCAATGAAACATATAGAAGCTACAAAGATCTATCAAAAATTCATTGATGATTTGAAGAACCTCCACTAAAAAAAACCTAACTAGGTAGAGAAGACTATAACCTGCATGAGTTCCCTTACAAGATACTACTTGAATTAGGAGGCACACAAAGGAAGACAACTAAATTCAAATATACAAATGACATGAAACACCAAAGCCTAAAGAGGTGATCAATCGAATATAGAAGGTTGCAACCAAAATAGGAATAAAAAGAAGAGTGTATATATGGTAAATGATCTATCTCACCAAAATGGATAGGTACCTAGCCACTACATCCACCAAGTACATAGGAATAAATACTTAATGCATTTCTCACTCCATAGAACCAAGGAAACATAAGAACAAACATAAGAACACCCCTTATGCAGACAAGGATGAGGTGATAAGAAACTAAAAAAGTGGGCCAATAGAACTACGTGACAAGAAACCATGATGAAGATGCACAAAAGAAGACATATTTGTGTACTAAGGTAATCAATCTTAGACACATCATGAGGCTAATGTTATTAAAGGAATACTATTGAAAAAGAAAGATGGAAAACAAAGGTAAAACATCAACCCCCCATTGCACTTTAATTAGAGTAGTGCATGTGTAATAAGGCACAAGATACGGTGAATCCAAAGAAAATAGTAATCTGTCTGAGTGCCCTTAGATGACACTTCTCAAATTAGTAGGCAAAACAACTAAAATGAAAATATAGAAGGAATATGAAACTTTATCTTAGTGTGTTTGCAAAAATACATACAATAGATGTTAGAAAAGGTTTAAAGAGACATAAGGCTAAAAAAATAGGTAATATAGGCCACGACAAATCATCTAAAGCAACAAAAGTGATCCCCAAGCTTGAAAAAACCAAGATATCTACCAGAGTGCAAAAGTGAAAAAAAAAACTAATAGAATGAGCCTGGAACATAATATAGAAAAATAAATAGCATCATTTGAAGGAGTAAAAAATGATATTTCCAATGATATAAATAATTCCCAAAATGAAGATTGGATGCTCAAGATATGCCTCCTAGAGTGTAAAAATGAACTCCTAATTTTGATAAATAAAAAATAAATCAAGAAAGATTCAAAAATGAAAAATATATATACCACTATGATGGGCTTGGAAGTAACTTTCCAGTGATATCTGGTTTGTGGAAAATAGAGTCCATATGCCAAAGATATTACATCAATTAAAATGCATCTTTGAATCTTTCAAATATGACTTCAAATCTAAATATAATGTCCTATTCACTAGGGACATATTTTTTCTTCCTATCTAGCATCATACGTTATTTAATTAACAAATCATATAGTAGTCGTTGTCATAGTTCGATGGGCAAGTATTGGGGTATTCTAACCCTAACTCCTAAGGATTAAGCCTTGATAACTTTTTATAGAATAGTATTTAGGTGCTCTATATGGATTTTAGAGTTTTAAGCTCTGTTCTAGCAATAATTCTAATTTTTCTTTGAATCACTATTTAATTGATAGGTATCAAGGTAATATAACCTTGACTCTTGAGAATTGAATCTATTTCTAGGAACAATTATGTAAAGTTTGATAATCTTAGTTCTTTCATAATGGTATCTAGGTGTTCTATCTGGATTCCTTAAGGCTAAGCTCTATTTTAGAGATAACCTTAAAAGTATCATTAATTGGTCTCTATGTTATCAATCTCAAAACCAATCTCAACTTTTGGTCTATATTCCTAGACTTCTAATTTCTTTGAATCAATTTGCTACTCACACATTTATTCAAATAGGGGGAAATGTAATATGGTCCCTAAGTTGGCACATTGGTATTCTAAACAAATTTTGGTTAACCAATCTTACTTGAATTCCTATTATACTAGGCATTTCTAATTTTGATAATATCTACTCAACCTAATTCTAAAATGTAGAAAATCATTAATTTGTATTAATAACTTGCTTTATTTAATTCCTTAATATTAATTGAATTGGATAGATTAAACCTATTACTTGAATTAATTTAATTATAAGTCCTAAGTACTTTAATTTAATTTGAATATATAATTATGACCACATGTTTGAATGGATCAATATCCTTTCCTATTTCATTTGACATGAAAAGGAATTAATAATATTAGTTAATTCAAATATATTTTCATAATTTATAAAACTAATTAACTAATTAATTATAAAATCTAATTATGAGTTCATATTTGAATGGATCATTGTTATCTCCTATTTCCTCTCATTCAACTCCATAAAAAATGGAGGACTCAATCTTGTCTTCAATCAAGACCATACACTCAGTTTGATCTTGACTATCAATTAAATTCTAGGATTCTATATAAGAAACCTTCAACCTCTCATTTTGGAGGATGCAAATGAATAGTATCAAATTAATGCTAATTTGATTACTCAAGTGTCTTGCATTTGAATTTTTCTTTCTTTCATATGCTCATCATTTAGATTAAAATGCATTTATTTAGTTCTTACTTTTTATTGTTCTTAGATTAGTTTCAATTTAATTTATATTAATCTAATATCTTTGCATTTGAAAAACACAAAAAATATAGCTTAGATTGTATTTGCATTCTCTCAAAATCATTCATATTAGTTTGGTTTGGTTGCTGATCTCTCAATTTTGAGAGTGAATAGAAAAACCCCATCTAATTAGAAGAGAATAGATCACTTCATTCAGTCATACCAGATGGACAATCCCATGTTCATTTTTGGATGTTTCTGACATGTAAAGATCATGTTGAAGTGTGTATGGATGAAGAAGCCCATAATTAACAAATATATTTATGGTACCCACTGTGGGGCAGAAAAATCATTTTTTTGGACTCAACTTTTAATCATTTTTTTGACATTCAGACATATTTGTCCATAGAGTTCAGTGCATTCTTGTGAGATAATATCAATTCTCACACGAATAACATAATTTTTTGCATCTGCCTCTGTAGTTCCTAACACAAAAAAGTGTCTTCTTGTGCGAGACCCTACAAAATCTTGTGTAAAATTCAACACTAGTAAAGGAAAACCTACATTTTAAAACTCTATTTTCAATAATGTCTTTGATCTAACACTTGTTTCTAAAGCATTTGTTTTTTATTTTTGATTTTTTGAAGTAGCTTAATAGAGGTTTGTACATTGATTGACAAAGACACCTTTATATAGATATACAAACAATACTAATGGTTTGATTCCACAATGTTTAGTCAAATATTCTCTTGTCAAAGAATAAATTAAAACCTACTCAAACAATGTGTCTATTTTAATTCTTTCTTACACACATAGTTTAATAGGGCTTGTGAACTTCATAGGGCTCTAACCAAAGGAATAGGGGAGTATGCTCTTTGCTACTTGGAAGTGATTCCCAAGAGTAAATTAGAAACCTAGATACCTTTGGAAGATGGTACCTAAGGGAGGAAAGAAAGTTAGTGGTTCTCCCAAGAAAATCTTTTTATGAAGAGATGATGATTTTCTTTTAAAAAAATAAAAATATTTGAAAAAGACACATTGGGATTGATAAGATAACTCAGAATGAACATGTTTTGTGTGTTTGGGTAAGGTAACAAGGTAGAAGAGTATGCTCTTTTCCCTTTGAGAAAATCAAAAAAATTTGACCCTTGAATCTAAGCTATAATCTGAGTCAACCTGTAGAGGACCTGCTAGAGTGATCCAACCTCTAAGAACAACCCAAGTGAGCACACCTTTTTCCGTTGATTCCATCTCACTCTAATAAAGAATCTTTGTAGAGAGAAAGAATCTAAAGCTATGTTAGTTTCCTCTTCTTCAATATGATATCACATATCAAGAAGAGACTCTGTTTGTTGCACTAGGCAACACTAACCCCAATCTTGCTAGTTAAGTGTGTACACTTATAGATGCTGTTGTGGGCTACTAATCTCAACTTCATTCACATACCCACCAAGGATGAATATAAATGAAAGCCAAGTAAAAACTTTGTAGATAGTTTCTACCCTATTCACCTCTAAATGGGGTCATAATGTTTATGCAAGGAGAAGGAAGAACCTCCCTTGTAGATTCTCACCATAGGCATGTACCTAGATGTTGGAAGGTGGTATATGCCCTTGAACCTACCACAAGGGTACTCATTAAGCATATATGTTATTGAGTCCTTGGATTACACCAAAAACATAGGCACCCTCTAGTGGGGTGATACAACTATGTAAGGTAAATGCATGTGCATAAGTTAAGAGACAAAGATTTTTTTGCCTCTACCATTTCTGGATACAAGGATCAAAGAATATCTTTTTTGAGTCTAAAAATCATCTAAATCACCCAAAAAATAAAAGGTCAAGACTCCCCCATCCTTCTAAGTTGGTTTTTCCTTGGTCAAATTGTTTATGACTATTGTTTGCATCCCTTCTTTGAAAAGAAATTGTTTATCTACAAACCAAAATGATGTCCAAACCTTTAAAATGATGTTCATATCTACATAAAAAATTCCAAAAATTGATAGTAATTTTCTCACAAACTACCAAAATCATTAGAAATCTCTTCAAGAAAAGTCCAAACCTATCATTTTTGTTCTTTCCTCACTTTCTATTCTAAAAAAATTTGCACAAGAAAACACCTTTGCAACTATCAATTTGTGTTGCCTCTTGTTTCTCTCTATATTTCCTCAAATGGGAAGCTAAGAATCCTTGCATGAAAGTTTACCAAAACACTAAAATTATAGTCAAAACCTATCTTTTCTATTAGTTTGACCTTTCCTCATGTGGTTTTGTCCACATTTTTGCAAGAGAAAACACTTAGAAAATTATTGTTCTATATTCTCACCCGATTCATTGTACTTACTCATGTGACTTTGTGTGTGAATCTCTACGCGAGCTTTGATCCTAAAACTATTATTATTGCTTAGTTAGAGGTGTTTCCTCACCTAGATGTCATTTCCTTGTATGATTCTATCCAAATTTGTCAAAAAATAATGAGCTATTTTGAGCTCCCTCATCAAAACTTGTTCCAAATCTAATCTGTGTCTGTAAACCTTTAGTTATTCCTTTGTATGCAACCATTTAAAATTGTGATTTATTACTTAGTTGATCACTATGATTCACACGCAAAATAGTTTCCTTACTTGGTTGTCTTATTTTTCTCTCTTTTATTTGTTATACATTGCATCATGATAGTTAAAACTCTTGGTTGCTCTAGTTATTTCTCTGACTATTCATGCCTAGATATGCAACACACTTACTTAATTTGAGACAATGTTCTAGTGTGATTCTTGTTTAAACTTTGTTTTAATTCATTGTCTATGACTATTGCAACAAGGATTCGAAATGTGCTTCCTCCCAATAGACCAAGATCAAGTATAGGTAGAGGTTAAAATCATGGTTGAGGTCATTCTTAACCATACATACTATCAGAGTATAGTGAGGAGTCTTCAAGATCTCCTTCACCTATTACTTCATGTGGTCCTTGAAGAGTATTTTCCATCAACTTCAAACTATTGGAAATATAAGCAGAGTAAATTAGAGGGGAGGGGTAAATTAGTTATCACAAAAATAAATTCTAGATCCCTTAGATGTTAGTACAAAATAAACTCTAAAAACTAGATACTACTGATGCTTGACAAACACACATAAAATGTTGTAACTTGGTAAATACTGAATATGCTTGGTAGATAATTAACATGAAAATATTAGATGTTAGTTGTGATTAGCATTACTTTAACTTAGATGCAAGAACATAAAGGAAAATATCATGAACACATTTGATACTAGGATTTAACATGGAAACTCAATTTGGGAAAAACCACCAATTGCAACTAGTTATTGTTTTCACTCTTTTGAAGTGAGCCCTGCTAAGAGCCAGTCCTGTTAAAGGTTACAAAACACACTATTAGGTGTGATAGTTAAAGGATTTATTTACCTTATTAGGACTGGCCTTGTTAGAGGTCTTTTGACAATTCAATAAAACTGCCACCTTGATAGAGGATTTACAAATAGTTGTTAACTAAGAGATTTAGATCATTGCTACAATGGTTAGAGAGTAACAATGAGATGACTTGATTTTTGATGCAACTCAAAAGCTAAATATAGATCTCTATTTTGGCTTGTACTTGATCCTTCCTAATCAAATATATCTTTTTAGCTTTAGAAGGACATTTTCCTTATCCTTCTGATTCACTTCCTTATTGCATCATTAGATCTTCAAAATCTTCCATACATTCACACTCTTACACACTTCCAATTTATCAACTTGACCTTATACTTATATCATTCAAATTGTCAAGTCAGCTAATATACAACTTAGAATAGTTAATATTCATCTCCTCGGTTAGCTAGAACCAATAGATAAATCAATTAAGCTTAATATGCCAAAATAAGAAAATCCTTTGTTAGCCAACCTAGCTCGGTAGACACTAACTCAGAAATGATTTTCCTATGTTAACTAAGTGAACTCGGTTAAAACTACATATTCATGAAGATCCTATGGTAATTGAGTGATCTTGGTTAACATTGGTTCCATCCAACATTTCCTTCATTAACCGAGTGAGCTCGATTAACACTCATCTTCTGTAGACTTTCCTTTGATGCCTAAGTGAACTTGGTAGACACCACCTTCTAAACTAGGTAGACACAAGAATGCTCGATAAACACAAAAAACTATCTTTACTGCCTGAGTGAGCTCGGCATGCACTAACTAATAATGATATGGAATTTGTGTAACATCAAAGACAATACATAATTAATCAATTATATTCAATAATCTCCCTCTTTGGCATTGATGGAAATATAACATGTCATACCACAATGAAAATAAGGATACGTTCCTTACTTTATTCTTGTTCCAAAATTTATAAGAATTTTATTTGTTAGTATGAACTCTTTCTTTCTTCAATTTCTCCCTCTGTTAGAAAACTTCTATCTACATCAACTTCTGCCAAGTTCATTCTCCCTCACAAATATCTCTTGATAAAGTTTCTATGATAGCAAACTTCTCCCTCTTTGTAATAACAAAAATTTCTATGAGATATGACAATAAACTTCTCCCTCTTTGACAACACATTCCAAGGATAACAACTCTTTTAATATCAATGTACCTTAAGTATTGATTGATTTGCAATATGCCCTTTTCAATTCTACACCAACTAATTAATTTTCAATAGGTTCTAGTTGATGCATCACAAAACTTCATGTAGCGAGCTTTAGATAGGGGAGTGGCCCCTAGCTTACCTCTTAGATATAGAAATGCATCCTTAGGTAATGGCTTGGTGAATGTGTCTACAATTTGTTCTTTTATATTTACATATTCCAATCTGACTTCCTTATCTTGCACCAATTCTCTTAAGAAGTGATATTTTATAGCAATGTGCTTTGTTTTGATATGCATCACTAGGTTCTTTGATATATTGATTGCATTGGTGTTATCATAATATGTGACTACTGGATCTTTAATCTCTCTCTTCATCCCTTCCAAAAATTGTTTGAACCAAACAATGTTAGAACAATTAATTATTGTTGCCAGATATTCTGCCTCTACTATGGATTGGGAGATGTAATTTTGTTTCTTGCTTGTCCAAGACACTAGTCTTTTACCAAGAAAGAATGCTCCACCACTAGTGTTTTTTTTGTCATCAAGACTTCCTGCCCAATCAACATTAGTAAACACCTTCAAGTCTAAATTTCCTCTAAGTTTATACCACAAGCCATAATCTTCAATACCTTTTAGATATCTCATGATTATCTTGATTTCCATCATATGATTTTCTCTGGGATTTGGTGAGAATCTTTCCACCATACCAACTACTAATCCAATATTAGGCCTTGTATACACTACATACTACAATTTTCCAATCATTGATCTGTATATGGTCTGATCAACTTCCTTTGAATCATCATTTTTGGAAAGCTTATGTCTAGTAGACATAGGGGTTCCAACTCATCTTAAATCTTCCATTCCAAACTTCTTTAGTATCTCCTTGATATACTAAGACCATTTTTGTTCTATTGAATCTATAATCCAACAAAGAATTTTATCTCACCAATATTGACATTTCAAATTATATACTCATTTCTTCTGAAAATGCTTTGAAGAATTCATCAGTTTCTGTGAATAAGGTATCACCAAAAAATATTTTTACCAACACAATCTTTTTGTCTAATCCTTCATTGATATATAGACTACTGTTATCATTTGTTCCTTGAAATCTAATTTGTATCAAGAAATTATGAAGTCTTTCATACCAAGCTCTGGGAGCTTTCTTGAGAGCATATAATGCTTTGTGTAACTTTCAAACCATGTCTCTCTTGGTAGGATCTATAAAGCCTTATGGTTGTTCAATGTAGAGTTCCTCATCAAGAATTCCATTTAAGAATGCAGATTTAAGATCCATTTGATACACTTTGAATCCTCTATGTGCTACATATGCGAGTAGAGTTCTAACACCTCCTAATCTTGCAATAGGAGAAAAGTTTCATCATCATCAATACCTTCTTCTTGAGAATATCTTTTGCAAACCAATCTTGCTTTGTTTCTAGAAACTATTCCATCTTCATTTAGCTTGTTTCTAAATACTCATTTTGTGCCAATTACATTTTTATCCTTAGGTCTAGGAACAAGGGTCTAGGTTTTGTTTTTCTCTATTTGTTCTATTTCTTCATTCATTGCTTCAACCCAAATTTCATTAGCCAAAGCATCTTTATCATTTGTAAGTTCAAATTTAACAAGTAAACATGTACCTTTTAATTTTCTTCTTGTCATTGTTACATCAAATTTGTATCCAATGATCTGATTAGGTGCATGATATCTTTTTACATATCTTGCCAACATAAGTTCTTCGGATTTGGAATCAGTTTCACTTATTTCATCTTGAACTTCAATATCAAGCTTGAGTCCCACTATCTATAACTTGGGTCCATTAGACTCGGTTTGAATTAACTCGATAGCCTCTGACTGCAACTTAGTTCCTTCAAACTATGAGTTAGGTTACACTATTTACAACTTGATAACTATTGGAGATTTTGGGGACTTAGTGGGTGAAGCTTCTTTTCTTTCAAATAGATTTGGCAGGGCATTAGGTTCATAATAAAAAAATCTTTTCTAATCCTCTAGTTCCTTGTTGCTTTCTTCTTCACTCTTTTCTATAAACTCATCAATTTTCATATGTGCACTTTTGATGATTTTATGAGTAGACAAATTCAAACATTTGTATTCTATACTTCTACAAGAGTATCCTAAGAATATACCTTCATCACCCTTGACATCAAATTTTCCTTTTCTAGATTCTTTCAAAATCTAATATTTGTTGTCAAATACTTTCAAGTAACTTACATTAGGTTTGTAGCCATACCATAGTTGATTAGGAGTTTTGTTTGAATCCTTCTTCAATTGTACTTTGTTCAAGGTATGAACTACAGTGCTAATAGCTTCCTTCTATTATTTGATAGCAACATTCTTTTCAATTATTAGGGTTCTTGCACAATCCATGATGGATCTATTTCTTCTGTCAGCTATACCATGGGTTGATACTTGTCTTTTGATTCATCTTTCAATGTAGAAATTATTGAATTCATTGGAGATGAATTCACCACCTCTCTTTGATCTTAAACATTTCAATCTCTTTCCAGTTTCTTTTCCTACTCTTTCTAAATACCATTTGAAATTTTGAAAAGCTTCAAATTTTTCTTTTAGATACATTACAGTCATCATTCTAGAATAATCATTAACAAAAAGAATGAAAAAAATTTCTCCACTATAACTCTCTATTCCAATAGGTCCACATAGGTCTGTATGCATAATTTCTAAGACTTCTTCTAACTAATAGTTTTTTCTTTTGAAACTAGTCTTTCCCATCTTACCAATTTGGCAATTCTTACATAAACACATATCAGGCTTCTTCAAACTAGGAATACCTCTTACTATTTTATGTTTTCTTATCTTAATAAGATTATCAAAGTTTACGTGACATAATTTTTTGTGCAATAAGAAAATTTCTTCCACTTGAGTGATAAAACATGAACTTTCATTGAGATCAAGATAAAATAGATTACCTTTTATTTGTTTGCCAGATCCAACTAGATTTCCTTTTCCATCTAGTAGCTTGGCCTACCCATCCATGAATTCTACCTTGAATCCAATATTATTAAATTGTGCCACACTTAGTAGATTATGCTTTAGTCCTTCAACCCAATAAGCATTGTCACATACAATTTCCTTTGTCAAAGAAATACATCATTTTCCTTTTATGTTACAAGGTTCATTGTTTCCAAACCTCACACTACCTCCATCATAATATTCCATGATCTCAAATTTTGTTTCATCTCTATTAATATTATGTGAACAACCAATGTCAATAATCTATGTATCATTTTTGGTAAAATGAGAGATAAGTGTCATTTTATCCCCTTCATCATCAGATTCATCTTTTGCTACAATATATATGATTTCATCTTCACTATTATCAAAATCTTTAGCCATAAAACAAGATTTCTCACCTTTATCCTTGTAATTCTAGTTCTTAGAATCCTTCTTGTCTTTGTGCTTATTGCTTTTCTTTTCATCTTTGCTTTCTTTGTTTGGACACCTTGCAACAATGTGACCAACTTGTTCACAAGAAAAGTGATCAAAGAAACTTTACCTTTGTACTTTCCTCTACCTTTGGAATACTTTCTTGCAAGTAGGGCTTCAATAACTTCAAGATCATTGTCTGAGCTTTCTTCTATTTCTTCTTCTTCACTTCTTGATAGAGTAGACTTTGATTTCTTTTTTTTTTTTTAAGTGATTGTTTAGTTTCAAATGTATACTCAATACCTTTTGAGCTAGGAACATAGTTATCAAATTTATCTAACTCAAAACCTATCAATCTTCCAACTAGAGCATCCAAAGATATTTTATTATTTGGATCACATCTCATCTCTTGAATAGCAGACACTCTAATTGCATAAATAAGAAGAAGAGTTCTAAGTACCTTTCTTACAACTATTTTTTTTGGAATGTCTCCTTCAAATGCTTTGATTGCACTCACACTTGCTTTGATTCTTTCCACATATTTTGCAATGTTCTCATCTTCTCTCATTTTCATTTGATCAAAATGACCTCTAAGACTTTTAACCTTATATCTTCTTACATTTTCATCTCCTCCATAAATTTCTTTTAGTTTGGTCCACATCTCATGAGCTATTTTAAAATCTTTTACTTTATCAAATTCAACATAACTGAGACCAGATGCAATATCAATTATCATGATGTTATGATTTTTCTTTTTAGCAATATCTTCAACTAATAATGTTCTAGTGGGAATCTTGTATTCAACGTCAAGATATTTGTAACCTAAATCACCGATGGTAGCCAAATGTAACTCATAAGTCTTTTTCATAATGCAAAATTGTCTCTATTTAACTTGGAAATTTGTCTTCGATAAGACATCTTGACCTTTAGCTTAGGTCCTTGAGACCTTCTCTACAAGCACCAAAACCTTTGATACCAATTGTTGGAAATATAAGAGGAGTAATTGAGAGGGGAGGGGTGAATCAGTTACCACAAAAGTCAATTCCAAATCCCTTAGATGTTAGTACAAAATAAACTCTAAAAACTAAATAATGTTGATGCTTGGCAAACACACATAAAATTTTGTAACTTGATAAATACTAAATATGCTTAGTAAATACTTAACATGAAAATCTTAGATGTTATCTATGATTACCATTACTTTAACTTAGATAAAAGAACATAAAAGTAAATAGCATGAACACATCTGACACTAGGATTTAATGTGGAAACCAAACTTGGGAAAAACCACTAATTGCAACTAGTTACTATTTTCACTCTTTTGAAGTGAGCCCTATTAGGATCCAACCTTGTTAAAGGTTACAAAACACACTATTAGGTGTGACCCTATTAAAGGATTTAATCACCCTATTAGGAGTGGCCTTGTTAGAGGTCTTTTGACAATTTAGATTATTGTTAAGAGGATTTACAAATAGCTATTAAGCCAACTCTATTAAAAAATTTAGATTACTGCTATAATGGTTAGTGAGTAACAATGAGATGACTTGATTTCTAATTCAATTGAATTGCTAAATACAGATCTCTTTCTGGCCTATACTTGATCCTTCTTGATCGAATATATCTTTTTAGCTTCACAAGGATATTCTACTTATCCTTCTAATTCTCTTCCTTACTACATCATTAGATCTTCAAAATCTTCCATGCATTCTCACTCTTACACACTTTCAATTTCTCAACTTGACCTTATACTTATATCATTCAAATTGTCAAGTCAGCTCATATACAACTTAGAATAATTAATATTCATCTGCTCAATTGAGTAGAACTAATAGATAAATTAATTAATCTTAATATGTCAAAACAAGAAAATCTTTCATTAGTCGATCCAACTCGGTAGACACTAACTCAAAAATGATTTTCTTGTATAAACCAAATGAACTTAGTTAACACTACATATTGGTGAAGATCCCTTGGTTATCAAGAGAGCTTAGTTAACACTAGTTCCATCCAAAATTTCTTTCATTAACTGAGTAAACTTGGTTAACACTCAACTTCTGCAGACTTTCCTTTGACACCTGAGTGAACTCGATAGACATTGCCTTTTGAACTAGGAAAAAATAAGGAATGCTCGATGGACATAAAAAATTATCTTCACTATTCAAATGAGCTTAGAATGCACTAACTAATAATGATATGACATTTGTGTAGCATCAAATACAATACACAATTAATAAATTATATCCAACAAAAACAAGTTGGGAACCCATTATATCAAGAGCACTCAATCCTGATAAGACACCTACATATTTCAACGGAACAACTAAATATTTGTTTGAAACACATATATAACATAAAAAATTCTAAAACCTACAACATTCCTAGAATGACAAATCAAGATCATGAAATGGGTGAACATAGTAGGAGAACAATCAAAAAAGAATTCTAATGAAATGAAAGGATGAAAGGTTCGTACAACTATACCAATGAATATGAGGAAACTAAAGAGATACTCCAAGAAGACATAGAGAAATGTCATAAAGATAAAAAAATTCAAAAAATTATGAAAATCCTACTTCATGATGAGAAGGAGAAATATTTCCTCAAAATTTCAATGTCGAAATAGAGTGTCACACAAGAAGAAGAAACTAAAACTTCCAAGTTACAAAAACAACTCTAGGCTATCAAAAGAAATTGGCCCAAATGTTGCATGACAAGGATAAACCAACTAAAACATAATTGATAGACACCATGTTTCCATTTCCTTTTGAGAAGGACTTTTACATGCCTTCTTTTCCTGAAGGAGTATAGTTACCCAAATATGACAAATACTTAGGAACATCTAATCCCCAAGATCACTTGTGGAAATTCAGTGCTTTGTCTATGGAATTCATGCACAACCAAACATATCTTATGTGGTTGTTTCTATGGAGTCTAGGTGGTCAAGCTATGGAGTGGTATTCAAGACTAGCTCTTGGTGTTAAAACATTTGAGGAGATTTCTAAGATGTTTATTTAGCAATACTCACACAATATACAACACCTAGTCAACATACAAGATTTGTGTAATCTTAAGAAAAAGGTTGGAGAACCTTTCCTAATGTTTCTCCAAAGATGGTAACAATTGTATACCAAATACTCACAAAAAATCCCTGAAGTAGAAAAACTTGATATCTTTAAAGATTATCTTTTACCCAATTTTGGGTATAAAATACAACTTCAAGGTCCACACAACTTTGAAGATATGATTACACAAACTATCTGTATAGTGAAATTCATGGTCAAAAGGGGAAAAATAACCCTTCAAAAAGATATCAAATAAGGATCTACCTCTAGCAAAGATAAATCCAAGTATATTAAGAAAAACTATAAATTAGTACATGATGGAGTGGTATATAAAATCACTCCTAAACCTGCTAAATTAGCTTTCAATCTTACAAATAACATCAATGTGTCTAAAACTACAAACAAATCTAATTCAGATAACAAAACCTTTGGAAACAAAACAAAGAACTGATAATGGGTTACTTGAAAAAATCATGAATACACACCTATGGGTGAACCTTTGGATGTGGTTTACAAAACATTACTCCAAAATTAGATCTTTACTCCACTAGATAATTATCATCCTTATGATCCATAGCCACAACATACATGGTGGAATGAGAATGCATATTACAAGTACCATTATAATAAGGGTCAAAAAACAAACAATTGTATTAACCTACATCACAAGGTTCAAGACCTAATTGACGATGGTGAAATAGTTTTCAGTGGACATAATAAGAATTTAGATCACAAAACTTTTAAGGAACCATTTCCACCTTATGACAAGGGACAAATTTCTAAACAAAAAAACAATAATAAGGTCAACTATACGTACACAAATGATGATAATGTTATCAACATGTTTGAACCTTTAGACTTTGAATCTTGTGATGTTATCACAATTAAAGGAATAAATGACAACATGAAACCTAAGACTCCATTTTCCTTAAGAGGTGCTACATCTTTTCCATCTAATCATGAACAATCATAGTCTTGTACCAATATTGTTGCACATTCTTGTGCCAATATAGTACTTAAAGGCCCTATGTCTTCTACTCCTACGGTAGATCAACATAAAGACAAACCTATTGTTGGACCATCTAGAAAGAATATGAAAACTACAACATCCTCTACAACTACAAACTATAGTATCCTCAAACAAGTACAATGGAAAAATGCTCAGATAACAATCTTTGAATTACTCAAAATCTCACCTACTCATAGGAAGATTCTAGACAAAGCCATCAACAAGGGAAGCATACCTCAAAATCTTGAACTTGAAAGGTTTCAATCTATGGTGGGTCACTTGATCTCACTTCATTATTTGTCCTTTTTTGAAGAGGATGATAATTCATTAATTCATCCTCATAATCAAATGTTGTACATTGAAGTTATGATACATCAAAAATGTGTTTATTGTGTGCTCATAGAAAACAAAGCTCATCTAAACATGTGTTCTACTACTTTTCTCAAACAATTGGGTTATTTTAAAGAGTATATTGATCCTTTCCATAAAATAACCATCAAGGCATGTGATGAAATTGTGTGTAAATCCATAGGTCTTGTTGTGTTGCCACTTCAAGTTGGTTCAATAGAAAGAGATGTTACTTGTCAGGTCCTTGACATTCCATTAGAATACAATATCTTGTTAGGGAGATCATGGATACATGTAATGCAAGTTGTGCCTTCAACATACCATCAATGGTAATATTAGTTACACCTATAACATGCTAAAATATACTCAAAGCTTTGTACCTACTAATAGAGAATCCACAAATCATCATGTCAATAAGCTAAAAGAAATGGAGAAGTCACTCAAATTGACATATACTACAATGTGCGAATATCACATTGAACTAGTTCTATCATTGACATCTCTTCCTAAATCTCCTCACCAATATGGGAGACCAACTATGAAGAGACCTTTTGTTATATCACCTCAAATTAAATTAAATGGCACCTTTGTCAAATCTACTATACCTTTGGAAGAGGAAGATGAAAATAGGGCTATTGATGTATGGTTATATAAAGAAGAAATTCTAACTGATCTCACAAGCCAGACTCGTGAGATGACTTTAGAAAAGTATGGCTTAGGTCTTAAGTTGATGAAACATCTTGGTTAAAAAGGAAATGGTCCAATTAGATGTAATAAAAATGGCTTAATTGATCCAATTAAAGAAACCTCTATAAATCCTTAGGATACAATAGGCTTAGGATTCAAGAAAATTTCTTTTCATCTTGGGATAAACAATTGTATACTAGAATCTTATAGTTCTTCTAAATCTAAGTCATAAACTGAATTAGATAATCAAGCAGAAAGTTTTGATGATGAGGATACTTTTCCTTATTCTATTTTGATAGACATAGCTAAATTCTTTGCTCAACCAGATGACTTTGTACCATGTGTTAGTACTATTGAAATTGATATTGATTCATTTGATAATATTGTTCATACTCCTCATATTCAATAAGAACAAGGAGAGTCCAGTCATACTATAGTTCTTCAAGGACTCTGTGAAAACCAAGATGATAATGGAAGTGGAGAATGGTTTCTCATAACTATTGGGGAATTCTATAGTATGACTCCATGCAGCATAGATTCTCGAGAGTATAAATTTTATTATCTCTTCGAGGAAACTTTAGACAAGGCTATAGATCAAGTTTATATACATGAAAATCAACTTGAAATAGATGAACAACCTATGGTCTGGTTGAATGAGTCTCATCCTATTAGTGTTGAGTGTCTTCAATTAATATCATTAGAACCCAAAGAAATTTGAACATACCTTTGGAAAAAATTTCTTTAGGTCTCAAATTACTTGTTCACACATTTCATGAATATACTATGAATTCCATTGAACCTATCACTTCTCTTTCACTCACTTATCCTAAGTTAATAGACTGGAATTCCAATGATACATCTAGTGAAGTTCGAATATTCTAGAATGACTATGCTCTTGCTTGCTATCTAAATGTTGTTAAAGTAGCAACATGTTCCACCAGTGAACAAAGTGTCAATATGAATGAATAAGACATCCAATATCTTAGTCATACAATCAAAGGAAAAAAAGAATAGATGTTCTGATGGTGAAAACCGCATTGTGGTACTATTAGAACCAAAAATAGTAAAAATAAGACATATCCAAAGGTGAAAACCTCTCTAAGGTGCCTAAGGATGAAATATTTGATATGCTTCCAAGTCATTTTTAGGAGAGATCATCAATGTTGATAGAGCCAACACAACCAATCAACTTGGGAATAATAGAACATCCTCATATAATACACATTGTACAATCTTTATCTATAGAAGAAAAAAAGTAATTTGTTTCTTTCTTTCAAGGAAAAAGAAAACTTTTGCATGGACTTATTCAAATATGCTAGGCTTAGATCTTGACCTCATAATGTATCATTTATCTATTACTTCAAAATTAAAATCGATCAAATAGAAGCTTATGAAGATGCATCCTCATGTAACACTACTTTGTAAAGTTGAACTAGAAAAGATTTTAAAATTTGGTTTCATTCATGCTATCCATTATATTGGGTGGATCTCAAACATTGTTCCATTCTCCAAACATGATAAGTCTATTTGAGTTTATATAGATTTTCAAGATATAAAATTAGCATGTCCAAAGAATTATTTTCCACTTCCCAATATTGACATGATAGTCGACATGATAATAGGATATGAGATGTAATCACTTATGGATGGTTTTTCTAGCTATAATTAGATTAAAATTGCACCAGAAGACTAGGAGAAAATTGCTTTCACTTATGCATGGGGTACTTTCTATTGGAATGTCATGCCATTTGGTCTAAAAAAATTTGGAGCCACATATCAAAGGGTGGTAATAAAAAAATTTCATGACATGATGCATAAAACAATGGAGGATTATGTTAATGACTCCTTGGTTAAGAGTACACAATGTCATACTCATCTTCAAGATTTGAGTCCAATCTTGGATCGTATGGAGAAATTTAATCTTCAATTAAACCCTAAGAAATGTGCATTTGGGGTCAAATTAGGGAAATTACTTGGCTATATTGTATCTAAAAAAGGAATTGAGGTAGACCCATAAAAAGTTCAAGCAGTCATAGAAATGCCTCCACCCCGCAATACTAGTCAAATGAGGGGGTTGCAAGGAAGACTTCAATACATTCACAAATTTATTTCATAGTTGGTGGATAGGTCACAAACTTTTGCTAAGACTCTGCATAAATGTTTAAAATATGACTACAACAAAGATTATGATAAGAGTTTAATACAGATAAAATAATATATTGCTAATCCATCAATCCTAATGCCTCCCATTAATGGGAAGCCTCTCATTTTGTATATCTAAGTAATAGAGTCATCTATTGGTATCTTGATAGCTTAGGAGAACAATGATAATAAGGAATGAGCTATCTATTATCTTAGTTACACATTCATTTATTATGAAATGAACTATAAGATTATTGAAAAAGCTTGGTTGGTGGTTGTCTTTACTTCTCAAAATTTGAGGCACTACATGCTTTCTCACACTACATGATTGGTTGCCAAAATTGATCCATTGAAGTACTTACTTAGCAAGGCAACTCTAACCAGAAGGTTAGCTAAATGGGTCATGATACTAAGTGAGTTTGATATTACATATGTTGAAAGAAAGGCTATCAAAGGACATGCAATTTCTAACCAATTAGCAAAAGGACTAGTGCAAAGTCTTCTACCACTGAATATTGAATTCCTTGATGAATCTCTTTTAATGATAACACATCAAATATGGGTGATGTTATTTGACGAGTTCTTCACACAACAAGGATCCAATGCTAGGCTCTTATTCATAACATCATAGAAGTATTTATTTCCTAAGGTGTACAATATTATATTACCTTTTACAAATAATATTGTAGAATATGAAGCCTTAATCAATTCCATGAAGATATAGTCAAATGGAGAGTAGATGAATTTAATATCTTGGGTGATTCAAAACTGGTAATCAATTAGGTCAATGATGTTTATTAAATAAAATATGAGAAGCTAACACCTTATAAAAGAATGGTCGATGACTTAAAGAAATACTTTTCATATATCACTTCTCAACAAGTTCTGTAGGTAGATAATAAGGTGGCCTATGCAATGGTACTCTCGCTTCTATGCTACAAATGCCTGAGAATGATTTTGGATACAAATTCCTAGTGGAGACATTAATTTACTCTGCTTATAATTCACCTAAATCTCAAATGATTTGTTCTACTTTAGGACGTAATTCATCCCACTACCATCATATCTATTCTTACCTATGTGACCAAATAATTTTGGATAATTTAACCCAAAATGAAAAATGTCACCTAATCCATAGTACATCATGGTATGTCATCATTGCAAATGACTTATTTAGGAGATGTTTTGACAGAACACTTCTTAGGTGTCTAGAACTTGATGAGCCAAAATGTGCATTAATCAATGTATATGAAGGCATTTTCAGATCTCACTCTAATGGCTTGACACTATGCGTAAACTTATCAGAGCTAGTTACTATTGGCCAAATATGGAAAAAGAAGCAATTATATTTTCCAAGTCTTGTAAATAGTGTCAACTACATGGAAATATGATTCATGCTCTAGCAAAGGAACTCATTCCTTTTGTTACACTTTGGCCATCTCAACAATGGGCCTTTGATCTAATGGTTCATATTCATCTATCTTCTTCAAATGGACACAAGTTCATTATCATAGCTCCAGACTACTTCACCAAACAGGTGGAAGTAGTCCCTCTTTCTTAGGCTAATGGTAAATGGTAGCTCTATCCATTCTTAATTACATCATATGTAGGTATGGTGTGCCATCCTCCATCATTAGTGACAATGGGGGACAGTTTATAAACAAGGATCTCAAAGAGTTGTGCTCAAAGTTTAGAATCAAGCAATATTGGTCTTCTATTTATTATCCTTAGGGTAATGGACAAGTGGAAGCATCCAACAAGCCTATTTTTAGATCTTACATTGCACAATCAACAAATATGGAAGGGACTAGCACCTTTAGATCAATCTAGCTCTATGGGCTTATAGAACAAGTATCAGAACTCCTATAAGAACAATGCCCATTGTTTTGGTATATGGAGTGGATGTTGTGCTTCCTATTGAGGTTGAGATTCCTACTTTGAGAATCTCTTTAAAAGGCCTCATTAATGATGACGATTATACAATATCTTGGCTTCAAGAGCTAGAATTTCTAGATGAACCTCAACAAGTGTTGTATGATCATCTCTAAGCTTATCAAAAGTGTATGTCTAAAAGGTACAACAAGAAAGTCAAACCATGTGACTTCCAAGTTAGTGACCTCATCCTGAGGGAAAACCCTAAGAATCAACAACAATAGATACAGAAAGGGAAGTTTGAGCCCAACTGGCTTGGTCCATACATAGTTATTATAGTGTTTGGATTTGGTGCTTATCAACTCTCAACAAGTTAAGGAGAATCACTCAAGATCTAATCAACACTCTCCATTTGAAGTGATTCTACTGTTGACATATTTTCAAAAATCTCTTTGTACATACTCCTAAAAAAATCTATTATCTTGGTGAAAACCTAGCAATAGGCACCTTGGAATAACAAAAAAACTAAAAAATACAAAAATACAAAATATTAAAAAATTGAAAAATACAAAAAAAAAATGAAAAAGAACAAAAGTTTCATTGATGAAAACTTGGCAAATAGGCAGCATGTAGCAAAAATAGAATTTCTACCAAGTAGGTGAAAAACCTGGTAAACATGCACTTCTTGTTTCAAATGCTACATCTTATAGTGCATCTTCTGGCTCTAGTATAGTTGCTTTCCTACAATAGTTGGTTGCTTTTTCTCGTGCATCCATGGATTGAATCTAGTCATAGTCTCTGGGGAAACACCTTATAGTGTTATAAAAAAACCTCTCTCACGTCAGTCACCGGTTGTTCTAACTACATCTATCTACTATTGCTTTCTTTACTATTAAGATTCCTCTTGAAGAAGATCTCTCTCATTTAGTCACCACTTGTTCTAACTGCATCTTTCTACTATTGCTTACTTTACTATTGAGGTTCCTCTCAAAGAAGATCTATCTCGTGTCAATCACCAATTTTTTTAACTACGTCTATTTACTATCGCTTAAGTTCCCACTGAGATTCTTCTCAATCAAGATTTCTCTATGATGTTAGTTACCATTTGTCCTAATTGATTCTATCAACTGTCATCATCCTACTGAAGAGATTTCTTAAACATTTGTTCAGAACATCAATACTTGAAATCAATCCTATAACAATGACATTGAAATGGAAACATTGACATTGTTTGTGCTAAGCTGAGGTTTTCTTTTTTTCTTTTGCTTTTGTTTTATTTTTTCCCTTTGAGAAACTCAAGGATCTCTCTTCTAAATAGAGAAGCAAGGACTGGGGGCATGATCTATTCTTTTCTTTCTTTTTGCTGGTTTAGTTCCAATAATCTAAAACATAAATATAAAAGGAATGCCCACCATAAGAGCATCTATCTCATATTGGATGGCCATGTGCACCTCAAATCATTTTATATGGATACTTTAGTGATTTTGGTTATACTCCTTGACTATTTGAGTAAATTCTCTATGCTACATTACATACTAATACTCGTCTTGCTAGGTGAACATATGGGTCACTGCGAGTATACTTAATACAATTCTATCTCAAGTTACAAATTCAAGGGTCATTGTAGAAAGAATCTTTATTGAATACCTAGCATAAGAAGGATCTCTCATGGATCTGGTGTTTTTTCATGAAAGAAACATTTAGGTAATCCTAATGTTTATACTTTGATGCTTATGTTAGCTTGGTACATTAAAAGGGACAAATGTTCTAGTCATTCTAGCTTCATGTGCCTTAATGCTTACATTTAATCCTAACAAAACTAAGACACATGTCATATTCACATTCTCATGATTGCAATGTCAGTGTGAATTGTATGGCATTTGTGGGTATAGCTAAACACTTGGTGATGATAATTTTATGAGTTTAGTGGGATACGTCTAGGATAGGGTTACATTTCATACTTCACATGCATAAGATTACATTTCGATCACTACTTTACCTGCATCCTTCAACTTGAGAGGTCACTGATTTCTTCAATGTATCACATTTCATCTTAACTAAAAAAGTTATTGATTAATAACCCCTTTGGCATATTAGATAGCCCTAAATCATTTTTGGGATCAAAATTAAAATTTGACAGACTTAAATAGCTCAAAAACACATTTTAAAATTTTGGGACTGACACAACTGAATGCTTGTGCAGTTCCACTTATTGATACTTTGTGACTTTGCGAATATTTTTAAATGACACAATTACTTCAAAAAATTTAATATTTTTGGAAAAGTCAACTCTAGTCAACTCTAGTAAAATCTGGTCAACCATGGTCAATTAGACCTTTAACTTTCTTTGAATCAATTTCATTCTCAGGTGTCATCTTTCAACTTTTCTCCAGAGGAGGCAGGATGATGATTACATCATTGAACATCTGTAATGCCCCGCCAAGGGATCCAAAGAATTAATCTAAAATATCATTAAGTTTGTCAAAAAAAAAAAATTTTAAACATGAAAGATAAAACATACATAACATAGTAGCGAAAGCAATCACAATATCCAACTAAAAGTAAACATAACATTCATACATGACAGGTTACATTCTTTAAAGATCCCTTAACATTGAATCACATCTAACATAACTAAATTAGTTTCCAGCTAATACTACATCCACATGAAATAATAATGAAAAGTCCAACATTCTTAAACAATATACAAGTGTCTTTTTAGTAATTACATTTTAGTTTAACTCAATCATCCACTGTACATGTCTCAGGGTATGAAAGGCTTGAAAGAATATACATCCATGTAAATTAAGTACATCATCATCCAATATTAATCCATGATGCAACTAAAGTAAATGAAACCACATGTCATACATGATACATCATCACAAAGATATAAACATCCACTATAAAAGATAACTATATATCACAAACATAAATAACTAAGTGCATGGTTCCTCCCAATCGTAAATAGCATCATTAGACCATCGTGGATCCTAGCCATCCCTCTGTGCGTAACATCCCAAGTCACCGAAGAGATCATCGGTATTAACATAGTAGGAATGTCACACCTAAACATACTACATCATATGCAGAAAGTAATCTAACATGCAAAGTAAAGCATAAGATAACATCATCTAACATATGCAAATCATCAATGTAAGGATACATGTCCACCATCATAATCCACAAACAGAAAATAGATTCCAACAAGAGAATGCATCAGCCATGGTGTCTCGTACAGATCTCAATTAATAAGAGTGGAAAAACACTACCACCCGATCATGTGGAACCTAAATGGTCCACTCCCACCATGCTGAGGAGATAATCTAAAGTCCCAAACAGGTTATCAAATCACAAAGTACAAATACTCGCTAAATCTAGGAATCCTAAAAGTATACTAACTCAAAGGTTACAATCACAAAGCCGAATCTAATACTAGAGGAACAACAATGACATGTAGGAAACCTACTCTGTAAGTGAGAAAGTGTCATTGCATATATCATGTAGAAGTTACCCTGGCAATTAGCTTAGGACTCCATGGGTCTCTATTGATCCTTATGTGGCCACTAGTATCCTCTCATACTGACAAGGCATACAATGGAATGCAAGGTCACAACCAAGCGTTCTCTCTACTCCCATCCTAGTCTATACTAGCACTCGAGGCATGGGCGAGAACAAAACAATTAACTTTTTAGGTTCATTTAATCCCCATTTAGTGTAAATGTTATCACTTATTAACAAAACTTACAATGAGTTACCCTGGTAGCCACTTAAGGCCCTGGCCCCCATTGCAAGCCACTTCCTGACACTACAAGTAGATAATCTACCCTAAGCTCATCAAATCATAAAATCACCCCAGCCCTATACAAGTGACTAGAAAGAAATACCAAAAGATAATCCACAATAAGAACATCAAATATCCACAAAAAAAAATCAAATCTCCATGAGCATCTGAAAAGCATCCATAGATAATCATGACCACAACAGTTCTCTATTGACAACTGAAGGTATCACTAATAATCAAAGTATCCATCAATTCTCAATAACCAAAATATATCTCAAAATCATACTGATTGAAGACTCCAAAATGGTCGAGTCAAAACGTGTCACAACATGACATCATCAAGAAATAAATCAACATTTCAGTCCCATCATGGTGACTAGAAAGTAATCCAAGGATAATTGATCAATGACTCAAAAATGGTTAAGTCAAGTGTCTCATGAACATATAACTTAGCTTCACTCAAGAAGATTGATGAGCAACAACAATCAGAAGTACAAACATTTCATAGAGCATTCCATCAGATAACCATGGTTGGGTTTATAAAGATCAGAATCAAAAGACATCATCATGCCATCACATTCACATTACTCCCAAGCCTCTGGTAGACGTCCTATAACTAGTCAACACTAGTCAACCCAAAACCCAAAATAGATAGCATAGAGAAAACACAATGCAAACACATGTTTTGGTTTACTAAAAATACATAGTTGAATTAAGTGTGGAGTTTTCAATTTTCTGTTTGCAAGTATACTTCAAGTGTATAGGATTTAATCATTTGACCTACAAGGCAACCCGTTTATTCCCTCAATAACATTATCCTTCCATTAATTAAAATTACATTCCAAAAATAACTAAAGGATAAATATTTACTCATTAAATCATTTGACACTTAACAAAATCATTCATTTTATTTTACTAAGATCAATGTTACTAATTGAAATAATTCTTCCTTATCATTAATTCAACTTCTCCAAATAAAACCAAAGGATCATATTCTTTTAAATTATAAGAAAGCTAGTTATCAATCTTCGAATAGGAAGATTATAACTTTATTAAAATGATCAATTAAATCAATCAATTAACATAGGTACACAATCCATGACTTTTATATCATTCTAGTAATACTTAATTAAAACTTAATTAAATATTACTAAAATTTAAGTCTCTTGATTAAATCATCACTAACAACCATTAAAATATCTAAAGTCATTAGAATAAGACTTATCAACTTCGATGTAAATACTTAACAACTTCGTTAAAGGAATCATATCAATTAAAAACTCTATTACATAACTTAATTATTAATTAAATTTAATTAACTCTAATTAATTATTTTAATTAATAATTACATAACCATACCAACAACCCAATGAATATCAGTTGATTAATAACTAACTATAATTTGTAAGTTAAAAGTCAACTATAATCCAATTCTCTAATATTAATAGTTCAATAATGACTTGTTATTGTTTAATAACAAGTTATATTGGAAATCTTATTAATAAATCTATAATGACCACCTTCGTCACTCTTTCAAAGAATACTAATGTTTTCTTAACAACCCCGTATTAATGATAATCGTTTAGACCATTATACTATTATTTATTAATAATTTGCTAGACCCAACAAACATTAATAAATAATAAACTCATCAAAATTATAAAAATCGATCTTAGAGAAACCTTACAAAAACTTCATTTGTTAATATTTAACTAAATCTTAGCACAATTAAGGTATATCAATAATTTATTTAATAATACAAAACATATTATTAATAACATAATAATTCAAATTATAGCAATGTTATTAAATGTTATAACAATGACAATGACCACTTGTCTATTAAATCTTAATCCAATATCATTTTAAGTCTCTTGATTTACATCATTATAACAATCATCATTAAATATCTTTTATTAACATAGTATAAACTACCATCTCTTAATTATTTAATATATATTAAATAGTATTTAATATACATTAAATAAAATTAATACTTCAATATTTCTTTCTGATTTAACAATAATTGACAAATTATTATTAAATTGATATATATATATATATATTTAACAATTATCAACATAGCAAGTGTTAAAAATAATTAATGAATATATATATATATATATATATATATATATATATATATACATATATATATATATATATATACATATATATATATATATATATATATATACATATATTAATTGTTGTTATATATATATATATATAAATTAACATATTAAAATATTCACATATGAAATCGATTCTCAAATCGTATCATACCTTTATCAATATTAATATAAAACAGTGTATAGAAAATGCACCCGCAGCTCACAAAATTGTCATCACTGATGAGCGACAGTGTCGTGCACTGATGGCTGCTACCGCAGTCGGCCCCACGACCGTAGTCACAGGTACGATTGCATTAACAGACCGTAGGCCGATGGTTATAAAGGAGGGTGGGGTGGGGTGAAACCTCCGCCCACTATAACATTTGTTATTATTATTATTATTTTTTTTTAATAAATTTTTTTTAAAGAAATGCTTCTCAAAGCGATTCACGTTTTCAAATAACGATTTTTTATAAAACGTTTCTATCAAATGAAATTTTGGATTTTTAAATATAGATAAATTTGAATATTATAAGCAGCATTTGATCTATATATATATATATATATATATATATATATATATATATATATATATATATATATATATATATATACATATATATATATATACATATACATATATATATATATATATACATATATATATATGTATATATATATATATATATATGTGTGTGTGTGTGTGTGTGTGTGTGTGTGTGTGTGTGTGTGTGTGTGTGTGTGTGTGTGTGTATAGATCTGAAAATATATAAACATGTATGTTTCCACAAAGAACATATACATAATATTTAAAGGCTTCCAATTTTAAAGAATTTTCCTATAAAATATTTGTCTCTAAATTATCCAATAATTCTTCTAATGGGTTTGGCTATAAATTTTAAAACCCTTTTTAAATCTATTTCTCAATTCGATTCTAATTCGAACCCAAACTTGATTTAGAACTAATTTCCTTCTTAAATTGAAATTAGGGTTTTCTATTGTTTTCTTTGTGTTCAAATAAAAATTAACATATATATATATATATATATATATATATATATATATATATATATATATATATTCTAATTTCAAGATTGAAGATTCAATCACAGAGAATATTCAAACATATATAACAGACACGATAAAGATAGGAAGAGAAAGAGTGCAAATAGATTATGTGAAAATCACGAGTGCATCTAGACACTAATGCTAATTTTTCATGCCTCAGAAGTCCATAGAAAAATCCCTTCCTTCTCTAACATTCACAATTTCTCCAAGAATCAAACCAACCGAAAACCTCCAAGTGACTAGAAGTGCTTGTAGAAGCATATGAGCATGTAGAAGCATATGAGCTTCTCAAATGCATGAAAGCTTTTAAGCTTGCTCAAACACACTAGGAGAGCCTCTATTTAAAGGCCTCTAAGATGCATCTAGAATATCTCTAGAAACAACCAGAATGTTTTGACAACTAAGCACGAGCTTTTCTCTAACCTTCTAGATGAGTCATAAGGTTGTAGACACCATGTGCTTAATTTGTGCGCCAACTCCTGTGTTTTTGACAACACGTGCATACTTAGAGTGCAAACTTATGTGTTGTCTACATGACAACTCTCGAGAATTCGCAAACTCCTATGTGAACAAATATTAAAATAATGCACATTAATTAATTAATAAAATATTTACTTTACTCTTTCTAATTTAATTTATTTATTCTTTTTAAATCTCATGCACTAACTTGAATAATTCCACTTATTTTATCTTAATATATTTATATTTTAATCACATGCACACATCATGCAATCCATAATCTTTAATAATTTTAATATCTTTTCCACTTTTAAATTTATTTTCGAAACTTAATTGATAAATATTTATTAACTTAAATAAATATTATCAGATTCCAACTTTAAAATTATAATTTTTATCTTCAAATTTTAATTATTTTATTTAATTAATTTCCCAATTAATTAAATAAAATAAATATTAAAATATTATATTAATTTTCCATTAAATTAAACCATTAATTAAATCTTTTGATTAGGCTTAATTAATAAAAAATACACCAAAGACTCACAAGGTAAAAAATGAAAACCCATCATAGCTAGAATATATACAAAATC